>CM073770.1:41308063-41717233 GCA_037158775.1 Hetaerina titia | reverse complement strand
GGGATTTCGTGTTTGAATGTGTTTGTATATATATATAAAACTTAGACAGTAACACACAGCACGAGAACACATAAAAAGAACACTCACAATAATATCTTGATAATTTCGACGGACTCGAGCTCCGTCTTCTTCGGAAGATAAATTTGAGTCCGTCGAAATTATCAAGATATTATTGTGAGTGTTCTTTTTATGTCTTCTCGTGCTGTGTGTTACTGTCTAAGTTTTTTATTTAACACTTCCGTGTTACTTCGAAGAAATCATCTATATATATATATATATATATATATTCATTCAAATTGAAATAGAGATAAGGAAAATGGTAAAGGAACACATATAAAGGACAAACACAACAGAGGTGGGAATGGCGGATGTGAGCAGATCACGAATGTAAAAATATTTTCCTCGACCGGGACTTGAACACCGGATCTCTCCACTTGCCGGGCGGATGCTCTAAACCACCTGAGCTATGATTCAATTAATTTTTATTCGGTTCAGTTCATACGTTACACAGCAAGTGTTTACATTGTACATAATAACAGCTTATAGATTTTGGTTACAGAATAATCTTTTTCCTTATGAATATATGCATAAATATATTCATACACATATATATACATAAACATAGAAAAAAAACATATACAAACATACATATTATTACACTACATACATTAGAAATGTGCATATACCATTGAGATCATATGCAATACTGTTGAAGAAAATAATGAGGCTAAGTTCACAAGATATACATTATATGTGGGGAGGGTTATCGATTAGTTTGAAACACATTCTGTGAAACAACTCTTCAACCACTGGCGAAGTGTGTCCGGTACTGGGGGCAGCCACATCCGTTCCACCATTGCTTGCATACCTTTTGCGGAATTTTTTTTCGCTGTTCTTAATTGTATGAACTCCACGATTAAAGTAGTCATAATTAGAGTTTTGAAACTCGGAAAGAGCCGAAAGTTCAGGGTGATCAGATTTATGTCTGTAATGGCACCACCGCCGAACACGTCCCAAGTTTTATATATCTTTTTCAGGGCTTCCCATTCTCTGAGTTTTTCGCCGCAGCCTAGAATCAGATGCGCGGCGTTGTCTACTCGACGGCATGACGGACAAAGGGGCGAATCAGCTAAACGTAGGTGGTGCCTCACTTCCCTCGTCATGACCAAGTTCGCGATTAGGTTGAACATTTGACTACGCGCCTTGTCGTTCACTCTGCTGGTTGCCCAGTTTTTCCAAGATAATGTCGTTTTGGATGTCATTTTTCCCTGCTCGGCGAGCGCTCTGAGATACAGGGTCTTGACCGAAATTGTTTCTCCATCTCTCAGGAGTGAGGCGACCTTTTTCGTTTCTTCAAAAGCCCTCCGGTGGCATTCGTCTTGCGCGAGTGCCTGCCACGCGTCCCTGAGGAGTGCCTTTCGCCACGCGTCGTCACCCCCAAGGACGCGCAGACCGAGCTTCGCGTAGACCACCTTTGCTTTTAGAGCTGTGTCCGTTAAATTGAGCCCACCTAGCTCAAAAGGGCCATAGAGCTGGTTGCGGGACACTTTCTTTACGTAGCCGTTCCAGATCATTTGGTTAGTCGCTTTAATGAAATATGCATTGTATTTAGGGGGTAAGGGCCACAAATGGGCCACATACCATAGCCTCGGGAAGACAATCTGGTTCAGGAGGCGGACGCGGGTCACAATCGGGAGGGAAGGTAGTGAAAATTTCCCAACACTCCATTTTATATGGCGGTCTATAACTCCCCAGTTCCGCTCAATCGTGGGAGCCAACTCCTTCTCCCACCAGAACCCTAGGATTTTGAGGGAGGGCGACTCTGACCAACCGATGGAGGTCGGTGGCGGGCTTCCCCTCAGCAGGAGAAACCTGGATTTCCGACCGTTGAGGAAGAGACCACCCTGCTCGTATGACTTTAAAATGTCGTGGGCGAGAGCCATGTGGGACGGGTCGTTTATGAAAAGGGTTATGTCGTCAGCGTATGCGACGCCCGGGCAGACAGCGTTGTGACGGCGTATCCCGATTCCACTGCTCTGAAGTCGCCTGAGTAGGGGGTCTATGGCAAAAGCAAACAGCAGCATTGACAACGGGCAGCCCTGCCGGACGGAGTTACAGACGGGAATGGGGGGTGAGGTGGCATTCTTTATTCTAATTCTAGAAGATGTACCGGTGTACATCGTTAAAACGGCACGTAAAAAGTGCTCGGGGAAGGCCATCGTCTTGAGCACAGTTACGATCCATTCTATCCGGACCAGATCGAATGCTTTCGCAAGGTCAATTCCAAGCACTGCTAGAAAACTATCGCCATACAAGGGTGAGGAAAAAATGACGTCGCGAATTAGCAGTGCGGCATCGAAAATGTTTCGCGTTTTCGACACGGCGTACTGGGATGGAGAGAGGACGACGTCGGCAACAGCCGTCATTCTATAGCGCAAGACGTGTGCCAATATCTTATAATCGGCATTTAAAAGGGCGATTGGACGAAAGTCGTTGAACGACTTGGGCCGCGTAATCTTTGGTATAAGGGTTATCACGGCGGTCCGCTGACTTGCAGTCAGAGAGCCGCTACTTAAAATGAAATTAAAAAGTCTGGTTAAAATAGGTTTAAGAACATCCCAGTACGCGAAATAAAATTCAAAGGGTAGGCCGTCCAAGCCGGGTGCTTTGCCCTTTGGGAACATGGAGGAGACGCAGTCCAGTTCGTCTGAACTTATGTCTCGACCTAGATCCGCTTTTTGGGTTGAGGACAGCATAGGGAGAGAGGGAAGAGGGGGTGTGTCTCCCTCCTTCCACGGAGGATACCTGTTAAAAATATTTTTAAAGTGCCGGGTCGCTTCCATAAGGAGGTCGGTGTCACCGGTGGCAGATTCTCTGACAGGGATTCTGTCTGTGACGGAGCCGGAGTTGGATTTCACCGAGCGCCGAAGCTCGGATAGCGTAAGAGGCCCCCCTATATCTGTCTCTAATTCTTTTTGCCATTTTTGGGGAGCGTATTTTTGAAGTTCATGGCCAAGGATAATTTTTTTAAGTGACGACACTTGGGCGTGGAAACCCTCCGGCGCAACATCCTTACGCAGGAGCTCCTCCAGCGCCCGGCGGTAGAAGGAGATGGTGTAATTTTTTTCTCTACGCCACTCAAAAGCTTGCCTTTTGATGTGAGTGACAATTCGGGGTTTGAAAACTTCGTCCCACCATACCGCGAGGTCTGCACCAGGACGTAATGCCGCGATCAGTTCACACACCCGGCTGCGGATGGAGTCGCGGCGAGTGGCGTCCTCCAGAACGCGGAGGTCCATGCGCCACACGGCGCCGCAGCGGTGGGCACGCGCGGCGGGGGTTGTATCCGGGCATGTAACACTCATGATCAGCGCACAGTGATCAGAGAAGGACACTGGGAGGGTGTCCACTCTCTGGACATCATTCTTAAGTGATGCCGAGAGGAAGAGGTAGTCGATCCGCGTCCGAGAGTTATGTCCTGATCGCGTGAAGGGGGCGGGACCGGCGCAGAAAGAACGCACTGCGTCAATCGCTCCAATTGAGTCAAGCATCAGTGAGAGTGCTCGGCTTGGGTAGTATGTCATTCTATCCCTGTTCGAGGCACTATCCTCTCGGCGGTAAATGGAGTTGAAGTCCCCACCCAAGATGGCCTTCCCCGAGAAGGGATAAAGGTAGGGGAGGAGAAGTTCATTAAAATATGTTTCGCGCTCTGCCCTCGCACACTCGCCAGAGGGACGGTAAAAATTGATTATGTGGATCCCATTCACGATAACAGACGTTATTCGACCCGAGGCGTGGCGGCGAACATGAGAGAATGGAATGCCATTTCGGACTAGGGTGGTGGTGCCAGAATGACAATCGGCGAAATTGCCGATAGCCTGAAAAGTGTTCGCATCCCAGACTATGCCCTCCTTCACCTCTTGAAGGAGGATTACATCAGCCCTGAGATCGCGGAGAAAACGTTGGAGGACTGCAATTTTTAAGTGACTGTAAATGCCGGCAATATTCAGCGAAATGACATTCATTGGTGAAGCGATAGGGCATCTATGGGCACCGGACATCACTTACCAGAGTTTTGGTCGTGGCTTACGTCGCTCCGGTCGCGGCTTGAACCCGGGCGACGAGTACTTCGCCGTTTCCCGGGACGCTTCGTCCGACGAGTCAACGATCGAGGTCGCGAGTTGTCGCCACATCCCTCCCCCCCGACCTCGTCCGAAGAGGAAGAGCCAGCCGTGGTCTCCACGAAGAGCTGGTTGTTCGGCAGCGTTCCACGGGGGGGCCTCCTCGAGCGAGCACAGCTGGGGCCCGTCTCGGGCCGGGAGGTGCCCTCAGGAGGGACCGGGGTGGCGGACTGGGGGTCATCTGCCGAAGGGACCCCGTCGGCAGTAATCAAGGAGGATGGTTCGATTCGGTCCGCCTCTAGAGGTTCCCTGGGAAGACCGACGACATCTTGATCGAGTGTCCGTGAGAGCGGGATCGGGGGGCCAGCCTTTGGGGATGGGGGCCATTCACAATCCAATGAATCTGTCACTATTGGTTCTCGGGGAGCTGGAAGCCCGTGATGCGGGGATTGTAGGTGGAGGGTATCGGTGGCGTGGCCGCGGGAAAGAGGGACGAAGGATGATTCATCCTCCCTTGACGGGGTCACAAGGACAGGGGCCGGCGGTTGTGGGAGAGTGGGCGAGCAGGTAGAGACTGCAGCTAGATTAAGGTTTGAACTCGGGAGATCAGTGTCGTCTGTTCTCTTCTTTTTTGCATCGCTTTCTTCTTTCGACGACTTTCGCTCCCTCTGATTTTTTCCTATAGATGAAGGGGTATGTGGGGAGTCGGCGGGATCAGCGGGGGTCGCACCCTCGATAAAAAGCAGGGACCGCGCCCTCTCCTCCACAGCCACCTCGGGCTCGTCCATCTCCTCGGTGGTGTTCGGGCTGGAGGCCATGACCATTGCCTCCGCACAGCTCTTTCCTCCCTGGTTCCGAGGGCAGGTCTTGCGCTCGTGGCCTTCTTGGTTGCAGCGGGCGCAAGTGCGACGTTGACCCTCATATATGATGATGGCCCGGTTACCGCCGATGTGGAGGTACGAGGGGATATTTCTCTCGACCGTCATCCGCACAACCCTGGTGCCAGTAAGCACCCGCGCCAACTTTTCTCCCTCCCACCTGTTCTCCCACGAGCGATGGATTTTACCAAAACGTTGGAGCTCGCTTGTTATGTCTTCCAATGGGGTCTCCACGGGGAGACAAAGAATCCTGACATTACACGGGCTGCCCGAGGTTTCGTCAATAGTTATCGTCGTCCTCTGATCCCTTAAGGACGGAAACGGTAGTTTACGCGGAGTATTCTCTAAAATCCTAGTCATTGCAGCTTCGTTTGCTAACTTCAGGAATATCAAATGTCGATTGTATCCAAATTGGATCGCCACTATCTCTTCGGGTGTGAGGCCCAGCGACTCTAGTGTGAAGAGGTGGACCTCCAACGGAGTAGGGGGTTTCGCCTTCTCGTCAACTTGCAAGGCGAGCGTGTTTACGCGACGTATGACCATTTTGAAAAATGATCAAATTGAGCACGCCTGCGTGAAAGAAAGGAGAGCGGGCCAAGTGGATAGCCACTCCAAAGAGAGAGAAAAAAAACAATCACTCGTGTACACTCCCTCCCCGCTACTCGCACCTGGCGGTAGCAAAACAAAAAGGAGCCTAAGCTAGCAGTCAAGGTCAGTTATGAACCAGTAAACAAAACGAAGGCACGGTCTTCCCGGCGGAAGAAGTCGAGAGTCAAACTTCACGCTTCTGAAAGAACTAGGCGGTCAACCGCCGCTCGAAACAAAACACGATCGGAACCTCGATTTCCGAGAGAGTCCGGCAGTGCCGCTCACCAAAACCCGGCGGCCGACGCCTCGGTCGCCGGCGAAATCAGACACTCGGTAAACAGAGGCACGACCAGCTATCGAGGAAGAGTACTTTTACATTGAAATCTGCGATCTTATAAAGCGCCAAAGTGCTCCGAATCATTACCCAGAAGATGGCGTTAGGGAGCTGTTACACCCACCAAAGGAGAAATTGACAAACACAAGAGGAGAATGGACAGTAGGTTAGCAAGCATACAACATCATAAAGGATAGGAACGGTGCGTTTCATGGCACGCATAGCCAGAAGAAGAGACGAGCCACATTGGCCAAATACACATTCAAACACGAAATACCGCCATATGGCGAATAAATATTCATTCAAATTGAAATAGAGATAAGGAAAATGGTAAAGGAACACAAATAAAGGACAAACACAACAGAGGTGGGTATGAGTATATATATATATATATATATATATATATATATATATATATATATATATAAGCAACCAACCAGATATTCTATTTGTTCATTATAAATTTCAATGCCTTATATTTGTGTGTGTGTGTTGGCCATCTATTGCGATTATAGCTCATTAGAATTTGATTCTCGAATACATTTTAAAGACTTCTATATTCATTATTTTCAACTCTAACAGTTTGGTTTATTATTTAATCAAAAAAATCATCAAAATTTTATTACTCGATGAAATTAATTTCTGAACTTCAGTTGTTAGGTATTCTTGGAATTATTCTTTTGCTAAAAGTAATTAATGCGAACGCGTCACGTGCGATAACCTTAATATGATGGGAATGATATGACAAAAAGACTGCGGTAATTTTTTATACCTACTGGTAAATGACGACCTAATTCATCTTCTCACATCGGTGTATGCGATATTGAATGAAAAGCTGAATGAAACCGAACCTGCTCCTTATTTTCCTCATCGTGTTCTTCTCCAAACTGCATTCATGTTCAACGAGTTGCATTTCACTTATTCCTTTGAAGTTATTCAAATACTTCTTAGTTCATATGTTGCTTTTAAGGTTGAGTGATCAGTTACCACGCGTCGCAAACTGATTTCACTCTCGGTTGATAGGAGTAACGGGGGGAAAAGAACAAGAGCACTTGCTAGACGTCAACAGTCCCTCACTCGAAAAGAACTCCAGCGGCCATCCAAAAAAAAATATAAAGATGAAAACATGTAACACCGGAGGAAATCCCTAATTGAATCCGACACCACCCGGACGATTTCTGTGAATGCCGCGATCTAAGATTGATGGCCTCTCTCCGCGCCTCTGCTCAGTGTCCCTCCTGTAGGCGGCTCGTCCGGATTTGATGGTGGGCCTGCCACGGGCGACAAAACATTCAGAAGTTCATGGTCCGCCAGGCCCAGAATGGGCAGGGAGAGAGAGAGGGAGAAGGCGAAAGCCACATGTGGAAGAAGCGAATACATAGAGCGGGGATTAAGGGATCCCCTCCGCCCCTCACCCTTCGCATCGCCCCATCGCCTCCCCCCCCAGACCCCACTCTTAAACCGACTACACCACTTCACTCAATGGAGAGACCCGCCACCGTTCCATTGTCACGAATGGATCTGCTATGGTTAGCAGAGGGGATTCGGGATGGGGGTTTGAATGGGAGGGGGAAGGGGTGCGAGCAATTGCTGGGAGGATGCTTGCTCTCTGGAGTGGTAGGAGAGGAGACTACCCCGGCAGATATCCCGACGAGGCCAGTCGGATATCCAGAAGGGGGGCTGGAGTGTGAGGAGCAGCAGGCGGGGACCCCGGCAGGGGAGGGGAAGAACACACCCCTCGTGCCACGCGGAAAGTGTCGGGGGATGGAAGAGAGAGAGGGTTGTGCTTTTATTTGAGGGGAGGGGTGGTTTGTTGGGTTGTTCATGAAGCAGTGGGGAGGGAGTGACACAGTCCCCGGAGTTGAATGAGGGATTGAATGAGATGATGGGTTCGAGGTGGCTGGTCCAGGGAGGCGACTTTTAAACGCCCGGGGGAGAAGGGGGTCACGCTTATCGGCGGCATCGGGAGCAGATGCCTCTCATTCGAGAGGGGCGGCGGTGGTGTTGGAGCGGGTGGAAGGGAAGAGGTTCGAGTGTAGGGGAGAATGGCGGCGGGAGTTAATACGTGTATGGAAAGGCAAGTTGGGAGCAATCGTGAGTGATCTGGGCACGCTGCAAAAGCTGTTACAGTGAAGTGTGTCACGGGAGAATGTCATTTCCTGAAAGGCTTCATCGTCAGTCTCTAAAATTTGGTAATATGTGAAGAGATTCTTTGAATAGTAAGCACGCACGCATGCCCAACATTTGGACTAAGCGACAGAACGGAATTACTAAATATTTATGCACAGCAATCACTTCAGAGCGATGAGGAAATGTGAAGCTGCTCCAGAAAAATGATGAAAGCCATATGATCGAATTGAATGACAAAGTGGCACAGCAGTGATGAAGATCTTCAGTGAGAAGAAAGATCTCGAATGAATACGCTGAGCAGAAGGAGAAATTGCCTCGCCTGGAGCAATTTTAGGGAAATGGTCCGATGAAGACAATCGCCAAACCAAAAGTGAACCAGAGGAAATACAGAGGACAGAAGCCGAATAAAATTATAAGACTCCTAGGAGAAGAAATGTATGAACATGTAGAAATTGAGGTAGAGTAAATCGAGATGCATGTCAAACCAACCTGTATTAGTAATTATCTAAATAATATCTGTTCTTCTAAAATGTTTGTGGAGACGGTCTCATTCTAAAAATTAATGAAAAGCTCATGCATTAAATTCCATTTTGGACAGAATTAAGGCGTGCTTTTTAAAATTGAGAGGGGTTTATTTTCAATAGCTCTAATTAATGTCTAAAAATATCGTGAGTTTAAGCTCCGCTCGTATTAAGAGTTTAATATTTTAGCATGATGAACCATGGTGAAAATGCCATGAGTATGAAAAATATATAGGACGCTCTTTGGGTAAATCCGCATAAAATACTATTGAACCAATAGTAGGTTAATATTTGTGCATTTTAATCTTTAAACATTTAAAATTCCTTTCTGTTTGGCATTGGCATAAAAGCGAGCAATTCTCATATTCGAGGTTTTCCCGTAAACAGTGTTCTTTTTCCATCGTAAAAGTGAATATGAAAGATTAAAACTTCAAATCAGTTGCTGCGCAATATCCTAAGGATATTTCGGTCTGAATCATTGGTACTGTAGAAATATTTTGGCGCCACATGCGACGTGTTTGACTGTGAAATGGGCCTTCTACTGGACAACTGTTCCTACCTCGGTCATTTTTTCGTACGCCCTCGTGTTTCCCGGAAGTGGGTAATATTGAGATTTAACTTCGCCAGAATGTCCAATTATTACCCAAATAATGGCAGATAGGTAATGTGTAATGGGGAATTCGTGACCGATCAGTAACGGTAATGAGCAAATTTTAAGGATTCCTTACGCGTTTTTTTTGTGACGGAAATGTCATCTGCACTGCGGTGGGCATGTCACCAGCAGACCTGTGGGATACTTACGTTACATCAAGAAGAGGATGATCATTAGCACCGGAAAGAGATTATCTAACGGAATGGGTTTGATTACTTGTGAGATAAGAGTGCGTAACGCATCGTGCGAAAGAAAGACCTCAACACCCTCTTTATAATTTCTTACTTCATTTTCTCAACACGCTGTGGTTTTCTTGGATTTGAATCATCATCTTGGGGTGGCGTGCAAGCCGGGACTAATCTTGGGCACCTTTTTTAAAAGTCCATCCCTATTCCACTCCCACCGAAGATATATCTTTTTTGTTCTGTAACCATTAACTCCGATTCTTACCCCAATCCGGACTTAAATGGGCCGCCATCCGTGCGCCCATGTTTGTTTGTGCCGTGACCCTTCGTGATATCGCGTGTGCAGCCGCCGGATGGGAACGAAACTCTTAATAAGAAACCCCCTGACGTCTTTAGGGTAATAAAGCAATTCAAACATGTAGCGCATTTTCCTTCTTCCGACAAAGATTTAAAAAAAAAACCTTTCGAAATAAACAGAGCATCCGTGCATTGGTGGGTTTAAGAGTTGACAAAAAAACCAGACCTCGGACGAATCTTCCCAAAATAAGGATGTTGTAAGGACCTCAGAACACACATGCTGGGAATGTGGTCCAAATTAAAGGAAGCATAATTGCACTAAGATGCGTAATTGTATCCTTGTTTTTATCTGTCTCGACAGTGACGTGAAATGAAAACCGTTGGACACTGTGGAGGGGATGGGAATGAATCCCCACCCTACTCCGGATTAATGTTGAATCCCGGGAAACATGCTTCCCTTTAAAATGGGCGGTCTTTATCTCAAAAATAAACTCCGATGGACGAGCAACTAAAGTGAGTTGAAATAATTGTTCCTAACTAGTGGCCCATTAATATATTGTCGGCATCTGTAGTGGAAGACAAACTCACGCAACGGAAATAATTTCAGGGTATTCGATGGTCAGTTAAAATTTTATTTTTGATTTTTCTTATAAACATGAGCATATGAACTTAATTACTAGTATCATACATTTTTCATTTGATGCAATACGTTTAAAAACGTGAAATTGATCCATTCGTGTAGAAAAATCAATGGCCATAGCTTAAACTAATGCTGGATTTAACGTCGCTCACCGAGGTATATATGCAGTGCACGTGATATAAATGGTACTTGTTGACAAGCAGGTATAAAGGAACCAAGTCTATATTTGTAATTTGACTTCAATATGTAGTATTAAAATACGTCATTGATTAGGTACCTTCAGATTTAATAAAAGAAGACAATAACAGTGAAATAATTCAATCACGTCAAAAGTCTCTGATTCACACTTTAATAATTTTCGTTTTTGAGTCATAATTTTACTTGAATGACCATTATCAAATTTATTTTCCAAACACAAATAAGTTGTACTTGTAGTTAATTGGGGCGGCGGCCGAGAGCTAAGATCATTTGCGGCCAGTGATACGGGAAGGTAACGTGGTGCTACGGTGAGGAGAATGAATAAAAGTGAGAACGAAATGCATGAGAGGTATGTCATTGATTAAGGGCTCAACAGTATCTTCTTCTCTCCCCTAAGCAATGGTCATCTTATTGTCCATGCATGTTGGAGTATCTTTTCTGCTCACTATATCAACTTGGCTAACGGAATATCGATGCGCATTTTGATGTTTGACATTTCTGTGACCGCATACATTTAGTAGAAAAAAGTTGGCTAACTAGTTGCCTCATAATCGAAATAGAATTTATACGTTAGCAATAATGACCTTGCTTGACATGAATGTGTGGGAGGTAGGTCTGTAAGCCATTTTCCAGTCCAAACCAAATTTTCCAAAACATAAAACCTTTTGACCTGTTAGGGACTCATTAATATTTTTTCTACACATGGCCCGTTAATTTCGACGTTAATTCCTTCAATTTGCGAACGGATATTTGACCTGGACCAGAGGATTTGTTAAAATTATTGTTTTTCATTAAACGTTCTATTTCACCATGTGAACTTTCAGCTTCAGGCATCAGTCGGAGGAAATGATTTCTTAAGTTATCGAAGACATTCGGCGAGAATTAGATAAAACCGCTTGGAAAGAAGAAATTTATTAAGTTGGCATTTTTAGACTGCTCGTTACTTTTTGGCCTTTCTGGTTTCCAAGTAAATTTGCTGTTTACTTATTTCCCTGAACCGCTCTGACATAGGATCAAAATTCTTTTGATTCTGGTTCATATTTTCAGCTATTTTTTTCCTTTTGAATTCACTTAACGTCTTAAGAATTTCCACCTTAGTATTTGTCCTAGATATCTGAAAATAAGTAATGAGCTCATTCCGTTCGTCTCTAGAGATATCGCTATTATATTTTTCATCTCGGCGTGGCATAGGCTTTAGAATTGAATCCCCGCCACACGCGACGGCTTGCGGGGCATTAAGTAGATGTAGATTAATGAACTTGTTGGCTGCTGAGCGCGTAATGCCAAGAAGTGATTCCACGTTTCCTCAGGGTTTTAGTGTTTACTATGTCCCTCAAAAAGAACTAATGAACTCTCTAAAGTACACCTTAAGATGTTATAGTCCCCGTTTTGAAACAAGTAAAGCTTTGAAGTAAGATCTAGTCCTTTCCAGGCGTATTTGCTGAAGTTTTCTTTAAGAAGACTTCTTATAAGACAGCCAACTGCAGAGTGGCACTCATCTACCATGAGGACGATGCACAAGTCGAACATCGAAACTTCGGCTATTATGGAACCCCTGACCCGGTGGAAGACCCGAGAAAACTTCATCAAGAAAAACTTTCTTTTAAGGTTCTTATTTCTGATTCCACAAACCTTTTTGGCCATGCTCGTCGATATAATTCCCTCAGTTTTTGAAGTGACAAGTTGATGTATGGAGTTCAACATAAAAGAATGTAAAAGCGACTTGCTGGTATTCTTGACATTACCCCATGTGAAAACGGTATATGCTCCAATCAATAGGTGGACCATAGTATTATTCAACGATTATTGTGTAACGTTTGAAGTTTTGGGATGAGAAACTCTTGATTTGCTTGGCTAGTTTTAGTGTTGAGTTAACTGCTACAGATGACTGTGCTAATGTATGTTTATAAGTATAAATTCATGAAACTCAAATTAACATAAGGGTACAGGAAATGTTCCCACCTTGGGGTGGTCCTAAAACCAGTCAATTGACTCGGAGTGATACGAGATGATCCCCTTTCCATTGCTCCGATTACTGCCAAAATTAATGGCACCTCAAACTACGGTCAGGAGAGATAGTAGAGCGTTAGACTGGGAGAATATATTGCACATTCGAGAGCAATCCCTTTACTCCAAAGGCGTTATGATCACAGCGGCGAATTATCCGGTCCATTAAAAAATTAGTTAAGAATTTTTATCATTCCCAGATGTTTTCTACCTAAGAGAACCTTGAAATATTTTTAATGAACTCTCTTAGTAATTTTTTCACGTAAAAAGTCTTTTGCTGAGTTTTTAATCATGACACTTGTGTCTTAAATATTCTGATAAAATACCACATTTTAGATTGTACAAACATATTATGTATTTGCTGCGTGTAAAATGATAGGATTTTTGCATGAATGGATGCACCACTGTGGATATGGGTTTGCGTGTATGTGTTGGTTTTGAATGCGGTTTTTTGTTCACTCTTACCGATGTTGACCTAACACCCCGCGCCACACGCCCTTGCGGCAGCTGGCAGAGTGTAATGTAGATGTAGATTTAGATTACCTCTGACGTAAGTACATCCTTTGATCAATGAGTTACCAAGGTTTTTAAAAGTTGTTGCGAAACAGGCGTTGTAAGTGTTCCATACCAATGATGATGGCTAAGATAACGTTTGGATAGACTGCAATTTTTATGCAATAATGATGGAAAGAGAAATTACCTCATAAATTAAACCTCAAAAAGTTTTCTAACTGCTTTTAGTATTTTTTATGGTCCTGCAATTGAGAAATGTCATTTATTAACATGTGCTCGCAAGAGAAAATTTTAGGTTAAAGGTGATAACTTCCTTGGAGCTTCATCTCACGTCATTTTAATTAATGGACAACCTTTCCAGTAACGCTCATTGAGAGAGAGAGAGATCAACTGTAAATAAAATACCACACAACGCCTATACTATTAACTTTACCCTGAATGAATTTCAATATGCCTGAATAAAATTATAAAACTTTAACTCCCCGATTCTGCGGGTAATTCACAAAATATACACATATCTTCCATCAGAGGACACTTGTTCAGAGTTTCCGTTGCTCACGTTTCAACATTCAAAATCTCCTCACGAACAGATGGTGTGCAAATTCATCGCAGTTGCATTTTGATTCAAGTTTTCGAATGAAATCCGCAAATCGAGCACCGGAAACTATTTTTACGACTTTTCATCAGAATTCCAGGCCCAAAGCCATGGACCTGCGGCACCAAGCTTCCACTACCTCATCAATTAAACCAATTTCATTCATTGAATTTATTCGCTTGAATCCTTTCTTTTCGCACCTCCCACAACTCCATTAAAGGAAAATGCATTACATGAAAAGTCAATTATTCCTCTCCGAGAGTTCCTCGCTCACCCGAGTCCGGATCATTGTTCCCTCCGTTCCCTTTTTAACGCCCCGTCCCCACGACCAGTGCAGTAGGGATGACACCAGGGTGGTTGTCACACGGAGCTCGATTTCAGTGCATCTGTCCAAAGGAGGAGGGGGAGATCAAGAGGGGAAATCGTTCGAAACGACCCAAACCCCCTCCCTCCCCCTTGCCCACGCGACCCTCCGCATTGTCCCCGAGTTAATTTGGAAGGGATCGAAGGGCAATGGTTTGAGCGATCTCTTGGGCTGCTTAAAAGTTACGACAGCGGAACATTCCCCGGAGGATTGTCTTCATATGCTCTCTTTTTTCCTGTGCAAAGATGTGGGAAAAGCTTTTCATGCGAACAGAAACTTCATCTGTATATCGCTCCCATTGCACTGTAGGCCTTGAACAATAGAGGGTTGAATTGTAAGAGTTTAACAGTGAATAACTCATGCAGAGTTCCTCAAAAAAATGAGTCTCACCGCGGTCAAATGTTTATAAGTTTCCATGGTGAAGTATTCCTCTCAGTGTCTTCAACAGAATTTAATGAAAGTATATGTTGTATCAGATAATGAATTCAAGTAAGTTAAGAAACAAAGAGCAACCGTTAATATTCATGCAGAAAACTCATTTCATTCAAAACGACTGAAGAATGTCAGAGGGGCTTCGTTAATTGTTTAACCTGCTGAATTTGGAGTAATAATTTGCATTGCTCATATGAGTTACAGTTGATCGTTTCGCTCCATAGTACCAGCTGATTGAAAATCAAAAACGCTATTTATTAATTTTAGCAAACTTAGTGATTCTTGAGGTGACTTGAACACGAGTACGTGGTGGAATCCTTTAATCCCCTGAAATTTAATCTTGATACAGTCGAGAGAGGGGGAGGGATAATCAAAAGAGCCAGGGACCCATGGAGTAAGTGGCTGATGGGTGAAGGTTGACAGGAGTGTTGTTCCCAGCAGGGGCGTGAGGTGGTCCCGCCGACCCCTTCCGACCCCCGCCGCCACTGTCATCGCTCCCCCGGCCTTATTCGAATCCGATTGGCCTAGTGACAGCGCTACGCCCCCTGAGAAATCCCTTTGCGATCATATCATCGCTTGATTTCCCACGGATATAGATTACAACTCACATAATGCACCGACAGAGTACATAGAGAAGATAATGCGCCTACTTTCCCCATGGGTACTTTCGGGAAACATATCTCTCGCTTCATGACCATCGAGTTTAATAAAGTGCTTGCTTGTGTTTGGATTTTGATCTACTCTGACGTCTGAGATATTTTCGAATCAATGAAGACGTTTTTAGAATATCCAAGATCTCAAACATGTGTCTTTGTTCGTATTCGATAAGGACGCAAGACGTAGAAAGGCAGAGATGAATCGAATTTCATTAATCAGGGTATAAATTTAATGGAATTTTTGGTATGTAGAATTCAGTCGATACTTCTTTTCTGGTCTTTCCTTACACGATGTGTACTTTTTCAATGGTTTTGGACGAGTTATTTAGAAATTATAAAGAGACAAGGTGGTCAGTTTTATTGAATTCAAGGTTATCTCGACAACGCTCCACCTTTCCCTTGGGTACTATTTGATCTCCTAAATGCATACGCTACCGAACTTAAGTGTTAACGTGATGGTTATAACAAAGTATATGGCCAACTTCTAAAAATTAACAAATCAGTACTACTTAGAGAGAAGTTTGGTAAAATTTTAAATAATACCTCATACGAGTAAATGATCTTAAATGAAGTTAACCACCTTCATCCGCCAGCAGTAAGGCAGCTGCCTGATTCAAACTTCTGAATCTATCGATGATGAAGAATGAATTCTTACGGAAATTCAGATCGTCTGATATTCACTAAATCTGCAACAGTTACGAGAGGATTACATTTGTAGTACCTGTGGAAGGAAATCTGCTTGAGTTCTTGAACGGAGTTATTTGTACTTTAATTCGTCACTTACAGGAATATCATGCAGCTTTGCGCGTCATTATGTGGACGTAATAACTTAATAATAAACTTGAACAAAAAAAAATAGTCGACGACATAGAAATCAGGGCATATCAAAAACCAGTTGTCAACTCATTTACATTAAAAATACATCCTAACTCACAGTTAGTGTAGTTCAAGTATTTCTTGAATAACTTCGTGAAATATTTAGAACGAGTTTAATCCCTGAATGAAGTGACTTTACTGTACTTTACTGTTTACTTTACTGTAAAACTTTCAAGCAATATTTTATCGACGGAATAAATTTTATTCTTATTAGCGTTGTGTCATATCACGCGCATTTGATTCGAAATTTAAATAAATCACTTTCTTCGAGAGCTTCTCTGAGCCCTATCCTTTTGCTCTTACTCTTTTGACACGTCCAAGGCGTTGCTTGAGTTCAGATAGACGACATGAGAATACAAACACAGCAAAGAGGCAGCTACGACTTGAATGTCCTATATTTTTTAAGCCTATTGTTCAATGTTCTTTTAACCATGCCTGCACAGCGTCATGGTAAATGTAGAACGCCCTTAGCATCGCACCTTTTATGGACCAATGTTTCGATATACATAAACTTCAGCTTCATAAACAAGAGCGGGCAGTTGTCTTTGCTTGCCACCTTGACTTTTGCAAATTACTGAGGTTACAAAAAGCCACGTCTCTTAAGTGCTGAACGGAGTTGCAAATGCTCCACCCCTGAGCGGATCGTCGCAAAATAAACCTTTGGCATGGATTGATTTATCGAAGGGCACACTTTATCCTTCCGTGGACCGGATCAATCCGGCGGAGGAGGGTCCTCCACTTCCCACCCGTCACACATTACTCCTGCTCTCTCTCTCCCCCTCCCTCTCGCCGTCGCAAAAAACTAGTGCGGGATCGGGAAAATATCGTCGCGTTTGCCGAATCGAGTGGACGGCTGGGGACGGGAAATAGGGAAGAGCGAGGCAGTTCTTTTTCTCTCTATGGGAGGGGAGGGAAAAGGAACGACGAGCATCGGGATTGAAGCGTTGAGTTAGAGAGAGAAGAGCGGTGGGAAGGGAAACGGAGTAGGATAGCGGGAGGGGTGGTATATCCCGGAGACGATATGCATGCGGAGAGGGAGAGAGAGCGAGACCGCCAGCGGGCATTCCATCCAGGATCTCCGTCGGAATCTCCCGCATCCACTCCGGCTCATCAATAATTCCCGACGCGATGAGGCCTGAGGCGATATTTTCAAATCGCCGGGTCCGGGCGATTGGGGGTGCGGGGAGGGGCTCTCGGCCGAGGCCACGGAATTGCTGAATCCGGACGCGGGAGATGAAAGCGCGGGCGAGGAGCCGTACATCTCCGGCGTGCCCGCAGAGACCGCTCCGACCTGACCGGCCGACACTTCCTCTGGCCCCCACCCCCCAGGAGAGCCCCCTCCCACCCTCCCTTCTCCCCCCACCCAACACCCCGGCCACACCACTCCCATCCCTCTCTCTCTCTCTCCCCCCTTCTCTATCCTCGCACGTGAATACGATTTTCTGACTGTTTTTTTAATCGACTGTCATTGTAGCGAGAGTCAGTGATTCCTGTCTCAATGGCTGTCCCGAATTCACATTCCCCATCTGTACGTCCACCTCCATTCACAATGGAGGTCTTCTCCTTGCAGCTATAGCCCTACCCCGACAAAGTCACCTGGCTGTTCCCCTAAAAATTAATTTAATTAATTAACCTTGATGAGGCTATAATAATGATTCGTAGAACGATTTCGTTTCAATTCACTAACCAGGTATATAGTCTGTATGTATTTTAATGACATAGCCAGAAAATCTCACGAGGTGAACGACACTAGAATTTTCTTATGTTGACCTAAAATTGATCTAATGTATAAAGTGATGGGAAAATTGTTCACCGTCTAATGTGTGATGAAGATTTTTTATTGACGATGCAGATGGCGAATACAAGCTCAATTTCGAGCGATTCTCCAGACAGGCAATTAAACGACAACTTCAATATTTAAATCATGGATCAGGAGTTACGAGCAGAATAGATTTGGAAGAAAATCATAATTTTTTCTCAGTCCATGTTCATATTCCTATCATAATACTATTTTTTGTTAATTGTGTAGCTGTCCAGCGAGGAGAGTGAGGTGTTACGGATCAGAATGATTTAGTTCGACTTTTTTATTAATCATTGTGATCCAGCTAAGGTAAAATCTCGGTTGAATTGGAATGTTCTGTACAAATACGAAGTTCCTGGCCTTAATTAGACTGGCTTCATACCCTGAGGGCCCGGGTTCGAATCCCGGCGGCGTCGAATATTTTTCAGTGGTATCTCGATCCTCACTTGAGGTGTTTTGTGGAGGGCACTTTGAGTGAGTACGACGTCCGTCGGATGGGACATTAAACTGCGGACCCCTTGGCGCCTTTCGTTAAGAGTATGCGAATGCCGACACCGGGTTTCTCTCCAATCTTCATCCTTTCCTGTCCATTTCTAATGTCGCAAATGACCTTAGCTGTCGGTCGCCTCCCCTAAATGTTACTACTTCTACTACCGAATATGTGTCATTTTTTTCGAATACGAGATCTTCCTGAGAATTCTAGGTGGGAGAGAGACTTTTGCCGTAAAGCTTAGTATGAATCAATCCATCCAATCTCAAGCCAAATAAGTGTTAATTGATTTAGTTGGGTGATATAGTGTTGGTTTTTGTTTCCATTAGTGCATGTTAACGACATTAACCTCAGAAAATGTGAATGTGGAAAACAATATCGTCCATTCAAACGCTTGTGCTCCTAAAACACGGATCAAAAAAAGGGAACTGTGAGTTTTCTGATTATTTAATTGAACATTGATGCCCGATCATAATTACTGACAGTTTTATATTTCGTCTAAATATTTGACTCTTCATTTTTTTAATTGATATGTTACACTCGGCTTGAATTTCCCCCGTTCAAATTTAAAATTCAACCCAATACTTTAACAGGACATTGGTGTAATTTCTGGAGAATATCAATTTTTGTTTGAGGCAGTCTACAGTGTCCTTGCATGAAAGACTATTCTTTCCTATATTATTGTATAGAGAGGACAATTTGGTATGGCAGTATGTTTACAGATACTTAACTCATGGGTCGTCTACATGTACTCACTTCCCAACAACCTGTGCGACCGAGGGTGTTAGGGCACCGACCACTCACGCAAAATATGAGTCATACACGCATATTTTATAAAAATATATTTTTATAAGTTTCCGACCTAACAAAGATACAAGACATTTTTTCTGAAATTTTCTGAGGTCGGAAACTATTCAGACCACCCACGTATATATGCACGCATATATTTCCTCATGTACACATCAACTCAAGCACATACGAGTACCTACACACATACATGGCTACGACTATGCATCATGAAACAATTGGTATGCTTGACTAAAACAAATCAGGATTACGTAACTCCTAAGACTAATTCTCCAGTGCCTAGATTTTTGATTGCTTGTTGCGTGCTTCTCGGATAAGTGTGCGAATGGTCTCTCCTTACGATGACTAACTTCGACGGCAGGTTTCCCGTCCCGAGGGAGGTGGATGCAGGGATAGGAGGGAGTGAAGGGGAAAGGGGAGCTTCTGAAGGGTTGGACGGGACGAGAGGAGGAAACTGTCGGAGGGCGGTGGTGAGGGCCGGGGTTTGGGGCGGAGAGGACCGTCGCGACGGGGGGCTGCGGTAAGGGATGTAGGCAGAGTCTCTCGGAGCTAATCGAATGACTCCCGGCGCACATCACCTCAGCGGGACGTCGTCCTCTGGCCATATGCCCGCTCGTCGGCGTGAGGGTGCGATTGGTTTGTGAATGTTCCCAAACCTCTTCCTTCCTTCCTTCCTTCCTTCCCCGTCTGACTTATGAGCGCGCTCCCTTCCCCCATACCCGCCAAGGCGGTCACCCGTTCCCCGGCGCTCTTCTCCCTCCTCTCCTCCCCTCCGATGTTAACTCCCTCCTCGTGACTGCGAAACTTCTTCTCGCCTCAACCCACCCTGTCCACTCCACTCGTCAGTTGGCGATATTTTCCTCCAACAATGCCCGTTAAGTGTCGCACTCTCCATTCATTCTTTAGATCGTCGTAGGAATGACCTCTTTCCGTCGTACTCCAGCGGATAAGTTTGTCAAGTGCCCTATTTTGCATTGGATGGATTCCATCTTTCCATGTGACATGTGTTATTTTAACTGCCCAAATACGGTGAATGCCCTAAACATTTACTAGTATAACAGACATGTTCCACCTAAATTTTGGCATCCAATTCGTCGGCTATTTAATTTATATGAATTATGAACTTGGAGGTAGAATATGATTCCGTGTGATGGAATAGGGAATTTTGTAAAACATAACTAATTCTATGCATGTTAATCATAGTAATCATTTTTAGGTGTCGAATAATGGAGGGTAAATTCGATGAAGAAGAATATTAAGCACATGAATGACCATTATATGAACGAAACCGAATCCACTAGAATCACTATACAATACAATCACTATATTTGTAATGAATAATTTGATGGTAGCACTTTTCCACTTGATATAATTTATGTTACCACCGATTTTTTTATGTATTACATGCAATACATCGAAACTCGGTTGTAAAATAAATCCTATCAAGTCGAAAAGTGCTACGATCAATTATTCATTATGTTCGAGCTCCACCACATCACGCCTGAAGCTACTCAATTTGATTATATTTGTAGTAATTATTATGATATAATTTATTTGAAATCGCTTGTTGAATAATTTTACGAGTGTATAGTGACTCTTCAATGTTTGTCTGTGCATAGAGAATATTTTACTTTTACTATGTTTTCATTCGGCCTTGTAACTTGGACAGATTACATTCATAAGAAATAAATTAGACCCACATTGCACCTTGCGCTTCATCGATAGGTTGGGTGGTAGGGGTAGCTCAGAAAATGGAGGTAGTAATATCTAGAATCACATCCACTACGACATCTAAATGTGAAATACTTCTGCACTCATTAGAGACGAGCCACGAGCAACAAAAACGATCTTGTAGTTACAAAAAGGGCAATTAACCAAGGTTGGATACCCAAAAAGGACAGCAAACCAAACTAAAATGACAAAATACCAGACTCCTTAGAATGAAAAAAGAAAAGTATTTTTCCCCTACCGTGGTCGTTTAAAGTAGTTCTTATACCCTATCGTTCGCAGGAAAAAAGACATCTTGAATATGTCGACTATAAACATGATTTCTCTAATATTATTGTAATTATCTCTCCTGGCGTAATAGAATGGGCCAGATGATTTAGTTTCAACATCGTTGCTAAAGTGACCTGTTTCCAATACCCAAGAAATTTAACTTGTAATTTGACCTTCGCTCCGTAAATAATTCCCAACCTAGTTCCTATAATAATCTAGACATACTACTAAGTTTATCATAAAAACGTTTTATAAATCTCCTCTTTGCTACTCGCGATCTGATTCGCACATTAATCCGACTTTGCAGGGATGTCACGTACTAGCAGCGTAATCCAAAGGATGCCTAACTAGCAAAAAAAAACATCTTATTCTTAAAGGTATTTATGTGTGGATTTTTTGGCATTGTTTTGCCATCAAAATAACTTTGAAAACAGAATACATTACACTATCAGTTGAACAACAACAGGTACAAACAGAACGATGGACTATCCATGGTCTCACCTAATTCTGGGTTGCTAGTGGACATTTACATGAACTATTAGTACCGTGTACCTTTTTACTACTACAAGGGCGTGTGGCGGGGGGTGATAGGGCACCACCTGTAATTTAGAAAAACATGCATGCAAAAGCCACGCATTTATACAATCCACAAACTAATCGTGGAATACATTCATGCAAAAACCATTACACCCCACACAAATGCAAACACACAGAATACCACCTAACATACACATGCACCTAAAAATATACCTAATGTCTTTGCAATGTTTAATTTTGTTCCGACTCGAAAAATTAAATGTTTTTTATATTTCTAAAGTGACTTCGGTTTCTTACTATTATGATTTCTGATTGTTCTGGGAAAGAATGAGTGTCTGAATCTATCTGTATTGGAGTCTATCTCCCTTATTTTATCTTTGTGGTCTGATCTACCTAAGTAGTGTGGGGTCATTTTAATTCCTTTAGTGTCATCGTTAAACTTGAGTGCTCTGCAATTTTCTGGATTTTCTAGAATTATCAGAAACACTGAGGGAAATTCCTTAGTAAATAACATTCTGTATCCATACCACTCCCTCCTCCTCAATATCAATCGCCACACTTCCAACCCCATTGCATCATCTGACCGTCTCAAGGTGAAACGATGAGTTCCTTCTCTTGCCTCTCCCCAAGTTCTCGTTTAAATCACAAACACAACGACCTTAGCCCTTTCCGCCGCAAACAATCTAAAATGAGTCGTTGCACAATTATTTCGCTGCGCTTACCCCCGGAACTCTCTTATCCCTAGCCTGCACAGTACGAACTGCTTAAAACTACACTTAGTTCATTTCTTTATAACATTGTCCCCATTTCCTTAAGCCCGGACTTTAGCCCCAACCCCAAGCGCCCATTTCTTTATGATGGTTTTTAAATCCTGCGTTGTAAAAAACATGTAGTGTGGTGTAGCCGATGATGTGACGAAACTCTGGTATCCTGGAAAACACATTTCATCAAGTGACGCCAAATACCATTGGACATATTCTACCTTGATACAAACACCACTCGATCTACCAAAAAGGTGAGTGGCAGGGGGAGCTGGAAAGGTTAACCGATAAGGAGAGAGTTAGTGTTTAAGGGGTAAAGGAAGGAGAATAAAACATCGACGTAAAAACATGAAAAGGAAGTCTACATCTAAATCTACATAATACCCACAAGCTGCCGCGAAGGGGTGTAGAGGGGTTTGTTAGGCCACCAGCCATGCATGCGAAACCACAATACTTCAGCACCTCCACAAAAATGTCAGTTTGATCATACACTCAAACAAAGTTAATCACACGTCGTATTTGCGTGCAAGAATATTCAATAATATCCATCTATTCAAATCATGCAGGGTCAATGATATTAATATAGATCTATTAAAAATTCATGCAGAATGTCGAAAAAATGTATGCACTACTCATACTAATTATTCCCTTCATACCTGAGGTCATATCTGTTCTGATCCCTTACGGTGCGAGGAAAAAACGACATCTTGAACCTATCCTTCCCACTTTCTCCTTTATTTTACGTACCTGATCTGATCTCCTGTATTCATTCGGGATCTGTAATATGTTTTTAAAATATTTGGATAAGGGATCTATCTGAATCTTACGCAGTAAATTAAACCTGTATTTTAACCCACAGTCAACTAATGACCTCCATAACAATCCTTCCAATAGTGTCGTGACACTACTAGGTTGTTCACAACAACTTTTCACACAGCTAGCTGCTCTATGTTGCACTCGATCTAGTTCAACAACTAAAACTAACTTGTGAGGATCCAATACACCCGCAGCATACTTTAGGTGAGGTCTTACTAACGTAAAATAACAAAGGTCTTTAATCCTCTCATTGCATTCCTTAGGTATCCTTTTTATGAAACCTAACTTTTTATTTTACTATTCTGCAAATGTATGGATGTTTTCAACCCAGGACATGACCTTTGTTCTCGTGAAACTCAAATATTTAACCGATGTTTGTTATGTTGATTTCCTTTCAGGTGTGAATGTTTTCAGGTGAAATAATAATAAAATACTCTTCCTCCAAATGTTCATCGGAACACATTTCTTCAAATATAATTCTAGCTCCCATGTCTCGCACCACTTTAGCGTAGACCTGAGATACTTAGGCATGATTCCCTATCTTCATAGTTGGATACGCGACGAAATAAAACAAAAGGTGGCAAACTTAGTTTTGAAAGACTGATAATTTTCCTCGGGGGAGAATTTTTCAGGTATACGAATTGGGTGGGGATATAAATGTTCATTAACTATTCACGTATTTGAGAGACCCCTGTATACCTAGTGGAGGGATGAAGAACTAGAAATCAAAAAGAGGGAAGCACTAATTAAGCTACGGCCAGGAAACTCGAGGTCTCCAACCGTGACGCCGCAATTAGAAAAGGTGGTACCCTGCTGATGGCAGCAGACCGCTTAAGGCGTCACTCAGGAACGAAGGACGATATTACAGTAGAACGATTGTGGCTGTGGTACCTTTATCCTCAAGTTATTCAAAAATTAGGTCAGTTGTTGTTTCAGGGATTCATTTACCACTTCGATTACCTCCGACTTAAAATAAAACCAGATAAAAATGAGCCTCCTGATTATTGTGCACATCAAGACGTGCATATTTTACTTTATCATTAATAAATGTTCCCTACTTGAAAATATCTCTAAAAGATAGTGTAAGCGGAAGAATTTATTTCTCGTAATCATGAAATATTGGAGTACATATTCATAACCTTTTATATGAGACAGCAAATCACATTTCTGCGTTGTCAATGCAGGCATATAGGAAAGCCTTGGTCGTCAATTCCTACACCCATTGCGTCCCCCTCGTCTGTATTATAATTCACCGACATCTAATCAGATTTTGCGATTCGAAATGCAATCAAGTTCTAATCCATCCTATATTCTCTTTTCTAACTGGAAAATATTCAGCCTCAATGTTCATTCGATTGGTCAAAGAAATGGACGACGGTAGCAAACCTGTCCAAATCAACGGGATTCCGAAACTCGCTGCGCGTGTCCAAATGTCGTATTTCCTTTCTGGGGGTCGTTCCATCCTTCAGCAAGCCCGTCCATACTTCACCGACATTTTTTAACGCCCCCAAGAAAAAGTCATTCCAGTTACCCGGGTCGCGCCCATTCCACACCACTATCGCCTGCGCTGCTGCGAATGGCCAAGCCGGCAGACTAATCCGTCCTCGATCACTCCTTCGATGCCTAACTCGATTACCCGCGAGAGACTGGGCCGTAGGAAGGGGGAGGGAGAGTCGGAAAGAGGGGGGTGGAGGGGTGGTTTGAGATGGGCGAAAGCGCCCTGCCCCCCCCCTTTCCTCTCTCTGTCCCCACGTTGCATGAACCGCCCCCATCCCAAGGGGGGCAACCGGCAGAGGCAACAACAGCACGCACGCGACGCCCCAGGCCACGACAATCAGAACCATCTCCCAGGGCAACCGACGCGCCATCCTTTCTCGATGGCGGCCCCCTGAAATTCGAAAACGTCCGCGAGGACACAATTCAAAAAGACGACACACGCCATTTACGGAGTCCGTAACCAGGCGGGCAGAAGGAAAGGGACCTAATTTATTTATCGCAGGCCCATCCACCCGGCCCAACGCTCACCCACCCCCGTCTCCCGACAATTTTTTCGTGTATCAACCCCTCTCGGACGGGTCAGGGATGGAGGGTGGAATATATCGGCGGCGGGGAATTAGGAAGCCCTCCCATAAAAACTTAGGGGAAGGATCAAGGGGGCGTGGAGTGAAGAGGGAAAACCGAGTCGGCAAAGGTATTCTGTTCCACTTCCTCCCTCTCACCCTGCCCTGAAAACGTCCCCCTAAACACGCAACAACTCTCCTCTCCCCCCACCCCTACCCCACCCAACCACCCATACACACACACGCACACAGCACCTAACTTCCTCCACCCCTCCCCCCCCGCAAAATTATACGCCCCCCAATTCCCCTTTCCCCCGCCTCTCATTGGCCTGAAACCCCGCCTATTCTCCTCTCCCGGGCTCTCTCCCTGCCCCCCAATCCTCTCTTCACCCCTGGCATTCTAAACACCCCCCTCCCGTCACCCTCCTCCCCCCGGAACGTCGGCGGTGACGGAGTCGGAGCGGTCGTCGGACGACGAGCTTCGTCCCCACTACTCTCTCTCTCTTTGGGAGCGCGGCGAGGGAATGAATAATCCATCCACAGCGATCTCACACTCACTCCTCTCCGACCATCCCCGTTTCCCTCCCTCTCTCCCCCCGACGGCATGAGGGGACCGCCTACGCACACGCCCCCTTCCGGTTCCGCTGGGATTTCCATCCTCCCACCCCCGGCGACGATGTGCCCGGAACGGGGGTGCTGGAGTCGGGAAGAGGACGCGTCTCGTCGGAGACGTGCGATTGCGGGCCGCCGAACCGCGGGTCACCGCGGAGCTCGATTTACGCCCCCCACCCCCGACCGACTCGCTCGTGGCAGGAAGAGGTATCGATGGGGTTACCGAAACCTTCGGTATGTTTGTGTAATAATTTAAAAGAGATAATAAATATTTTAAGAGACTCGACTAATTAGCAATACTAGTTATTAATTATTATTATCAGCAATCTACCGGTCAAGTTTGGTTTTGGATTTTACCAAGCGGTATAATTCCCTAATCCATTTTAACTGAAAACAGCCGGCGATCCAACATTACAATACGCCCCTATTCAACTACCTTCTCCCTTCATCTTCCAATACTCTAACCCACTCTCTCTTTTGCCTAACATTCTACCCTCAATCAGTTTTCAACATTCCATTGCCAAGCAAAATTCTTTGTATTCCCTCCTTTTTGATTTTTCCCAATATCCTCTCTCCTCCCGCACCATGCCCAGAACTTTCTCGTTTGTTTGATGAAGATATTAATTATTTTATTATAAGGTTGAAGATAGGAACTCTGCGGTCATATTGCGAAAAGGCGATAGGAATTGATGCTTTCCGCTGCATATTCGTTTTTCAATCTTTCTATGGTCTCGTATTTTGGAAATGGTTGCCAAGAGTCCTCTCTGAGGAGGACCCTCTCCGAAATCGCCAGACTTTGTTATTATAAATTAGAGAGACTGCATCTTCATGATATATTGCAAATCACCTCTGGTGTGTGTGTATGTATTGGGACATCAATAGTACTAAGTTAATCATTTATTAAATTATTATTATTAATTATAAAGACCATTAATTTTCGACATTGGTGAAGCGATCTTACCATAGGTTATGTATTATATATTTTAACATTTTTGATTGTCTAACCTTTTATTTCTTTCTCCTCAAATGACCTGTTTATTTACATTCTTTTTGCCTCTGATACATTCGTAATTTAATTTATATATTCTCTTTTGTTCCTGAGAATACTAATATTGCTCTTTCTGCAATTTTTGGATTAAAATTATTTGTTATTTCCGATTAGCCGATTTACATAGTCCAGATCCAACCCAATATTTATTACTCTTCAGCATGGTGCATTGGACTTAGGGCACCATCCGATCAGCCGTGGTGACATCTGTTTCGTGAATTGAAATGTATCCAAAGGAGAAATGAGCAATAATTAACAGGAGATACAATTTTAGGAAGCTCTGCATGTGTTTTAGGAAACCTAGAATAGGAATCCTTCCACACAGGAAGGCTGAGTATGGTATCGCATTATCAAATCAAAATTTGAATCATACAAAATTATTCCTGAATAAATAAACTTATTATGCTTTCACACAAAATATGCTAAATTTTTTGTTTGTGATTTTTGTGATTCAGTGATCTTGAATTTTCAGGAAGTAGAGCCTCAAATCATCGAATTCATTCAAAATTATGTTTGACATCAATCCTTTACGCAAAACCCATCAGTGTTATACAAATTGAATGAACTGTCAAGGAAGAAGACAATAAGAAACTCTTTTCCTTTGAGCAACTCACAACTGCAACAAGAAAAAAGCAAAATATATTTGTTACCAATATGGAGTTAAATTACATTCATTTGGCTTAAACTAATATTTCAATCACAGAGTGGCATTTCTTCTTGTTATTTCTTATTTAATAATAAATGAGAGATGGCTCACAACTTTCTGAATTGTTGCCTCAATTCCCTACGGCAAATCCTGTGCACAGACATTGAAACGTGACTGGCCGATGCTCTAATACTCTCTAGTAGACCTATTGAAAGAACAAAAAATTGATATGAAAGGAGGAAAGCTCAGAGAATACCGTACTCATGAAATAGAAACCTCGTAATTAGATAAAGTACAGAGAAACTCCGTCAGATTCGTTCAAACTTGTGATAATAAGAACACAAGCGTGGCAGGTCTCTTAGAGGATTTAGGCTGGGAGCCACTTGAAATACGAAGAGAACAAGCGAGACTTAAGACTTTTAGAAAGGTTCAGTACAAATGAGTTTAACGATGACACTGAAGGAATTATAATAACCCCACACTACTTAGACCACAAAGATAAAATAAGGGAGATAGACTCCAATACAGATAGATTCAAATACTCATTCTTTCCCCGAACAATCAGGAATCATAATAGTAAGAAACCGAAGTCACTTTAGAAATATTAAAAATATTTAATTTTCAAGTCGGAATAGAATTAAAAATTGCAAAGGTATTTGGTATATTTTTAGGTGCATGTGTATGCTATTTGGTAGTTTGTGTATTTGCATGTGCGTGGGGTGTAAGGGTTCTTGCAAGAATGTATAACATGTTTTGTTTGTGGACTGTATAAATTTGTGGCTTTTGCTTGCGTTTTTTTCTTAATTACAGGTGGTGCCCTAACACCCCCCGCCACACGCCCTTGCGCCGGCTTGCGTGGTATTAAGTAGAATTACCAAAGTAAGTAATTTATAAAATCTATATTTTCATTAAAATTTGGATGTCTAGCTTTTAAGGTAGATTTTATATGGACACAGAGACTGAACACCGCTACATTTTTAAGAGTAACCTAACGAGGCCCAGTCTGACACTTCACACTATATGATAAACCCTTTCTCAATTCCTTATTCTTTCTACCTCCCTTTATTCTGCCTAGCATGCAGACCCTTTTCCTCCCTCTATCTAAATTGCTTTCCTTTCTCCCCTCTATCGCAGTCTTCAACATTGCTTCACCATTCAAAATCATCTCCTTTCACCTTTCCTGCCTACTTTGGATCTTTCTCAGCGACTCTCTCTCTTTCCTCGCCATGCCTACGTAGTACTTATTATTCGTTTCCTTTCATTATCATCCATTTCCCGCACCCACAACTCGAAAGCCTTCAATCCACGCTTATAGTGTCATTACAAAGAAAGAATTATTTTGTTCATTCATTTCTTCTACAAAATGTTTGCTCTTCCGGACGCCTTTGGTAGACGCCAATTAGGCCCCCGGGACATCGAAAAGTCACTTAATGATTTCCATGGTTACCCATGGAAAGGGCGAAGTAAGACGGTTCGATAAGAGATTCAAGCCCTATGACCTTCTGATCAATAAGGGATTTTATTGTTCATCAGACTAATCGGGTTTGTAGCTCATTTTTGTCATTACTGACCGCAAATTCAAACAATCCTGTACAATCGCCAAGCTCCAGAATCGCATCATCACCATCAGTATTTCAATTCTAAAATTGGCTAATTGGAGCCCTCATTCCTACTTTATTCAGTGTCAATTCACTCACTCCCTGATAGCACTTCTGTTTTACATCTTTCTTGATTTGTCATAAGGATTGGCCCCTTGGTCTTTCTCGGTGGTTCATCCCTTCAATTTTCCCTTCCATTATGTTTCTAACTAATTCGTAGTGACACCGATATCTCATAACCACGTTAAAAAAACTAATAATTATTGTCGATAAGAACAAGTTTCCAAAGGATGAAGAAATGACGCCATCGTTCTTTGGTCAAAATTGATTTTCATCTACATCTGCATTATACCCCACAAACCGCCGCAAGGGCGTGTGGCGGGGGGTGCTAGGAGGTTTTTTGGGGGAAGAAAGATGCAAATCAGATTGTCAGTCGGGAATATACCATTAGAACCACTCCTTAGTGCACATTAGACCAAGAAGCGAGTAAAATCTAGACTAGATTAGGATGATGAAAAGACCCGAACATTTTGTACCCTTTCCAGATTTGGTTTTTTGCCAAAAATATAAGTCATAGGGACGTGTTTTAATCCCGGTTTTTTCTTTGCAACTGAAAAAGATGTTTTACTCACGCAAATGAATGAATATAGTTGTAACCATATAAATTATAAACGGAAACGCTCATGTAAGAGGACTAACTAAAAGATTGTTCATATACTTACAATGCACTCTTTACCCTATGATGAATTAAATAGGTTTTATAAGGTTTTAACTAAGAAAAGGTAACTTTAAATATGCGCCTACAGCCGTCTTCATTTCGCACCCTAAAGTTTTGAGATGTCCAAAACAATCACAATGCTATGCATTATCCCTACATCTACATCTAGAAAATGCCCCGCAAGGGCGTATGGCGGGGGGTGTTAAAGGCACTACCCGTAAAAGGGAACTAAACCACATGCAAAATCAACACATCTTTTAAGACCTACACCCACAGTGGCGTACACATTCATGCTAAAATCCTTTTAACTTACCACATGCAAATACATATACTATAAACTGACAAGCAATTACACCTTAGGATGCAGTAACAAATGTATCCAATAACGTGCAAGCTAGGATTTGACAAGTAAGAAGGCGAAATTTCACTACCACATGGACATGCAACGTACAATGCTCTCCGCCCCCAAGGTAGAGAATATGACCCAACGCTGCAGGTAGAGAGAGGGTCCCCCCACAGAGAGAGACGAGGGATGGAAGGGGAAACTTAAAAAAAGACAAAGCAGAGCAAACAATACTGTTAAGAGCACTAAATTATTTAATGGAATTCTAATCTGGTCATACGGGAAGGGTTTTGACAACAAAATACACGAGGTTAATGAAAGTAAATTGAGTAGAACTCTTTATTCCCTCGACGCTGAGGGTAACAAGTGAAATTTTTGCTATCGATAAACCTAGAGTTGATATCCCTTATTGTTCGAGGGAATTCCCTAACGTCCTTTGATTACGTTATCTGTGTCAGATTTTTCTTTTAATTTCCCATGTTTTTACCCTTTCAAATTTGGTCACTCTACTAAATAGAGGTTATTTGGAGAAAAACGGGCGTAGTTGATAGGACGTGGGGAAAAGAATCGCAATCACAATCTATCAAATTTTGAATACATGAAAACTGACGAGAGATTAGCTAAGTATATAAGTCATCAAAAGATTAGTATGGTGAGTAAACTTATATTGAATCGAAACCAGATCTTTTAGGCAAGAGGATGGCTTGGATTAGGGATTGAGTTTTTGAGATAAGGTCCGGGCGAAGAGTGAATATGATGAGTTGGATAAGAGAAAGGCCAACGACGGAGTGTCCTATATAGAGGGTCGAGAAAGTGAGTTCCTAAGTGAAGTCCGAAGATGAAGAAAAAAGTGATTGGAGTGTAGGTATATTGAGAGGTATTAGGATGTTTAAGGTGGTAATAGAAAAGTGCGTTGAGCGAGCGAGAAAGGTGAAGCTTTCCGGACGACATGAATGGGCATAAAATTTCAGGAAGAATTGAAGGAGAAGGTAATACAGGAAAAATAATAGCTCATGCCAACGTGAGATCCAAAGGATGTGAACTGTCTGAGGGGTACCGTCCAAAAACCAAGGTTTAATGCATAAAACATCCTAAAAAAATTAATTTTAGATGCAAAGAGGGCGTGGGCATAAATTGTAGAAATTTAGGCTCCCTACTTACTCGGAAATCGGGAAAGAATTGTGAGGAACTGAGAGGGAAAGGACTCCGATAAAAAGACAGACACTGAGATAAAACGGCGAGATGAAGAGGGAGGGGGTGAGGGGGGGTCAGGAGGTCGACAGGGGGGGGGGGAGAGAGTTGGACGGAGGAGGATCTCGGAAGGGGTTTTGGGGTGAGGGAGAGGAGGGGGGAGGAGGGAGGGGAGACCGTTCCCCTGCCATGCCTACTAAAGCTTAATTCGTATCCTGGCAACCTTCGAGAATGACAGCGTCAGACGAAAGCCATTGGTCGCCTACTGTTGGATGTAGTTTGCGAGCGAGAGCGAGTCTATAAGAAGGGAAGGGGACGTGCTAACAAGGCACCGACATAATACGATGAACTGCCACCGAAAATAAGAGGGTGGAAGACAAAATGGAGAGAAAGGGAAGATGGGGAGATTAAAAGAGATTGGGGGTAATTGCGAAGAATGAAAGATGAAAAACAACAAATTGAAGGGACGCGGGGAGGAAAGTGATTAGAACAAAAAGGAGGGGAGAGGACTTTCGTCTCCCATAGCGACTTTTTCACGATTAAGTTTCCTGAGAACCGCCGTGTGTATAATTGTACATTTCCCCCTTGACGTCATCGATTTATTTAATATACATAGCGTTTTTCTGCGGACGACAAAGATAAAGAAGTTCCCTCGATAATTATTTCCGCGTGTTTTAAAAATACCGACGGTTTCGACTGAGCAAAAGCAATTTGTAGTTTTGCCTCCCATTATGGTGCCGCGATGTTATCATTGAAAATTAGAGAAAAAGCAATCTCTGGTCTTGGCCTGATATCAATTCCGCAACATGAAACTCTGGATGATAAAATCGAAAATAATATGCTTCTGTCAGTGACTGTTTCGTGACCTATTGTTTGGTAATTTGGCTTTGTAGGTAAAAAGTCAAAGCGTGTGGACTTCTGATAATTACGCTGTATTATCAAAGCATTCAAAGCATGTCAAAAGTTTTTTCCAGCAAGCCCTTACCCGACTGGCTTTCAAGCACGATATAGGAATTATCCATGCAACCTACGATAATATCCTCCAAGTCTATAAACAGTTATTTCTTAATAATTTGCTCGTAACCAATTCTTTGAATTCTTTAAGAGATGATAGTGCTTATGATTTATTTATTAACACTTTATTCCTACGTTATGCCAAGAAAGTTATTTTTATTCCGTTTTAAGACACTAATTAAGCATTAGAATACTTGTAAACTACACGGGAGTAAGAATGCTTTTTAAATACCTTTCATATATTCTCTATCTCACTGAAAATGGAAATTAAGATTAAGAAATGTGTTACTAAAAATTCACCACTGTTGCATATTGACATAAATTGAGTCATAAATGACGTAAAAGTGTTTTGGACTATAATACATTGCCAAAAAATATATTTAAAACGTCTGGAAATAAATATGCCTGGGTTCTTGAAACTAAGCAATGGAAAATAGTTAAGGAAACGGAAAAAAACAGGATAGGATATGAAAACCTGGATTTAATATTGATATTTCTATCTATGCAAATATAGTGTATGCAAAATGAAAGAAAGAGTTTAAAGAAAGAGCAGCTGTTCCTTTTGCATTCTTCCCAAAATCTCAAATCATGAGAGACCTTCAATTGGCTTCAATAAAAAAATATATTCTTTGAATATTATAGTTTAAGTATATAGATAGTACGAGCTCGTACATACTTTAATTTACACACATGTATAAATATACGCAGCATATACACACACATACGTACTTGAATAATTTCAAGGAGATAACATTGAAATTTTATTTTAAAGACCTTAATTGACAAATCAAAAAATTCGTACTCCTTGTAAAGCAATTTCCGTTATGAAATATTAAAAAATTTGACAAACCATAGTAGGCATACATTGAACACAAAGAGAGGTAAATTTTCTAAGTAATTAATGTGCTGTAAGATGCTTCAGAAAGTTTTATTAAAATCCAGCATACTCGATAATATCAGCCTATATACGTGGAACCTCATTTTCGAATGAATACTGTGCATTTTCTACAAAATATTTTTACTTAGTACAGCTAGTTTGATCTCCGAGACATCTAAGGATGACACCTATGGGTCAATTCAAAATAAAATTATAAATATTTGTTTAACTAATTATAAAGGACAAATATTATGCTATGTGACCAATTTTTACCATAATACCGTCATGTGCGTGTGTTTGTATATTATTATCTTTTGTTGCTGGCAATATAGAGTCCAATATTGTGCTAAGAAAGTTATTTACATGAACACGAACTATTGACCTATTAATGTTTAAGGTGAAGAAAAATGATTACGTCCGTACTAAAAATTTACCGTCGTAAAACCTGGTGGCTTAAAGCTGGATAAATTGTACTTACCCTTTGAAATATTTGAAGTGTTGATTAATCAAATTGAAATTAAAAGGAACCATCACATCGTTATTTGTGTGATAGTAACTTTAATAATGATTTTTATTTCTTTGGTTTTTTCAGATTTCCGAGGTTTCGAAATAGATGAAATGCGAGATCATCTTGTATACCTTAAAATATTTCATAGCACACACAGAAACTAAAACATATAAAAGAGGGACTCACTAGTTTTCGAGAACTAGTGAGTCCCTCTTTTATATGTTTTAGTTTCTGTGTGTGCTATGACTATTTAGTGAATTTTATTGTGCACGTTCGTGGCTTTTCCAAGAAAGTGACGTAAAATATTTCAGGTGTATGATACGAGCCACTACATTAGAAATTCACAGTTCATTATATCTCTGAATTTAACGACCGATATTTTTCTTATTTTCTAGTTTGCCATTCATCATAAACTAAAGTAAACGTTTGACTTCAGTTTTCATTAGAAAGTCCGTGCGTCATGAAGGGCGAAACATCATGAGGGCACGCGTCAGCCGAAATAGGAAAAAGTTTAAAGCTGCTGACGAAATTTCTTCGAAAATTTTCTCTTAACTCTTTTAGCTACTCGGTCGTATGGTACATGTGAAGGGGAAACAGATCAGATATTTGCGTTCTTGTGTTCACCGTCGTTTGTTAACGGTTAACAACGGAGGGACTCCACGAGGAGGAGACGAGGTGAAACAACCGGCGCCGGTGTGAAAAAATCCTCTCGGTCGGCGGACACGCTGCTCCCGACTCGACTTCCGCTCCCTGTGATCAACCTACGCCGGCGACGTCTTCTACGTCGCCGGTAGAAGACCGTCCATCCCCGCGACGCCAACCTTCCCTCTCCTGATGCGACGACGGGCGAATGGGGGGACGTCGTCCGCCCTTAAAGAGGAGGCGAGGGCACGGGGGAGGGCATACGGGGGGCGGGGGAGGGTGCTCTAAGAGCGGGGATCTGGGCCCCGCGACGCCCTCAAGTAAGCGTCTGTCAGAGCGGATCAGCGGACCACTTCATCACCGCGGTGGCCACGGCCTCTCTCTCCGTCCCTCGCCTCCGCCCCCCTCCGCACCCCTTAATTCGCACCCCTCTTCGTCCTCCCCACCCCCCAATCATCCCCAAAGGATCTGCCGTCGCCTCTCCCTCCCTTCTCCGCCCGCTCTCCTCCCGTCTCCGCTTTAACATCCCTGATTCCCACCCCAAAGCCCACCCCCCGCACCCTTTCTCTTCCAACGGCGATCTCCGGGGTCCCCACCACCCCCATACCTCCCTCCGCTACATCAAAGTAGCGTCAGGACGGAGAGAAACACCGCTCGGGGAGGTTCCTTTCAAAGAACCGTCCACGACTGGAGTGTGCGCAATCCGAATTTCTTTTGAAGATTCCACAATCGGAAAACATGGAGACCACGGAACAATTGAAGAGTATAGATTGTTGGTTGGTTGGGGGACGGCGACCAACATCTGACGTCATTTGTGTCACAAAGGGAATAAGTGGACAGTTTGGTAAAGGTGTGAGTTTTTAGGGAACGGGAGAATTGTAGGGAGAAACCAGGCGTCTGCATCAGCCTACACTTCAGCTGAAGGCGCCGAGGATTCACACAATTTCAAACGTCTCATTCAGGGGACGGCGTCTTCCACTTGAAGTGCTCCCCTCATGACACTCAAGTAGATCGGAATATCCCATAGAGACAATCTTCCATTGTCTGGACGCAAAGCCTCGCACCCGGAGTGCGTAGCTGGCAAACAAGCCACCGAACCAACCCGATCACCCGGCAAGAAAATCTGAACCAAAGGAAAAGTGATTTTGAAAGTATTTTTTGGGTTATCAATAGGAATTTATTGCACAAATAAGCCAAAAGTTTCACCTTTTCTGTACCCACGGATATGCACAAGAACCTGTGGGAAGTTATATAAACGAGTTAATTTCGGGAAATTTTTCGTTACAGATAGCGAGTAGTCTTCGGGAAAATTGAGCACCTAAAAATGTGTAAAATTGCAAGAATCTGTTAATCTCCTATTGTATAAGTGTTTCAATGAGCCAATTAGTTTTCGGAGTTAATTTATTTCATGAATACCCTCCTCTACTATTTTCAAAGTTGTCGAAAATCGTCTCGACAGCTTATGCCAAACTTCATAATTATTCAGATTGATACTGTTTCCGTGCGTATCGAAATTTTCTAATTAAAAAAAGGTTACTTTGGTAGTTCAACGTTCACCCATTTTGGTTATTATATCACTCTATTTAATGATCGGGTATCTACTGTCAATCTACCTGGGACAATATAGACACCCCAAATCCTGCAAATTAGAAATCACCAAGTTCGTTATTCAACATTTCTTTTAGAAATACATTATCAGATTAGATTAAGGTCCATGGATCGGCATACACTTTTCTTTTCTTTATTTATTTATATATACCCTACAAGCCACCCCCTGGGTGTGTGGCAGAAGGTGAATACATAATAATTTTACCCAAACATGACACTACCGCGGTCGAACAATGTTATTATGATCCCCTATCGTTCGTGGAAAAATTACATCTTAACTCTATTTGTTTGAGGAGATTTTACCTATTTTTGATGTTCAAACCAAAAAATCTATGATGACATTAGATTAATAAAGCTTAATAACTTTCTGCATCTTCTATTTGATGTTTTTTGCCGGAACTTAATCAATTAGGACATCTTATTTTGTTTCACGTTCCTTTTTCATCAGTCTTTTATTAATTGAGCGTTGCTGTTTATTTTAGCGCTAAATATATCTTCCACTGCTATTGTAATCAGTAATTTCCTAAAGACTGTGGTCTCAAAGTTTCTAAAATCCATTATTCATGTAAAAAATACGTTTCTTTTGCAACAGTTGAAAAATATTATTATTATCTCGTAGTCTACCGTTTGGAGTAAGTGATGATTTTGATGTACACAGACTGAACATAGCAGCTTTATTAGTTGACCTTAATGCTCTACAACGCTGGTGCGACACTTGGCAATTAGAATTCAACTGTTAAAAGTGTGTAGTGCTAATTTCCCTTCCGAACCCCTTTTGCATTGGGAACACCGATATGGAGTGTGTGTGAGACTCGATTAAATACTTAGGCATTACCCTCATTCTTGCCTCTCTCCTGGTTGAAACACATATGGGGAATATGTGGACTTGCTAAACAATAATTAGGATTTATTAGAGGAGAACTGGGTAAATGTGATGAAGAAAGTCGTAGAGAAATGTCATCTTTCGCTGGTTAGGCCTCATTTATAATATGCTGTAAGTATAATATATTGGATCCTTACAAAGTTGGATTGATTGCCGAATTGGGTCGCGTACAGCGTAGAGAAGCTAGTATTTGTAAAACGTTGTTATGATAAACTTAGGAGCGTATTCAAAATATTAGAGCAGCTAGGCTGGGAATAACTCACGGAGCGTAGAATAAATTATAGATTAAATCTCTTGCATAAATTGGAAGGACGTCTCTTTAGCGTTGATATTGAAAATGTATTATTAATCCCATCGTACTACGGTAGGATAGGGTCATGCCAATAAAATTAGAGAGATTAATTGTAAAACAGAAAGATTTAAAATGTAATTTTTCTACGAAAGATAAGGGATCATAATTTCATTGTCCGACCACAGTGGGGTCATGTTCGGGTAAAAATTAGTCTTGTGTGTATTCACCCCCTGCCACACACCCTAACGGTGGCTTGCAGGGTGTATAAATAAATAAAATGAATAGCGACATGTCCTTGTCTCTCCTAACAAAACACAACCTGACATCCGACCACAATAAACCCTTCAATTCCTCATTTTTTCTTTCCCACTAAATTACGTCTAACATGATTATCCTTTTCCTACCCATTTCTCCTTTGCCTAACGTCCTTCCCTCTATGTCACAGTCTACAGCATTTCATCACAACCAAAATTCTCTGCGCCTTTCTGCCTCTTTTGGATCAACGACCATCTCTTCTCCCCTACTATTTCTATCACTTCCTCGTCTGTGACATATATTAGACACAAAGTAAAGTAAAATTCATATTTTTACGTTAAGTTTATCGAAAAATTCCTCCCTATAAAAAAACAAAGTTTTTGAAACCATCTACAATGCTTGAATTTTATAAAAATTTTTTCCTTTAATTTGTATTTTTTCCCATTATTTGAATAATCGCTTGTCCAGTTAAATGATTATGGTTGCATAAACATTATAGGCAAGCCTATATAAAATAGTTGTTCTATTTAACTGGTAACCGTTAATTGCCTGAGTGGGTAAGTTTGTAAAACATATTCCACAATTAAAACAGGCCGTGCAGGTACTTGTTTAACAAGGATTATTTATTTACCCTGTCATTATCATGATAGCTTTTAGATAGGAATTTTCCTCTCACTTAGAGAAGAGACTTATCCTAGTAACCCATTATCGTAGTTAGGAGATGGAGTAGCTTCGTTTAGTTCCTCCTACGTTCAGTCATGAGGTTCCTTTGCACGAGGATGGACAATAGTAACCAAAGAACTGGGGAGGAGACCGCTGCATGTTGCGTGCCCATATGTTAGTGAAATTTCGCCTTTCTAATTTTCAAGTTCTAGCTTGCGCGATATTGGATAAATTTCTAACTGTATCCGAATTATTTGTTAAATGATAGTATATGTAATTTCATGCGTGTATAATGAATGGAGGTAGTTATGTATTTGCATGCGTGCAAAATGAAAGGATTTTTGCATGAATGTTTGCGCCACTGCGGGTATGGGTTTGCATTCGTATTTGTTGGTTTTGGATGTTGTTTTGTTCCCTTTTACGGGTGGTGACCTAACACCCCCGCCACATGCCCTTGCGGCGGCTTGGGGGGTATCATGTCGATGTGGGATGAGATGAAGAACCGCGCCCCTAGATTGGGATGTCTTAGATAATGAGAATTTGAACCCGAGGCATTATTCCAGTCAATACCCGCACACTGTTCCCTCCAGGCAATCAACCCCCACAAATGCGCCACGTAGCAATACGCATACGCACGTTCAGCATATTTACGCATTAGCTAATATTTTCCCTACCCATCTCCTCGGAGTACCATACGTTAATTCCATTAATGGGGTGTCACGTAATTCGCTCACCCTCTCTCTCACCCCTTCCGTCCTCTCCATTCGCTTCTACCTCCCCCTCCCTCCCCTTGTGACCTCTTCCATCACGCTCTGTCGTGCGACCGAAATCCAACTCGTGAAAATGGCGTCTCTTTTCGATCTAATATACTAAAATACCTCCTAAAGCGATTGACTCTCCCCAGGTAGGAATCTGTTCTGTCCCCCCCCTCCTCCCTCTCGTCCCACCCACCCGTTCCCTCCCCCCACGCAACTCACAGACACCCTTCTCGCCTCCCTTGCGACTCCTCCCTCTCCCTCAACCCTCCCCAGGTCTGCCTTCCCGGTATCGCTCGCTCCCTTTGTTTTTGAAGGCACGGTGATCTCATCATTTATTTCCTCCGCCCTTCCCCCTTTTCCTATCCCCCAAGAAACCTTTCCCGATCGTCTCGATAAGCTTATTCCCGGAATGCGGGGAACCGTCCTCAACCCACCCACACTCCTTTCCCGCCGTCTCCATCCTAACCCATCGTGATCTTCCGCCTTCGGAACCCAGAAGTGTCCTCGGGGACTAGCTCACTCACATGCGACATCGCGGTCGAGCTTAGGGGGTCTCCGGGAAATGAAGATCTCAGCCGCTATATTCTGCTGGCGTGAGCGACAGAAAGAGCGATGCCTGCGCCTTTTGGGGAAAATACTAAAGGTGCCACTGTTGTTTTGGGGACAGGAGGAAGGAAAGGAATGTGGTGGGTTAACATAATTTATAGCAGGTCGAACATATTAACATTTAAACCAGAATGGAAATAACCGTTCCTTCCCTAAACCCCTTCGGAAGTAAATTAGCAGCATTTCGATATGGTGAACATACTTTCCTCCTTTTGTGCTGATATTTGTATTTGCTTTTGCAATTAGCGTTTGTCATGTATACATGTCACGGAGTTATATTATTTTTTCACCTGCATAACGACTCCGTGAAGTTAGAATCTTGTATAAATTTGACCAATATTATTGAAAAATCTATGACTCACATTAGAATCATAATTCGCAAGGAAATGATTAAGAACTTATTTATTTAAATATAAACTGAATTGATTACGACATTTGAGTACATGCTACTATCGATACTCCAACAATTTTCGATATACATATTATCACAGGTGGGTAATAATCCAGCCGTTTGTCTAGCCTAAACTCACCTGAGATTCTAAATTACTGGAAGTACCGAAGACACGATTGTATACCTCCTAACGCTGGGTGGGCAATACGATTGAAAAATTAAGGTATAATGATTTTCACTGACAGCACTTATGTACAAAATAATTGTAATTTGCCTGAAAAATATGATGAGCAATACATCCACTAAAACATTTGGTAGATATTCTGCCCTTAAGTTATGTTGGCAAATATTACTTCATTAAGTAACTTGATTCTTCACCGGATATACTTCTAGGCCTTAGCGAAAAGATTACTCTGCGAGTGGTAAACTTTCATTCAATTCACAATCGAAATTACCGTCTTGAATTGCGTCTATTCACTGTCCAATTTCACTCCATCTTTACGGGAAATAGAATACATGGAATCCATTTTACATAGAGTGGTATTTGAATTGTGATGATATCTTAATCAGTTCGAAATCAGTCTTTCTGTAACATCTATATCATTTAGGTATGCATATCTTTCCTGGTTGTACTACTGACTGTAATACTTGTACTTTAAAATATTTTTCCACACCCTTGCAGAAAATTAATCTTCATCTGGCTCAGAGGGAAATTGCATGCATATAAATATTAATGCATGCATATAAATATTAATATATTGTCACTTTACGGGCTTATGCCGTATCAAATACCAATTCCTCGCATCACGAGAGCTGCCAATCGTTTCTCTCTTAGCTCCCTCTTCTCTCTGCGCTCACAAGCGTGTAACAACCAACGAATTTCACCCGAAAGGAAAATTCAGAGTCGAAAGTCTCTCTGAGTGAATTTTGTGGTTTCAGAGCAAATATTTCATTGTATGTTTCATTATTAATACGATACCCCCGGAGGAAATTTCATATCGGTAAGCGAGACGGCTTCTTAAGAACCCACTCTGAAACGAAAAGGTAGAAAATGTGAGACGAGAATTCAACGGCTGTCAGTCAGGGGAAAATTAGCAGATGAGCCCGTGAGGCAAGGGTGGTTGAGATCCACGAGGGATTGAGTCGTCCTTTAAGGAGAGCGCGGGGAACGAGCATGCGATGCGAAGAAACGAGCACTGGGGTCGACATGAGCCAAAGATGGAAACGCAAAGAGCATTCGGGAGATCCCACATGTGTCACCATCTCCCGGGAGAGAAAGGAGACATATCTACGGGACGGCGTTTCGAGGACGAGGCCCTTGACGTCTCGTGGGAGGCCCAAGGAGTAAGAGCAAGCACAACCCTCCTTGAAAGATGGGAGCGCCGCTCGTGCCATCAAACGGCCTCCCCTGGAACTATTCATGATAGAACGCTCAATTTCAGGGGCGAGGATCAACTTTCTGTAAATGGCATGTCTCCGACATCGCTTATGAGTGCCTCAACACGTCACATGCATCAAATGGAACCCCATATCCTACATTTTCAGCTTGATATCGTCATAGAATTTTCTGTTATCAATTTATCGTCATAGCATCGGAATTGAGCGTAGCTTCCAACATATTTCAGTTGACCTAATCGGGATTCATGAATTTTCAGCAATGTATACAAGTTAAAACTTATTCCACACAATGCATCAGTCATGTATAAATATTCACACAAACAGCGACACTAGTGTATTTAGAGAAATAGGATTGCTGTATGTAGCATTTGACGTGATGCCAATGAAAACGAGCGATAATCACGAGAGTCGATGTCACTATATCAGTGAGGCAAAGTCATAAAAGGATGATTAAAATAATAAAGCAAATTGAAATCAATTGTTTTCCGGCAAAACTTCGCGATACTGCTTCGTAATGAAGTTAGCGTGTGACAATCTTTCGCGTGAATTTATTTTTAAGCGGCATAGGTTTCGTTGTCCTGATGAAGTTTTGAAATCTAACGAATCAAAGACAAGGTTAAAATACCTCTATGAGATAAAATTTAATAACGGTTTGATTTCTTTAGTAATTACAATTTTAACTCCCACCTTAGAACAGCTAAAATCATAATTCACCTTATGCAATTGCAGACCACAGACAGTTGCTGTGTGATTTCGTGTTTTTAAAAGTGTTGGCAGAGTTGACATTATTACTTCAGATTTCTTGTTCTATCTATGAACCATTGACTTGTTTAGTTATAGCTACAATCATAATTAGGCAATAAGGAATCTGTTTGCCGAAAAAATAAGGTTGTTCGTTCGCCGTACGCCCACATTCACATTCATTGCTTGACATATATGTCAGTGGCACAGAGTTAGATCCTCCAACCTATCCGCTAATTTCAACACGGTGCATTCTCGAGACTCGCTGCCACCGACAGAATTACTCGTTGATGTAACTCTCTTGTTAAAGCGCATTTGTGAAGCACCGTCTGACGATACTTGCGATCCTTACGGAGTCTGAATTTTTTGCAATCCAATTATAACCTCCAATTTCTCATTGCCTGAAGCATTACTTTCAATATATACCCCTCCTAACCCCGCGCATTCTCCAACATCTTTATCCGTCTTACCTTCCATCAATTACCTCATTAAGAGTTATGCAGGACTTTTGGAATTGCTCCGAGTAATATCCACTCCCTGACCTCGAAGTCTCCTCAAGCAAACAGAAGGAAAACCCCATATTACGAGTGCTTCATTCGTGTTTCAATGACACAGTGCAAATCTGGCTGGCTTTCTCGCTCCGCCGACTTCACTTTTTTTATCTACCTCTCCTCCTCCTGACCCTTCTCCTCCAGCCTTCCCTACCAAATGCCGATTCTAGTCTCAAGGAGTTTAAAAATCCTTCCCACAGACTTTTGCTCGTCCACATAAATGCAATATGCTCTTTAAAGTGAATATGTGGGATTCCAACCGGGGAGGAGTTTCTCAAGAAATTGAAAGAAGTATAAATGGAGTCATAAAAGCTATACAAGTTTCGCGTGATGTGCAACGAAAGTTCCAAGGTTTTGAATTCCGACACGATCAAGAGTAGTTTTCCCAAGTATGATTGTTGTGGTCCCTAGAAAACAGGTTGAGATCACCAAAAATGAATTACAAAAATTCTAGGATTAATCGGGTAACTAGGTGAAAAAATACGCCCATAATAGATAACATGATATAGCACTCAAAAGCTATTAGTTAGTTGTTGGAAAAAATGAGTTCAGGGTCTGTAAATAACTTTGCTTAGGAACCGGAGATATTGATGGTGAACATGATCATGAAATTACCGTTAAGAATTTGAATGACGTGGGGAAGGTAACCCGATGACTTGCACATGACGGTTTGCAGCGGTCTGGACTTTTTGATTGGAGCCAAGCTGTGCATAGTGCTCCGTAGAGCAAATTGGAGATCTCGGGCGTATTTTCCAAATGGTTTGGGAAAATTCATGAAAAAATGTCATTTAAGAGCAGTGAAAAGATGCTTATTCTCATAAAAGGTAAGGAATAAAGAAATATCATAACTTTGTTGCCATCCACAAGGGTATAATTTCAAGTTTCTCCTTCTCACTTCTCTTCACAACCAAATATCATTTCATTCGCAATATTTATCAATAATATTCCAATTCCTCTTAATTCAATGCTATTGAAATCTCCTCGTTTTATCACCTTTGCTTCCTTATCGAAACCATTTTACTAATTTGTTCTCCATTTATCCAGCTTATCTTTTCCTCCTTTTTACAAATATCATCAATGTATCCTCTTCCATATCAACAAAGACATCCTGTTTTCTTGAAATATTAATAACCCATTTAACACCAAACGTATCATCTTGTGTGTCTAACAATTTTGAATGAAGTACTTCATTCCTTAATATTGAGGTATTACACGAAAAATTCATCCATTTTATTATTTACTTTGGAAACCTATTACAATTTTCTATAGTTAAGTTTCTCATTGTAGCACAAATGATGCAATCAACTCTAAAAAACGTAGAATTATTGACATATGCACACAAACTACGAAAAATGCCGCGACAATAACTTTTACCTGATTCATCCGCTAATGCGCATGACAATGCAGCAATTCCAAGGTGTACAAATAATTTTTTAAACTAACTCCTCGGATCCTTTACGAAATGTTTATGCATCAAATAATATTATATCCTTATGCAACAATTTCAGAGAGTAAAAATCATTCGCCTTGACCGGGATTCGAACCTGGATCCCTCGATATCCGGCCGAGTGCTTTAACCATTTAAGCTACCGAGACGTCCTCTTACACTCTGAAATTTTGGGGATCCATCTCCGTCTGGATCCATCCATATCCATCTGGATATCGAGGGATCCGGGTTCGAATCCCGGTCAAGGCGAATGATTTTTACTCTCTGAAATTGTTGCATTATAATACACACGTAGCGGATGACTCCGTTAATAGTTACTGTTGCGGCATCTCCCGCAGTTTCTTGAAATATTATATCCCTTTAAAATGTTACATATAATTAGTGAAATGTTCAGTCGGTGCGTACAGAAAGCCATTACCTCTGATCGTAAATATGTGCATATATTTAGGCATATTAATATTCTGTTCTGTCAGAAGTTGCTGCGTAAATAAAGTGATTTTTGGATATTTTCTCAATATCCTTCCATTTGAATTAACTGCATACTGCCTCAAATATGAGTGCCGTCTGTAAACAAATCACCGTGCACCACTGCCAATTAACAGTGTTGACACCAGAGAATGAAGAAGAGCTAGAAAGCAAAAAGCAAATGCCTTATCTGTGGGCAAGAATGAAGTTCACGTGGTTAGGTCACAGCATGGCGGTTATTATTATAGCAGGAGACGAATCCTAGTATTAAAGAAACATGACGTTAATGGCATTTAACCAAGTAAATTTTTCCGTAAGAAAAATACACCTCCGATCGTATTTCCAAATAGGGGTGTGTGAGGGGAATTATTATTATTATTAGGTAATCTACCGGTTAAGGTAGGTTTTTGGATGGACACAACTATCAAATTTTGTAACTCCAAACAAAACCCAATCCAGCAACCTACTCTACAGCAGGCCGCTCTTCATCTCTGTGTACTTCTTTCTTCCCTTCATCCCGTCCAACATCCCTATCCTATTCCTTCCCTTTCCTCGCTTGCCCAACATTCTCCCCTCTATTATCTTCTTCAACATTCCACAACCGCTCAATACACCTTTCATCCATTTCTCCTGCCTCCATAGGATTTCTCTCAACAAACCCCTCTCCTCACCCATCATCTCCAGTACTTCCTCATTTGTTTTCCTTTCGGTCCATTTCACCTTCTCCATTCTTCTCCACACCCACATTTCAAAAGCCTCCAATCTACGTCTATCCTCCTACTTCAGCGACCACGTTTCCGAGCCGTGCATAGCTACGCTCCATATCAGAGTTTTCACGAGTCTTGTCTTAACCTACCTACTCAACGTCCTCGTCATCAACTCCCTCCGTGAGGGGAATATCAAACAGGAAATCAAAAGAGAATTTGGTTAAGTTTAGTGAAAGAACATTTACCTGAAGTCATAAGGTGTATGTGACGAGATGGAAAAACCACAATAGATGCAAGTTTGGGATTACACGTATTGGAATCGAAGCGATACAGCGTGGACTTCCGGAACTACCAACACAGAGTGATGGTTTCAGAAGACGATCAATAGAAGAGTATAGAAGATGACAATTGGGGACAAAGAATATAAGCTTGCTGCCCTACCAGAAATTGGTAAAGAGAGGAGGAAAGCCTACAGACCTAGCTACAGAAGAGATATATGCGCCGACGCAACGTCCGTCTATTCATGCATTTGAGAAAATATAACAGTTTGTGTTAACATCTCCGAGAAGTAAGTACTCATTATAGTGAAAGAAGGGAATTTTATCTTAGTGGACGATTGATAATCTGTGGTCTAAGTGGGCCAAGAGTACGCGTTTGAGATTTGAGTTCGGGAAACAGAGTGTTTGTGGAAAAAGGCTAGGAGAACATGCTAGTAAAAGGAATGTCGTTTTGGCGGGCTCACTCTTCGAGCAGCGTTGACTCGTAAGGTTCGCCGATACCTCTGGAAGAAAACAGAGGACGGAGAGAAATGAAATCAGTTGATTACGTTCTTGTTGAGGTAGAAGTGCAATAATTAATTGAAGCAAATATAACAACGACCCGAGAGCAGGTGCAAACAGTGATCACTCCAAAGAGCTTATGTGAAAAAATATGCTAGAAACTTCGCCGCTGCTACAGAGACCATCAGAGAAGGATGAAGGTTTATTTTAAAGAATACCTATGGTCGCAGAGGTAATAGAAGACCAATTTGTAAAAAGAGGACTAATTCACATGAAACCCCAAGAAAATGTGAATTTAAGGTTACTGCGATGAAATCAAGGACAGAATGAATAACCAGAAGAATTGGATGGAGGAGCATGCTATAATCAAAAGCAATCAAAGCTAAGCAAAGTTAAGAACTAAATGACTGAAAATACAATTTAACATTTCGTCGGACCTTCTCCATTCCAACCGCCAACACAAAACGTTATACGAGAAAGTTTTGGAACACGAAGTCAAGTCCTTAGTGTAATTTTACTGTTGTTGATATTCCTTAATTGATTCCGAGAAACTGCGGGAGATGCCGTCACAGTAACTTTTAACGGATTCATCCGCTAATATGAATTTCAATGAAACAATTTCAGAGCGAAAAAATCATTCAATCAATCCCGATCCAGGCGAATGATTTTTACACTCCGAAACTGTTGCATTCCAATTGATTTATATTTTTAATGGTGAAGTTTACATGTTTATCAATTTTGATCAGTAAATTCATTCAAATTCGTTTTGCATAATAACGTAAATGAAAAATGTGCAAATTTAAAGGTAAAATAGTTGCCAACAAAGGAAAAAGACAATTTCATTGATCTCACATATCTGGTATTGTACTTCAAAATAACTATGACGGCGATATTTTGGTACAAATACGCAGGTTAAAATTAATTATAGTTTATTATTCGTTTTTGACTTGAAAATAATTCAAAAATTGTTTTATATTATTCCAACTAAATATTAATAATTTTTATTAGTATTACTAAAAGTTAAAAAAATATGTTTTATATTTCAAGAAATGTTTATCTGATGAGGTATTAGCAAACGAGTTTTAATCTAATAACTAATCTGTTCAATAGACACTTTATATCAAATGCAAATTATTTTGATATTTAGTCAAATGCACCACAAATATATTCTTAAGTGCTAATCCATGTTTTTGCCTCGTTTTCCGTTAACAAAAGAAATAACATGTCACCAAGGCCCAAAAACCTTTGGTGAATGTTTAGTTCGCAAGAGAACACCTCCGGTCCAACAACCAACAACCGCACCACTCCTATACAATCGCAGCTCTAAAGTGAAAATAAAGGTAATCCAAGAGCAGCAAGTGGCGTGTCTATTTTTCAGCAGTATCGCATTGGAAATGGACAAAATGAGTCGCTACTACCGTGGAGAGATCGTTTTTTTTATGAAAAGTGAGCCGTGCAGGTGTGGACGAACAAACAGTGGGAAGGCAAATCCGCGCTCTTGGTCGTTGAGAATGACATTATTCTTTTCTCAACCTTTGGAACTCTTTTCCCACACTCCGCGGCCCTGCTTCTTTGCTTCATCACTCTTACCGAGGAACGGCGGAGTGCACCGAGGCTTCAATTGTGTTGCATTTTCCAGAGAAACGTAAACTTGCGGATTTTTTTTGTTTCGTTTCTCGCCCCAAGGTTTTCGCTCTTTGAAAAGCTTGGGTTTATCGGGGAAAACCGCTAGAAGAAATATCAAAAAAAAAACTTCCATACTTTGATGGCAGTGGGGAACGTGTCTAAGTTTTATTTTCCACTGTTGGTATGGCGGGTTTAAGCAAGTGGAAACACGAGAAGAGTGGTCACCGGTAGTTGCACATTTCGCAATGTGCAGCATTGCCTATTAACTTGCACCCTTGCCTTCACTTATGCCGAAAATAGCCATTCGTAGTATCGAATTTTTATTGGAAAATCTTGAAATCATCTCGTTATGTTTCTATGCCTTAAGTAATGGCTTTAGAACATTGCGGTCGGGTACTCGTACTCCTTGGCAAAGTCTATCCTTGGCAAACAGTGTATCTGAAGTCCCTAGAAATTTGTAGTACTAGACAGGATAGAAGGAATCGAGAAATAGTGTAGTCTCTAATCCATTTCTCTTTCCACCAGCTGTCGTTAACTATTCCAGTACTATCGCATGATATATTATTCACCTTCATTTGAATTCATATAATAAAGAATAGCCACGTAAATGATGATTAAGATGTTTGCCTTGTTTTATTAGCAACCTTATTCCTTGCAAAAATAGTATTGCTATTACATTTTATGATTTTTTTCTTTTGATATACGAGCTGCACTCACTTGACTTCAAACAGTACTTCACTGATCACCTTCTGAGTCCAGCTTTCCACACAAACTTCTCCCTCTCCATGGTCACCTAATTTGACCCAAATATCTTAACAGGAGTTTCAACCTTCGTTTTGACTTTTGGATAGAACACCTCCAATGTGAAATTCGCAAAGAGGTCTCTTCATGCTGTGAGCAAAAGACTCATGAAAATTTTCTTTCTTAATTCTTTCTTAAAATCTTAATTAACTTCGTATCTAAAAATACAAGTGAATTAATTCTGTTTACTTACAAGTACACCGGTCTAATTCAAATATATAATTAAAATCCGTAACTTGTAAAATAAGTTTTATTATTTGCCAAAACGATTTTTAAAACCTATTTTTCCATTTATTTTGTTCACAGTTTCTGATCCAAGAAATCTTTTGCCATTCACATTATTCTAATTTTAATAAATAAATAATTCCAATCAATTTTTCAGATGAAACCAGCCAGTTATTTGGTTTCGTGATATGTATTATAATAAAGTTTCTCGGATTCAATATATTAGGTTTCGCTACATTTCCACGTCATCAGTAATTTCGTTAAAATGGCGGTTACTTCATAAATATTTTATTTATCTTGTTAACCTATGGGTAATCAAATGTCGCCTCTGGTCATTAGGAATAATATACGTATATGATGCAACTCCCCACTCGATTCTCCGATTGGTTGGCCTCCTCATGTATGCATATTTCCTCTTTGTTTTCAAATCGAATATTAAGTCCTTCATGAATTTACAGCGTATCTTCTCTGTATTTATAAACGTTTCTTTCTTCCTCGCAAAACTATCCTTTTTAGATCATTATGTCCAAAAATGTAACGCATGTTTCCTTTGTCTCTTTTCTATATTTTAATTAAACTTACTTCCACTCTTCGTAGAACCTCTGAATTGTTTATTACATAATTCTATTCGATGCGCTTCATTTCAACACTATATTTCCATTTCTTTCAACATCCTATTTTCTATATTCATAATTGTCCGTGTCCCAGCGTCGCAGAAAGAAATGCTTTTTGCATATGTATTTATGATGCACTACCTCACTTCAGGGCTGATGCTGCTGGCAGTGTTGTCTCCAATACACTGTTGCTTTCTTCCCTGTAGTGTACGGCAATCTATGTACGTACATCTATTAAAAACTCTTTTCATAGTTGAAACATTATTACTTGTCCATTGAATATTCATTGAATTAACCTTTCGAATAGCTGCACAAAAGGCCGCACTCTTGGTCTGAATTTCAGGCCTGATTTATTTAATCTAGAAAGAATGACTGTCAACATGAACCATTGTTCACTCATACCGGAACAATGTCCTTGGATCAATGTAAGAAGAGAAAAAGGGGATAAATCATGTATTACGTATGTCTCCCACGATGTAATTTTTAACTCCACCTCAGTCCAATTAGAAGGAAAAATAAAATGAAAATGATCGTAAGTACCAACATATCAATTTCACAGGAGAGTTCACACAATAATAACTCCGGTCTTACAAGATATCGCTTAAAATTCCATTTTTCTATTTAAAAAAAGAATCGAATGTCTTAATGCCCAACATTTTCCTTTTTCCGTCTCAAGAAGTCGTCAATTCCTTTCTAAATCCGGTGAAAATGCCAAACCACGCATTGACCCACATTCGGAGAATCTTAAGTGACCATTGTCCTTTACTTAGACGCCTTCAGAGACCCTGAAAAAAATACACCTGCCATATCGAGAATTGTTCGAATGCTTAAGTCCCCGCATCCTTCTCCTCTGCGGTGGTCTATTAAATGTTCTAAACATTCGAGCACCTTTCGCGGTTTACTTTTACTCTCTCACTTCAAGTAAAACTTTGGTAATTCTACGGCAAACTATTTGCTTTAACTTAATTTCGCTTTTCTTGGGTTTTTAAAATGTCATTCCCTTCTCCTTATCAACTAGAATTTGCTTCGTCGGGCCTCTTTATTCTCTGCTTATATGCATACGTCACATGCAACTCGTAGCAGAGGTACTTGATATTTCTCCTTACATTCGTGCGTCGACTGTTTATCTTTTTCTTGACCTCGTTAATTTCGTTTTCATTTTTTCACAATACATACATGAATGATAAGGATCAACCGTACCTTACTCCTTTATGTTTGCACTTTAGGTTTGTTTCTGCTTGCAAAGGCATATGATCGCGAAAATGTTATGTAGACTGAGACGAAATTTAATGTAAAACTTTAGTTTGTTCTAGGAGAAAAATCAACAAGCCGTGCATGGGTGCAATACTAATGTAAATTTAAAATAAACGTACCTGCGATCGTGAAGCAATGGCAATAAAAATAAACGAGACCGTAAACTTGATTGGCACTAGGTATGATAAAGGGTGGTGGTAAACATAATAAATAAGGAAACAAACTTACAGCCACTCGATCACTAGGGCGTGTTTTGGAAGAACAGTCACTCTCGTGAATCACATTCACACACACATACTCAAGGTTTGCAAGCATATATTTTTTCCAATTTGCTTTTAATTCCTGTGTGAGTACCACGGATCTGTGGCATAGGAGATATCCTTGCAAACCCTGTGTGTGTGTGTGTGAGTACTATTCACGAGAGTCACTGTTATTCCTTAACACACTCGAGTGACTGTAAGTTTGTTTCCTTATTTATTATTTTTGCATTGTTTGTTTGTAACTGAGGCGCACGTGGGGGTCACTGTTTCCCAAGCCCACTCAATTGACCCTTTCCCACCTTCCCCTTACCTGTCGCTTTGTTTTTACCTGCTCCCCTTAAACATACGTAGCTAGTGGCAATTCAGTTTACGGTCTTGGCTATTTCGTTTTCCATTGCAATAATAGTAATAATATTTCCGGTATGTGATAGTCCAACGGGTAGAGCGCTGGGATACTGTCTGGAGAAACCGGGTTCGATTCCGGGTGACACCTTTGGGAAACCTGAGCTTAACCCAAGCTGTGTAATATTTCGAGTGCCGAGTAGTTCTGGGAAACCACAGTCGGCATAGGGAAAGGAATTGACCACTTCCCCTTGTCTGATGTGTGAATTTCATACGCCTTGGAGCCTAGTACTGGGAGAACTCTACCCTTTCCTATCAAACCAACCTTCAGGTTGAAAAGTGCACACAATTTCTAACAATTCAACCGATTAGATTAATTTTCGAAGATACTCCGAGAATTTAAATGTTTAACACATGGGGTAAACATTGCGAAAATTCGACCTCAATAGTATTACGTATTAAGTGTACGAATTAGGTAGAGTCAATGAAAAACTGCTTTCAAGCGATTCAAATATGAAATTATATCTTGGCCATCGTCATTGAAATTTGACTAATTTACTGTCTAGAACACCGTTCTTAAGCCTTGTTTAAAAATCGAATTCAATAATGGAGGATTGGGAAAATGTTAATTGACATTACCATTTTTCCCCTGTTTTCAAAACTTAAGTTTTCTGTCCCGAAATGAAATGTACAGAGTTGAATAATGACTGAATTTTGAGACTAGAATTTCTTGCAAAATTAAAGTTTTTTTCATTTCTTAACCCGTTATACACAGCCAGCTTCAGCAGCTAATGCCATCTCTGCGTATCATGGGCAAAGCACTTTCGTAACCATATCCTCTCGAATCGAACTGAACGTCGTCATTCTCCCTCACGCGACGAAAGAGTGAACTACGAGCAGCCATGTCGCGTTTGAATGGTCCGAGGGCGGGCTTTTGGAAGACCATTATGGCGCTGGATATGCAGTCAAATTTGGTGTGGTGCTCAGATCCCGATAAAATTAAGTTGAACGGAGATATGGCAATGGAGTATTGCTTTCTGTGTTATACTGGGGTTATTTTCTATTGACGGATAGTTACGGTACGATGTGAGGCGGCAGAGCATCTGAAATCTCGAAAAACTGCCTAGTATGACGATCCCAAATGAACCCTTCACACATTTATTGGAAATAATGAAGACACATTTTTAGCAATATTTTCAGGGATATGATAATAACCTGAAAGAGTACTTTGAACTTTGAGTAAACATTAAATGATAGGTAGTGACACGGTCGCATGATCAACTCAGAATTCTTTCTGGCCTATGGATATGATATCATCAAATTGCCCTTGAAATGAGGCAAAAGCATTTATCGGTATAAGTTTTCTTAATCATTTCTCACAATTGGTGTATTCAATTTTAATGGTTTATTTATTCTGACGTGAAAATTATGAAAATCGCAACAGGAACTCTTCGTCTTTCCACATTATGGGATAATTAGGTTGAAAGTTAGGTTGATAATATGCAGAACGAACAACAGAGCAGTAAGGTCACGAAATTATACACCTGCGGCGGTGTTTAATTACTCTACATAGTGACAGCGTCGTCTGCACCGCCCTCTGCATGCAATTGGACGGCAACGAAAAAAAGCAAGGATGCTTAATGCACGTCCGGGACAACTTCAGCTTTCCTTAGCGAAAATTTCCCGGCAAATAAAAACAAATGACTGTGGTCGAGGCGAATTCAGGGAGCAAAACTTGATTGTGATATGTTTTTCGTCCGCGGGAAGGGGAAACTAGTGTGTAATGTGTGTGTGTGTATGTATATATATATATATGCAAAGTGGCAATGGATGTGCAATTTCAAGGACGCTTGGTCGTGACGGGTCGATAGGTTGATGAAAGGCTTTGGTGATATGTTTTGAGAAAGGGGACGACGTAAAAGAGGAGGATAGGAAAGGAGATAAAAAAAATTCCCCAAACCGCTCGGCATGTACGTTAGTATTATACAAACGACCGCTAATCACGGTGCCGCTCTCCCTTAGCCTCTCCGGGTTACATCGGGAAATTTGCACAGGCGACGGAAAAATTACTTTGCCTTGCAAACAAGTTCCCAGCACGTATTTTACCTTTTCGGGGAATTTTTTCACCGGGTGGGTGGAAAAAAAATTGAACCTTTGTGCACACGTGGCTTTTTCTTCTACGATATGCCCCAACGTCTTTCTCTTGGATTTTAGAATTGCTAATTTGGTGTCCCATTCGGAGAAGAGAAACTTTCCCATTTCTTTCCTAAACACTGACTGCCACTGTGCAGCTTCCGGTAGAGCATGATAGGAATCAACGTTTTTCTTCAAGGTTCGGCGATACGGTTTGAGTTGGGGAGACGGTACTCATTCGACCCGCACGGTCTTCTTATTTCTCATCCAAAACACTAGACTTTGCGTCATCGGGGCTGAGACATTTTCCCTACGAATCTATCTTTCAACTCCCTCGAGACAAGAGGTGTTGACCTAGGCATATTAGGTATTTATAGCATTCTCTGTGTGTCCTCATGGCTCCGAACCGATGCGTAGTAAATGGACCGTGTAATTCCATTGTATTCAATAGCCAAGACCTTCTTCGTGGATTCATTCTCAAATACATCTCCTTTTATACGAGTACAAGTACGTGGATTGAATCATTTCGGTTTCTCCCTACTTTTTCACATGAATCTTGGCCTTTTAGCTAGTTTCGCACCGTTGATTAAGCTCGTGAGTGTTCGTAAAACCCAATTGCTAATTTAAAAACTTGCTTCTAATCATGGATCCTCGAAAACTTCGTTTCTTACCGGTTAACGTTTTCGCCGGTTCCGGAGAACAGAACTGAAACTGGAATCTGCACAAAAACATGGTTTTAAGAGCTGATATTTACCCTATATATTAAATGGCTTGCGCGCACTAAAGGTGTGCCAAATATGTCAAAACCTACCGTAATGTATCAAAGATACCACAAGCCTTATTAATTAAAATATACATACCAGTTGGCCTTTTTTCCCATCCTTTGAGAAATTACAGTTTAGAATGTGAATGGCAATTGTTGCTGGCTAGCCCGATCCAATTAGAGTTCACGTTTTACATCAGTTTATGTTTATAAGGAAGAGGCATACTAACACTGCATAAGCCTTAGTTGTACCATTGGTTCCTTCCCATGTGAAGAAATGCTACGCATATTCTTTAGGGCCTATTATAATTGGTTAAGGCTCTACGTGCGCTGCTCCGTGCCTCTGAACTATGTCAGTAAATTGAAATGAATTGAAATTCTGAATCTATTAAATTCATTCGCATTGAGCATAAGAACAGATTTTCTTCAAGATATCTTTTAGAGCAAATTATTTTGAAAAAAATTCAGTCCATTCCTCAAAAATATCGGAAGTTACCCATGCGTTAACTTTGTCATGAAATTTAAGGAAACTAAATTATATAACCGTTTTTAAAAAAGACATTACGATATTTTGAAAAGCTTTTGTTATTCATTTACATATTTTTGAGATAGTTGAATGCAATAATTATTTTCTATTTTTATTATGCGCTCACTTTTTATATCAGTATTTTAAAATATTTGCTGCAACAACGTAGTTATTTAAATAAAACAGTTTCTGGCGTAACTTGGTGGGAAATCTTCAGATTGTCGTTTTTTTAATTGTTATTTTTTGAAGTGGTTTATTTAAAAAAACGTCAAAACGTAGTTATTGCTTTACCATTTTGATTTAGTAAGCAGTATGAACATAGTTTCAAGTTTGGAAAATTTCATTTTATTTGCATTTAAAAGAATACTGGACATTTCAATTACATAACTGTTCATTTGAGCTGATCTTTGTTTTCGTGTAAATTAATAATAACTGCGTCAAATTGTTTAAATAAATGTTTTTTTATTTAAATGTTATTATAAGCCATGTATTGTTATTTATGTTACGATATTCCAAATACTCGTCTCTTTTTTTTGTACGCATAAATTTAGCAATGATAAATATTTTAAATGATTTAATAATTTTTATGATGCAAATTGGGGTTGATACTTATGAAGATGTGTGAACAATGCAACAATTTCAGAGTGTAAAAATCATTCACCTTGACCTGGCCTGAGATTCAAACCCGGATCCCTTAATGTCCGGCCGAATGCTTTAGCCAGTTAAGCTATCGAGGTGTCCTCCTGCATCTCGAAATTTTTTAACCCAGGTTAAAATCCCGGTCAAGGCGAACGATTTTTACATTCGGAAATTGTTGCAATGAAATGTATGTTAGCGGATGACTCTGTCAAAAGTTACTGCTGCGGCATCTCCCGCAGTTTCTGGGAATTTGTCAAAGATGAGCGAAATCACCATTTTGCAAAACTACAATTGATGTGTATCTTTTCCATTCCGACAATCATTTACCATGACCAAGAATTATTCTAAGAAGCATGTATCCTCCGGTGGAATTGTTGACTGCGAATAAATATTATTACCTTAATCGTTCAATTCAAGGGAGGAATGTTGAAAATTTCAGGGAGAACCCCTTCCGTATTTTCTTCAGTTACTCCTAAATATCTAAAAGAAAAGAACTGCTAATTTTCACTCCATAACGTGTTATCTGAATCTGCACTAATACGCTTCAAACGGATCGTACCTAACTCAGAATTTTTCGTTCATTCAAGGTTTTGGTACAAAGCTTGGTAATTTTATTGCTAACCTAAATTCTGCAAAAAAATGCATTCTTCATCCCAGCTATACTACTCATTGAATTGTGACCACTTGTCCTAATTTCTGCGGTGTCTTCTGATTCAAATACATTTCAGAAACATGTGATGGAAAAATTACAGAAGCCGGTGTTAATAAATTACGGGTTAATGTGTCACTAAATAACACGTCCATCTATTCATCGTACTCGTATTCATACAGCAATCACCATGCTGGAATCAAAAATCGAACCCTAAAACTGAGATTATCCAGCAAGCGTGTTTCCTTTTGGAATATCACTACTGACGTAATGATCAACATTGATAAAGTTATTTCGAGTATCACATCTCAGTAATTTTCATTTTTATTGATTAATAAGAAACTTTCCGACCTCACCTGACATAAATACCACTTACCTGTTTGTTATAAAAACTAGAGGATGCCCATAATGTTGCCACGAATCCTTGATGCACTTTTGAAAGTCAAATTTACATCTATTTTTGATATTTGGGGTAATGAAAAGTTTCACGATTCACATCGAAATAAAAAAATACTGAGCATCTATTTTTATTGTTTATTTATGCAATCAAACTGTCAAATACACAATCTACTTGTGGTTTAAAGGTTTAACTTTGAATGATATCATGGATTCCCTACAAGGGTCTTTCAAGGTCTCTTACTGAGGGCACCATTCCAGAATGGCAGCTCAATCCTCATGTTAGGAGTCCGTACAAAGCCGCGCACAATGCAGGAGAAGGTCCAATCATCACACTACTACAGCGACTAAAGTCGGTCTTTGCGGATGTCCAGCAGCTCCATCCGGGTATGATAAGACCGGCAATCACAATCAATATATATTTACATCCAGACAGGGGAAGGCTGCGTGAAACTGGGGATCGAGGAGTTATTTCTGTTCCAGCCTCCTAAAAGTAACTCAAGAATTAATTCAATGCTAAATGACGATCATGAAGACAGATATTTTATTGTTACAACGGAGAGTGAGATGATAAGGTGGTTACTCTTTTGCGAAATTTCGTGGTTCTCACCAGTAGTCCACTAAATTTGAAGTGTTATTACTTTTAGCTTGGATGGGTGGTGTTCATGGGTAGGTTTTACCGTGGACACCCAGGGAGCGCAGTATTTGTTAGTTCGTGCACATGCCTGCGTTTTATAAAGGTGGATTGAACTGGTCTTGAAGCCGTTTTCAACATAATCAACTCCTAGCAAATAATTCATTCTCGAAAGCTAATAATATTATTTGTCTGCGGCAGCAAATCTGGGAATGCACGAATTCCAGCTTGAACAGGAGTGAAAAATGTTCGGGTGCATAAATGCTTAAAAGGGTGCGTGATATGGTATGGTATGGCTCCCCTAAAAAGCCGGGTTGAATAGAGTTCTGCGATTGGTTTTGGTTTGGATCCATGGCATTGGAAAGTGAAATTTGCGATGGCGAATGCAATTTCCTGAGGCGAATGCGACACGAATTGCGTGATGTTGGATGCGGTTTGTTGTCAAGCCTGAGGTCCTGTCGAGGTTAATACTGTTTTTCAGGAAGGTTTTTGGATTCGGCAAACCTGTTTGAATTAAGTCTTGCATCAGGACAAGCATCCTTTCAGAAAACAGGAGTCCCTCACCAACGAATCGGTTACAATCAAGATTACATGGAAAGTTCATTTTGTGTCAATTCGGTGAGTTTAATGAATAGTTACGTTTTTTCAGTTTATCGTGTACAGAAGACTTTTTAAAATCAGATTTCGTGCCTATGATCGAAACTTTATTGTCTTAGGAAGAATTTACAAATTTCAATGTAAGCCTTGCTACGGCAACTGGAGGTCGATATAAGTCGACTTTGTACTTGCACAATAAAATAATGCTCAGTAAATATCCTTTCCCGAAAGAATTTATTTGGAATCTATTATGATGCACTGTACATGTGTTGATTAAAAGCAGAAACTTTGTCCTGAATCGATCGGGCTGATAAGAAATCGGGGTGCTACAAAATGCCGGAATGAAGGTGCAAATGATCTGAATCCTTGAGATGAGATCCACCTTGTAGATCCTTGCCTTGGTCCTACCTATGTAGATAAAATGAGATGTTATCGTCCTGGATTGATAAGCCATTATTGTATTGTGCCTGGCCTTTTTGCCGGGAGATTGATCTTGAAGTAGCTTCCCTTGGGGAATATGATAATATTTTCCGAAGTCTAAGTGATTGTTCCCGGATGATTTTAGGAGATTACTCTGCCTGTAGAATGTTCAAGGATCAAGTTGAAATTCTTTTGTAAAAATATGCTCTCCATTAAATAAGGTACATTCGCCCCAGTGAGATTCAAAGTTATTTCATGTTTTTATATATCAGAACATAATGACTTCAAATTGTGCTCGGATGTACCAACATTGTACCAATCGTTCAAAGTAGAAAAGTATTTAAGCTATCTGAATTGAATTGGCAAAGGGTTGAATTGTATTTATGAAAAATTGTCGTGAAAAACCTAGTTGAACATGAATGAATTCATGGTGATTCATCTTACTGGGATTTTATGTAAATATATCACAATGTGTTTTGTTCGGAGTCACAAAATATTTATTTGGTAGTTGTGTCCATCCAAAAACCTACCTTAACCGGTAGATTACCTTATAATAATAATATCAGAATGTAATGACTTCAAATTGTGCTCGTATGTACCAGGATTGTACCAATCGTTCAAAGTGGAAAAGTATTTAAGCTATCTGCATTGAATTGGCAAAGGGTTGAATTGTATTTACGAAAAATTGTCGTGAAAAACCTAGTTGAACATGAATGAATTCATGGGGATTTGAGGAGTGTACTTTGTCATAGCATGGTTCTCTATATCCTCATCAGTCTAAAGCGGAAGGGGGGCGCGTTTGGCTTTCTTGACCTGTGCTCGGTCGTACGGCATGCGATTGGTGGGAACTCCCTGCGGTGCGCTCCGAGAATTATGGTTGGAAAGATTTTAAGAATAGTTGGCTCTATTCCACATGATGTCGTGGAATCTGTAGGAAACGAATCAAAAGTTATTGGTGGTTCAATTAGACTAGGACTAGAAACGTCCGAATTTGTTTAAATGAAATGAAATCATATATTGTTTGATCTGTTTACTTTTTTTGGAGAGCGGTATTACCACGCCGAATGTTCCTGAGTTACGTTGATGAAGATGTATTTTCATTCGTTTAATCACCTTTTCCCAGCATGGATGTGTGTCGGTTTTGCTGAATGAGTTCGAGTTGGATTGAAATGAAAACGTTTGGGTGCAGTGTATTGTAATTTTGGTGGGCTGAACAGTTTTTTTCTGACATCGATCTGGTTAGGGACCTTCCGTCGGTATTCAACACTAAACTGGTCTCCTTTCGGCCGTCGCGATCGCGAGCAAACCCTGTTTGCCCGCGTCTCTTGCGCTTCAGTTTAACCCTGAGGTTAAGGAGTCGGCTCGCGTTGCTGACCTCCTCTTCCGTCGCCTCAAGAATATCTCGTTCAGGGAGCTCCTCCTCCAAGCCTGTGAATTAAAGAAAATAAAAATAGAAACTTGTATCATTCACTAGTTATGTCACATGTGTGATATTGCAATAAATTTATGTGAAATCTAAAAAGTTTACTAAATTACCTGCGACACATAGACCAGGTTCGTGAGCAAAAAAGCATCAAATTGAGAATATTGAATAAGAAAAAAGAATTATATTTCATTTGTAGTCTACAAAAGGTTATAGACTGATACAATTATCTGAGAGAATAGAAATAATCGCTGAATTTTGCAACCATAATTCTAAACATGTGCATTTTTTAGAAATATTCTAAATATGTGTGGTTCAGCTTTTAGTTTACTCTTACCCGCAAGAAGATGAAAGTGCTTTCACACAGAAGTGTATTTAATTTAATTCAATTTGGGTAGAGAGATATTAAAAATAGGTGGATAAATTAAAAGAAGTGATTACTAGAGGAAATGTTGTTGACAGAACGTGAATTACATAAAAAAGTATTGTTTAAGGCAGCAAAAATGGCGTGCACCACCCTCAATACTACTGCATGCAACTGAAAACTGGGTATGTCAGATTACTCATGAATTGAACTCATGGACTGAGCACATTTAAATTAGGTATTGAGATGTTTTTGTGGATTTTGAAAACATGCGGTGAGGATTGAGTGGTTAGAGAAAGAATTTCGCTAGGATGCACAGGTAGCAATCAACTTTAACGAAGTGCACTTCGCTAGTTTGAATATGTGTTGTATTTTGAGAATACGAATATACCTATACATATGCGCACACACATATGAAGATTGGAGGATTTTGAAATATGGTTTTGGAAAAGGATGGAGAAGGTAAAATGGACGGAAAGGAAAACAAACGAGGAAGCGATAGTCATGGTGGTGGAGGAGATGGAATTGTTGGAAGAAATACAAAAGAGGCTGGGAAAATGGATGCAGAGCATTTTAATTGGCGATGAGATGCTGAGATGTGTGAGAGAGAGGAGAACGTTAGGGAAACGAGAAATGAGTAGAAATAGGGTAGGTACGTTGGGATTATGCGGAATTGAATAAGGGCTTATTGTAGGGTCGGATGTCAGGTTGTGTTTTGTTAGGAGAGGCTAGACAAGTATTGCTGTACCGTTGTATAGTCTGTGCCCATCCAAACCTTAACCATCTTAAGCAGTAGAATGACAATTATATATACATACATATGTACACATTTATATATAATCATCTATATATACCATAAACACAGTAATCAACCCGAAAGTCGGTTTGGTACGTGATGATAGAGTTCACCCAGTACTAAGCTCGACGGCGTGTGAAATCCACACATCAGGGTAGGGGGGCCAGTTCCTTTCCCTGTGCCGGTTATGGTTTCCCAGGAAGATCTGGTACCCGAAAAATCACATATATATATAAATAAAAAATTCAAACATGAAATCCCGCCATACAGCGAACAAATATTCATTCACATAGAAATATGGTGACAATGGAAGTGTCAAAATTGAAGACATGAGATGAGTACATTGTGATACATAAAAGTTTTAAATAGTTCACCGATTGGGATTGTTATGTGCTGTGTTCGTTGATCAACACATTGTTGGTATTGGGCAATGCAAGACTCGTCGAGAGTTGTCATTGATAGATAATGTTTTGAATGTTATTTTATTTTTTTGTGAGTGGTGGTCAAACACCCCCCGCGACACGCCCTTGCAGCAGCTTGCGGGGTATTGTGCAGATGTAGATGTAGAGCAATTTACTCACCCCCCTCCGCCTGCTTACGGCCGCCTCCCCACCCTTCTGCCTCAGCGCGTCCACCTCGACGCCTTCGGCTCCGCCGTCTTCTTTCCCTCCCCCGAGGACCACCAGCAGAGCCTCCAGTCTCCCCTGGTCCCCCCTGTCTACGGACAGGGCCCGGCCCTCAGACCCTGCGCCCCTCGGCTTGACGGGAATCACGGCCTCCTCCAGGAAATTCGCGTCCGACGGGAACGTGGATTGCGACTGCTGCGTCAATGGCTCGTTCTTGTTACCGCCGGCCTCTTCCAGCAAGGGCTCGGGGAAGGACCGCTTGCGGCCGTTGGTCCAGCCGCGGCTGTACTGGAAGGTTTGCCCCAGGGCGTGAGCTCCGAGGCAGAGAAGAAGCAAGACTTTGGCGACGGGCAAGGAGGATCGGCTCCGCGTTCTTCGTGCCGACGACGGAGGTAGGGCGGGACTCCTGGGGGTCGGAGACATGGCTGTCGCTTCCTTCGCTGTGGGCGAAATTTTGAAAGAAGACAGGCATTCAGTGATGCATTCGACGATGACGAATCCCCACCCCACCCCCCTAATGCTCTTGGCCATGAAAAAACTGTTGGTGATTGGTAGCTGGAAATTTTTCATAAAAATCTATAAATATTAATTAAATACACTCCATTATAAAATATATAAAAATGCAAAAGCGTTTTGAATATTTCGGTCCTATGATGTTGACGTGCGAACGCCAGAAAACTGACATCAGCAACAATCCTAATGAAGAAGCTTTTTTCCGCATGTTTCATAACACGTTATCAGTACAGGCTCATGGAATTAGAATCTATTTTTTAACCTACCAAAAATAAACCCAGTATAAGTTATCGTGCTTAATTCAACTACCCCAATACTTCAAAAATGTTAACGTTCCCTCAACTAGGTCTTTAATTCGTAAACAATACCAAAAACTGCCGATTGATTTTTTCATTATGTGCGTGATTGCCACGTATCATTATCCAGAATCTAAATCCACCTCGTGCTTAAATTATGTGTGTGTGATTTCACAGGTAGTGTAGGGTTTATTACGTCGTAGACCTTACCCTTTCGAGGGCAAACCTATCGGAAGCCTGCCAGCCAGATCATAGCGTGTGTCTGTTTAAATTTCTAATTATTTTAGTTGTTGACCACCACTATTGTTTTAGAAGTTATCACCATAACCGATTTACTAAACTTCCTAATCCTAGTCTTGCATCCTTATATTTAAGACGCTCTTCTTGGTTGGAATCCAGCCATTTCCTACCAAACACCCTAGGGAAGTATTTTACGTTAAAATTCAGATTGATAATTTTTGTGAGTGAAGCGCAATCCATTGTTCTTCTTCCGAAGTTTTATCAAACACATAAGAGATATCTTAAGTATTTGAGTTCGACAGGAACTCTGTGAAGAGGAAATGAGAAGAAAAGTACCATGCACAAAACCATCCTCTGACTTGTATATCCAACAGAGCTATAGGGGTAAAAGAGTATTTTTTCAATCTAAGTAGCCTATTATATTGTCATTATCACATATAGCCTTAGTTATTGTCCATCTTGTTACTAATAGCTCCTGTCGTATACGTAGAGAAGTGTATAAACGTATAACTCAAATACCGTAGTGAATTTACCTGTAGTTGTAATGATATACGTTCATTATTTGAATTATCTTAAAGAAACATATTTGAATAAAAATTTAAAAATCTTTAATTTTTAATGTCCATGCCTGGTATGTAATCACCCCGTGCCAAACACCCTAGCGGTGGTTTGCAGGGTGTAAATAGGTAGATAGATAGAAGCGTATAGTCTACTAAGGTGGACATTTTGTTTGGTGGAACGGTTATCTGAGGACGGATTATTTTTCACGCATAAAAAATGTCTTAACGATGAGAAGTACAAATTACAAATTAAAATTCTTTTATGCTGATACCCATTAAGGGGATACTGGTTGCCAAGTCATTGCAAAGGATATAATGGGCTGAACTATGAAGTTCCACCTACGATCTTAAGACTTACATTCTTAGTCACACACACTCCAAATCAGCGCAGAATTTGAATTTAACCCCATCACTTATTAATTATGTTTCATGACCACTACATCTAAGGTCACATGCTGTTAATACGAATGAACAAAATGAATACTTTTCCGTAACCTCATACATTTTGTTTCTCCTAATCAAGTAATTATGATGGAGTTGTTTTGTACATTCTTCTGCTAGTAGCGCAACACCGAAGAACCATTCCCCTTGCTATTTCCATTTGTAGTTAAAAGCAATAGTATGGACATATTTATTTTACATTCGAACTTTTCCGTGCCGCGACACCATACAAGCCGAAATATACGAGTGGATGAGGAAATGAACTGCCACATGTGAAATGGTAATCATTTAACCTGTAACACAATTGTTATTTGTAAATTATATTAGGAAAAAAACTATTATTATTATTAGGTAATCTATCGGTTAAGGTAGGTTTTTCGATGGACACAACCATCAAATAAATATTTTGTAACTCCAAAAAACTATTAAGGATTAAATATTGAGATTCATTTATTATTAGGTAATCTATCGGTTAAGGTAGGTTTTGGATGGACACAACTATCAAATAAACATTTTGTGACTCCTTACCTATCAAACTAATCTATATCAGGTCCCTGTTCATCTCGGTGTACTTCTTTCCTCCCTTCATCCCGTCCAACATCCCTATCCTGTTCCTACCCTTACCTCGCTTGCCCAACATTCTCTAATACCTTCTTCAACATTCCACTACCGCTCAATACGCCTTTCATCCATTTTTCCTGCCTCCATAGGATTTCTCTCAACAAACCCCTCTCCTCCCCCACCATTTCTAGTACTTCCTCATTTGTTTTCCTTTCGGTCCATTTCACCTTCTCCATTCTTCTCCACACCCACATTTCAAAAGCCTCCAATCTACGTCTATCCTCCTGCTTCAGCGACCACGTTTCCGCGCCGTACATAGCTACGCTCCATATCAGAGTTTTTACGAGTCTTGTCTTAACATCCCTACTCAACGTCCCCGTCATCAACTCCCTCCTCCTTGAGAAAGCCTCCTTGCCTAGCGCAATTCTTCTCCTTACGTCCCTACCACTTTGACCGTGTTGGTCCAAAACACTTCCGAGATATGTAAACTGTGAGATTCATTAGACCCTGTAATAATGTTGCCCCTAGCAATTATGTGACAGGTGGTCTTAATTACCAACAACTTAGACATGAGGTTGGATGTTCTTTCTATTTGAACAGGAGAATAAAACCGCTGTTTTATTAGATGACTCCCAACATTGCAATTTTAATGTAGCAAAATCGCCTTATGGTTTTGTGCTTGACCAATTTGTATTAATTACATAATGTGACTTGTGGTTCTTGATTAGTCACTAAATTTCAGTCTCTGGGGCGCGTGGTTTTCAGAACACCCGCACTACGAAAATTGATAAAAATTATAATGACTTTTTGCTTCAACCCGCAATCAATTATTTGAACTGTCATGTGAATGTTCGTATGAGTATCATCGTATTTCATTAACCCATTCACATTTTTTGTTTTTCCCATCATAAATACCTTATCCTAAATACACACTTACTTTCACCAAATGATATCTAAAACTTACAAATCATAAAATAGATAAATATTATCTTGAAAAAACCATCCGAGTTAAATTATAAAGATATTTAATGGTTTTATACACTTCATACCTTTTTAAAACTATTTTTGATATTATAAACTTGAATGTTAAATTTTTTTGAGAAACTACGCAACAACTCCATGAATTTTGCACTTTATATGTCTTCCAGGACAGTGTGGGTAATTTCAAATTGCAAATTTCAGTTGAAAACCCCAGAAAAGGGATGTTGTCATGGTTAATTGAATGCCCAGCAGATCGCGTTAAGTAGCGTATTTCGATAACCTTTCCTTTCGGTACGCTAGCAGTTCTGCGTCTGTCCGCAAGCGCTGAAGATCTTGGGAGAGGGTTTTCAAATTGCTGCCGTCCGTTTTTCACATCCGCATCAGTTTACAGGTGCTAGTTTTTTCATGTAATTGTGTTTTGTTTTCCTTAATGAAAGTGAAAAGTTGTGGGAGGGATAGACATAAAATCATCTCTAGGTATTACATATTCACAGCATCTGAGATCATGCGCATTTAAGCTTTGTAAAAAGTGTGCTGTTATCCATAAAGACCTCACTCCGTTGAACTCTTAATCCCACGGTCGAATTAAATGAAATTAAGAATAACGCGGAATGATCTTGAAAAGAACGCGGTGCTTTGGTGCACGGAAATTATTGACCTCAGACATCATTGAACTAAGGTTGTGGTCGTTTATTAATGTATAAATAAAACATTCAACGCTTTGCTGTCACATTTCCTACTCATACTTTGATTTAAAACTCACATTAGAAAATGGGTAGTTTTCATTGATCAAAACTCAATGGCCAATAATTCCTTTCCAGAAAGACGTATTTCGGTGGCAATCGTACCGCCTTCTATCAAAATGGACTCTTATTTATTTCTAAGATTAATACTAATGGTACATTAATTCAATTATTAATGCATTTAATCATTTATATGTGCCATTTTTTTAAAATCCATATTTCTCAACACGATGGCCACGTTGAAATGGGTAATTTCATTGTGTATACAGGAGTTAAAAGGGGATAATTACTTTTTTTTCCTGAACTTCTCATTCATTCTACTCATACAGTGAGGAAGTGAAATGATCGCTCCCCTTCGTTGAAAGCGGCGAGTTGTCATCTATTTTGTTTCAAGGAACGTTCATTGCGCAAAACTTCAGCAATAAATTCCCCTTTAGTTTGAATTCGTTTATGAAAATGAATTTAATATTTTTTATGTATTCGATAGGATTTAACTTTTTTCTGTATTAACTCCTCCCGGTTTTAAGACTTGGGTGTACTCAAATTCCTATTCAATTCATCTTCCCAATTATACAAAGACGAAGAAAACCGCTGTTTTGGTAGGAAGGTTTGGTATATGAGTCCCCTTATGACAATGTTAGTGTGACAAAATCGCCTTATCGTTTTGTACTAGGCCAACTTGATTACATATTATTTTGCTTTTGATGTTAAATATAATTTTATTATAATGTAATCTTATATGGTATGAAATGATTATCTATCAGATACAAGTTTGCATAGAATACCAAACTAGGTCCTAATTTAGTATTGACCTTTTTATTCAATGTGTGCTATATTCTTCTTTTCAGTGATTTTTATAGAGAGCTCGTGATATTTTTTAATGTAATTCAGGTTTCAAATAACTTGGTTGTCAACGGTCCCTAAAACACGTTCACCTCATGTTTCTCCGGGTTGTTGAAAGATTATCCGTTCAAAGCTAATGGGTTGAGGGCATGATTGAGGTTCATGTGAATTAATAAATATCTGCAAACTTCACTTGTGGTATCCAAATCCATCCTCTCTTTTTGAGTCCCGCTTTCTGATAGATACAGTGGCGAAAACCTAAAAAAAAACCTTTTTAAAAATTCTTGATTTCATTTTTTCCCATGAAGATTAGTTCTTGCGACACGAGTGTTTTAAATAACGTGTCATGTTTTATCAAATAGGAACACGGACGGAGGTGGACAAACGTGAGCCGTAGGACATGACCAAAAATATTCGTCACCCTCGTTATGGTCAGCGAGAGTCTGGATGCATACGCTCGCTACTTTTTCGGTCACTTATTCCATTTAAAGTAAAGCGTCGGCGTCCTACATAGAGATAGATATACGTACACCAGTAGAAGAAGCCAGGACACGTCGTCCATATCGCATCGTTAATTTTATCTCCGTCAACGGCGCTCCGTAGTCCAAAGCCGCCGGTGTAGCCATGAAGTACAGTATAGTATATATGTGTGTGTGTATTTATATTTATATATATACAATACATGTATGTATTATATGTATTGTATGCCCATTGCTACACACACGAAGATATAATCTTCGTGCGTGTAGCAATCACGCTGGGATCCTGGGTAAAAATGGGAACAGCGATAACTGTCTTTCAAAGGCGCTGGCGTGAAAAGAAACCGATAATACGTTCGTCCTTTGTTTCTATAATAATAATAACATTATTGCCGCTAATTCTTCCTTTTCCTGGAAAGCAAAGGCCGAGAAATGAGGCATGCCACTAACAAGGACAAATTTATGAATTACTCCATTGGTTCTGGTCCGCTGATGCTGATGAAAATGTAGTCTTTAATTAATGAAACGGCGAGCGCTAGCAATTAATTTCAAACTTACAAAACGGTTACCTTCTCGACCTACTGGAGTTAATGGCTAAAATCTGTTGGATTTCCATACTCTAGAAGTAATTTCAGTGAACAATTTTATCGGGATATTCCGATTTTGATGAATTTATACCGGATTCCGAGTTAAATTAATCGAACTGTTTGGTTGTGTTTTCATTCGAAGATAACGAATGTTTATATCACAAAGAACCGCTGGGTAATGGTAAGCGATATTTTCATCTCGGTTACTAGACATTTTGAAATTTTTTTAAGGGATTAATTTAATAGTTTCTTGGATTTACTTGCGTGTATGACTGCGTAAAATTTTGCCTCCATCTCACTAAGTACGTAAATTCATTTAAAATCTAAAACACGAGAAGACACATTTAATGCCCTCTAATGTCGATTTGAGAATGACTGACGTCCTCAGTTCGTTTTAAATACATAAATGGATGGCCAAATGAATATGTATGGCGGCGGCATTCTTCCATTTTTAAGAGACACTACACCCTCCTGGTAGGTGATTCAGACCCCTGGTGTCAGCACCACTCCTCTCGCCCACTTTTCATCCGTGAAATCAGCACCCCAGTTTAATTACCCATAATTGATAGGTAGGTATACGTCCAGCTGCCGCGTTAGTTAGCACTCCTTAACGAAAACAGCATTTTTTTATCCATAGCACAGCAACCAAAGAACTACTAATGAACTGCCATTGTACGCTTTCAGGAAAAGAGGAAGATTTGCCTCTCTTCTTGGCTTCTATGTGAAAGATAATTCCATTACTTGTTTTGCCATAAGTACTAAGCAAAATTATCAATGCATACGCTGTAATCAACTCAAATTTCATTTTTGCTTCAAAGAACATAAATGCATTTTTCTACGATAGTACCCAGGTATGAGCATCGGCTATGACGCTAATTAAGTGTTATTTTCAGGATTATCAGTTCATGTGAAAGCAGAAATTGAAAACTACGTAGCAACAGCCAAGTGGCATCACTCCCATGTTATAACTTGAGACTTTGCTAATGCTATTTACGAGCTAATGGTATATCTCGTATATGAAGCATGTGACTGAAATGATGCATATTTTTCATAATATTTCCAATAAAATTTCATCATAAAACATATTCATAGTGATATTTATGTTTCTGGACAAGCAGTTGCCCACAATTATCCCATTATTACCTGGTAGAGTTGGTTTTTAGCTAGAACCAGGTATTGGCTACCTAGATACACTTATGCTCAAAATTTAATAAATCTACTCGTGGAAATAGGTCACTGTCGGATGTCATCAGCTCACATGTGTGCAATTTGTATAGGTACTATAATTAGCCAAATAAAAAGCCATTTAAATTATAAAATTGACTAGGATTTAATATGTATTTACGTTTCAATGGCAGGTTGTTTTTCTTGCATTTCCATACCCTTATGAACAAATATTTTCCGAAATATTAAATCGGTTTATGAGCAACGAATATGCCCATGTAAAATTCCAGCGCCCACGGCCGAGTGCGAAGACAAATTATGTACAGTAAGTGAAGTTGGTTGCAATCAGATTCAATAATCATCCGATTTCCTCCGAAGGTTCTGAATGGTTCAAAAAGATATTCATTCCCTCGCAAACTCCGAACTTAAACCCTTCACCACTACCGCTCAAAATCGAACCGCAATCCCGGGTGGGTAGAAATGCAACTTGAGGTCTCGTAATGCTTCGCATTGGTCGACATCGTGGAGGAGGGAGTCAATATGGTGCTCGAATTGAGGAAGCAAATGCTGAGAGAAAGCTTTCTTAGGAGATCAACCGAGAACACATCAGTGAGAAGCGATAGGAGTGATCATTCCACCTCCCACGGCTTCGCTCCTCCAGCATCCACAGGAGTGGTGAACGATTTAGAGTAATTTCTTAGTAAAAGAAGTATGGTTCGATAAATTGGATCATAGGTAAAGTTTGCGGGCTAAAAAATACTTTGACCGTCATGGAGTAATATTTGCCTAGGTATTTCACGCCGTCGTAGAGAGCACGTTGTCAATAAAGGGCTCACGACCACCCAGAAACAAGACGTCAACCCTTCGCGACTCGAATCAGTATTTCTAAAATTTCATAATTCAAATATTATTCCAAAAAATGACAGATTTTCAGTGTCATAAATTATCGTTGCGACTTAGGAGCTCGACATAAATCTCGAAATAGTATCCTAAGAGGATGATCGGATTAGTTGATCTGAGATCAGACTCCTTGTATAGTTTTTGGTCGCCTCTTTCTCTGTAATTAAACCTCCTGAAAATTAAATCTATGGTCATTAACTATGGCACACCAATACCTTAGATTAAATGCCGCGACGTTTTACGAAAAAATTCAAGGGCTCCTCTCAGCATTTCCTAATCCTGGAAACAGCTATTTGACTAGGAGTATAGGAATTAATCCAGATGCATATTGGTCCCTGTTCAATTCCAAACACGGTTATCATTCTTTGGATACCCTTTTGAGTTCATTTCATGGCAAATATAATTAACGGGTCACCAAATTTTAATTCGATCGATCGGTGTCTCTCTGTGTGAAAATCAAGCAGAAAGCACGCGGAATGTATCCCATAATTCGCTAATTTCAGCCAAGAAATACATCCTTGTTGGGATTTATAATCGGGTTGAAATTAAATCTTATATCATTAAGACGGTTTCCAACATTTTTCAAAAAAAAACGTATATTTTTTATACCGGGAAATATGTATCTCTTGAATTGTAGAATTTCTAATTTTCTTTCATACTTTCGTCCCGGTATTTAGTGTTGACTACGTCTTGATCGGCCAACAACGCTCAGACTCCGAGGATCATTAACCCTGCCGGTAAATAGATGTTGGCGGAGTTGTGATAGCAGAGTTTGACCTGCATGGACATTTCCGACAGAAGCAGACAGGAAGAGGGGAAAATGTACAAAGGGCAAAGAACAAGAATCCAGAAGAAGATAGATTATCTCATGAATGATAAATTATCTCTCGCGCATGAAATGGGAAGTCAAGATTAACTTAAGGGAAGCGATGAGTCGAGAACCCAAATAAACAGTACCCACTTCCACTGAACACATCACGTAGAACCAGGAAAATTTTCCATCCAACGGTCTTTGCGACGAGAACCTAGTTTTGGGCCAACAAAATTCCCTCACTTAGTTGGAGATCAATTTTCTCTCTCTCTCGAAAGCTCAATTTCTTCGCATATGAACATAATTAATGGGTGAACTTTAAGTGCCTCGAAAATATCATAAGGATGTTTAATTTTCCGCACCTACACGGATATTATTTCTAGTTATAGACGGCAAAATTATGAAAAAAAATATCCGGTCCTATTTCTAATACATGCAGCAAAAATCTATTAATATTCGGAAATCTCGGCTAGTTCATTATTAAATTGGGTTTATTGTTGATAATGTTAATAAATGACGAGAATCTTCAATGTTTAAATAGAAAACATCCCTGTTACTTGGGATATATCGCCAATTTCGGAACTGATTGTATTTCAGCATTGATAATCACATGAAGATGTTATACATTTTCTTTATAATATATTATTACTGTAGCAACGGTGGCAGAAATCATTCTAGGAAAATTAAACCTACCTAGGTAAATGAAACCGAAGTAACTGTAGAATTTTCAAAGTGTAAAATTCAATCAATTAAAATTATTTAGGTGAAGACGAATGATTTTTAAAGTTTAAAATTTCTACATTTTATTGCATATAAGCGGATCATTCCGTTAAAAGTTACAGTGGCGGCATCTACTTCAGTTCTTTGAATTAGTCTAAGTCACTGTATTTTACCAACTAAATTGGATCTAAATCTTTCCTAATCTTTCATTACTTTTTGGTGAGTTTGTCTATCTTCAAAATTAGTGGTTATGGATATAATGTGAAGCGGAAGATATGGATGGTACCGTTTGATAAATTTCACTTGGTCGATTCCATTCAATAAAATATTAAGTATTGCATGCTGATTTAAGCATAAAACTACCGTTTCAAATAAGTTTAATAAACATTATTAGGACATGTAAAAATTATTCTCCTTCCTACAGAGCGAGGAATGCATGGTCGGCAGTAAAACCTTAAAAATTAGAATAACGAATGATTAATTTCTTGTTATTTTTCCTGGTTATTTTGATCGTAATTTTAAGAAACCGCTTATCACTCTGACTGACGATGTAGATTTCGGTTAGCTTACGCAGGCTGATTAAGTTAGCAATTTTATATATATAACTGTGCTAATACCATTGTAAACTTAAGAAATGTATTCGTTCTCGGAACGTAATAAATGCCTTCGTTAACAATAATCCCAAGGTTATTTTAAAAATTATTCATCGATGATTTAAAGGTAATCCTATTCAAAATGAGTGAAGCAAAGCGACATAGGATAGATGGAAAATTGAAACATTTATATTGAAAGCTTAACGTTGATAATACACGTATTATGTCGCTAGAATCAGATATGGCACCACGTACCCGAGGAAGGTTGGAGTAACGAGGAAAGCTTGCTGAAAGGAATCTCAAAGGGCATGAATCATCCTCTCCACTGCTCCGTTTGATTACATACACGACTGACTCACGGCGGTCTCAACCGACGCGTATGTGGAGGGGGGAGGTCGAACGGTACGGGCGATAGGAGAGACCAACCCAACCCCAACGGTGAGCGCACTTTCTTCTCGTGTTTAACGGTGGACTTCCACCCGGGTCCGGGACAGAGTAAACGCCAGTGCATTCAATTGAAATGCGAAGAATTCGAAGTGACTCGCCGGCAGAAGCGAGTCCCCCGACCCCCTCCCAATCTCCATCCTTTAGAATCCCTCCGGATTATTTCTGGAGTCCCGATTCCAATCGCCCACGTGCACCGCGCGAGTGGTAGATATCATATGAAAACCGCTGCGGTCCATTATGGAGACGCACCCTCGGTGAAATGGACCGGGTGGAAGGGGAGAGCTCACGACCGGATGGAAATCCTCTCGCACCTAACCCCGCCGCCGACCCCTCTAACCCCATAAAGATCCACCCCGCGAGGGCATCGTTTCCGTTTAAGGAGCTCATCGGCGTGATTGCATCCACGCGCCGCGGCGGCACCCAGGCCCGATCCCGGGTGCGGGAGAGGAAGGGAGCAAGCAATCCAATAACGAAGAGTGCTCGCTCCGGTCCGAATGAGCATCGGCGTGGCAAATGCTTGAACGCCACGCAACTCCACACCCCATCTATGGACCCCACGTCACCCATCCACCCCACCCCCGGCAACCCACGTGGAAAGCCGTCTGAACAAAGCGCCCAGGGAGGCTAGCTTTCCCCCCCCTCGACAACTTAGCCTCCCTCCCACTCCCTGTGAACGTAGCCGATGAAGAGTGGTAACGCTGAAATGAATGTGGACTGCTGGAAGAGGGGGTGTATGAGGTGGAGGATTGGATAGGGGAAGGGGGTGTTCTATTCGAGAAGGGTCAAACTACTTGAAGCGGTCTTTGCCTCGTGTTTATTATTTCCCTCCCCCTAGGCCCGCCATCCCCCCCCTCCTCTACTCGCGTTCCGTAAAGTTCTTTTTTGGAATCACACGCTCCCGGGTCGGAAAACCTTTATTTGGGCACCGCGAGAGTTTTTTTTTTGGACCAAACTCGGATCGAAAACCTGAGGAGTTCCCCACGCTGAGGGAATCTCTGCCTTCGTCATCCGCCCCCACGTGGGGAATTTCTATGTGGTGGGCGAGGCAGGAAAAGGGCAAGCTGGTTAAAGATGAAAACAAGCGAACTAGTGTTAGATCAAGTGGGAGAAGAGAGGAAGAAGGTGAGGGGGAAGAGTTGAGTCGAAGAATGCGAGGAGTGGATTGAGAGGTGGTGGGATGAAGAAGGCTCTTATGCATGTAAAGCGGAACGCTGGCCCTGAGAGAAAAGGTGATGGAAACGATATGAATTTTAGACGGCATGAATGGAGGAAGGAATTGTGAGAAACTGAAGAAGGAAATTATGTTAGAGTTTATTCATAATAATGTGTTTCGCAACGCTTTAAAAGTTTACATTTACGTTCAAGAAGGTACAAAGACGATATTTACGCCATAATAGCAAGAATAACGAAGGGAAGAAAGAATCCGCAGCAACCGTACCACGGATTCCCAGCGTCATAGCTGGAAGGACGCCGGAGGCAAAAAGCGAGACACAACAGGTACCAGAAATCATTTAGTTGAAGGGACTTGACTCGACTATGTTCGTCTCATTCAACTAATCCGCTACAAGTATTTATAACTTATCGTTGCAAAATTTTTGCTGAAAATATTTAGCGGAATAATGGGAATGCTAGCACTTTTTGAAGGAAAACAAAAAACCTGGCCAACACAAACCATAAAAATATTTCGGAAGAGAAGTAGTAAACTAATCGCTATGTTTGCTGTTCGTCCGATTTTAATTTCCTCCATAAAATAGGTAATCCATATTTTTTTTAATATTTCCTTTTTGCCGCATTTGAGAGTATTGACAAATGGCTAAGCAACGTGTATTTTGACATATCTGTAACCAAAATCGCAGAGGATTCATCTAATTCCTGTTAATTATCGATAAAATTTTTAATACCTATGCAATTTCATTCATGAAATTGGCATATTTCTAATTTCAACAATAATATAAATACCATGGAATATATATCTCAAAGCGGAGCCAGTATTAATATGGAGCGAACTATGCAAAGTGATTATTGGGTGAACAGTTACGAGCAGGCACTTATGTATGTATGTATTAAAGATAGCTACCGGCTTGCAGTGTTATTTCGCTATCCAAGATGGCCGTGAGTTTAGGAGTGAGTGCATTCGCGCGTTAAAATGACTGTTAGATTGATAGAGCAAAATTTCTACTTTCTTTCACACCAGTTGTTGATCAGGAATGGCACTCCAAAAAGTAATGGAAGAGTTTATTTTTAAAAGTTTTTCCTGTTTTGAAAGTTGACGCAATAGTTTAAGAAATAAATAGGTGAAAATTATATTGAAAATTGAGTTTTTCATGTTCAGAGGCACGCAAAGATGTCAAAATAATGCCTAACACCTTATAACGAGAGGGAGAGCCTCTGATAATTATCATCGAAGGTACATCGGTAATAATCTACACATAATACTTACTTTTTCATCTTTCCAAGTAAATAGCGTTTATTAGTATTTTTCGAACCCGTATTAATTCTTAATTTTCATTCCGAATGGAGGAAAATAAATATTAATTTTCTACCTGGAAAACGTTTTTAACGAAAACGAATAAGTAATTTATGCATCTACTGTTCGCTTATATTTCGATCTAAATATGTTTATATATATATATATATATATATATATATAGTTTCTGATATATATATATATATATATATATATATATATATATATATATATATATAGCATAGTTTCTGATGACGACGGCCGTGCCGTCGAAACGTAAATACCTACTGTAAGTGTCCTTCTTTTATGTTTCTGTGTATGTAATATTGATTATCTTAGTGTTTGTGTGTTTATATATATATATATATATATATATATATATATATATATATATATATATATATATATATATATATATATATTCACTTGCAGTTTAAATTTCGTTCCATAGTATTTCATACACAAATTGAATATCATTCGAAAGGTATGTTGAAAATCCAGATGAACGTGCAAACACGTTCATCTGGATATTATAGGGAATGAATTTTGGAAAGGAATTGGGTTAGTGCCTACCGCCTGAGGTGCATGCACAATTATGTGTTTTGAAATTAGAAGACATCGATTATCCCGAAATTCACTCTCTTCGTCCGCGAAGAGGTGTTTCTGAGAGGATCAGAGCAATATACTATCCGAAAGTTTAAATATTTCATCGGATTCAATTCTAGGAATACTGAAAAGCCAACCAGGTTATTTAAAACATATTGAAACGAAAATCATTTAGGGAAATTCTGTGATCTGCATGCAAATGCGAGTATGTCTTGCTTTCTCACGAAGGCAGAGAAATTAAATGATAAAGTAATTTTCTAGTAACAATGAATGCTATTTTTCCTTGTTTGGAGTTGTTTTTCCAGGGTGTCCTTATTGAAAGATATCGCGAATATATAAAGACGGATGTGGGTGTGTCCCATCATGTTCTCGTGACTTCAGTTCCTCCCCCAGAAACCCTGTCCAAAATTTCCTCTTCCAACATTATTCAGCAGAACTCATCTGCATTTACATAAATACCCCGTGATCTACGTAAAAGGTGTGTGGCAGGAGGTGAAAGCTCAGGGGGCCATTACTGATGGAACTCACTGCGATGCACACACATTGTATACATAAGGTTATTGTTGGCTCCAAAATTAGTTTTAAGTGAGTATTAATTTTACTACAGAAGTTTTCTGGGATATAAAAAACAGAAGGAGATGGAAATGAACATCGACCACTTCTACGAGACAACTTGTACGTCTGATAGACCGCCACCGCCGCCGATTAGGAATTGAGCGATCACACCTTTCTTCAAGTTGGAGAAGAAATGATTATAATTATTATTAATGCTAGTTTCCTCTTAAAGTTGATCTTTGGCTTATCTAATCTCTAAACTCTGCTACCTTTCCAAGTCCTAACTAAAACGGAACTAAACAGGTACTTAAAAATCTGCATCACAATTGTTCATCTTCAGGACCACACTCTTCCTCAAACTTTCCGTAGAAAAGTTCATAAACTAATGTTTTGGAAGGGGTACAAATAAGAACTGACAAAAAAGAATTGTGTCAATACAATTTTTAGAAGGGAAAAAATTTGATGAAATGATCCTTACTAAGGATTTAAAGGAAATGCTAGTGAAAGCTTTGAGGCGGAGCTTAGAGTTAGTCAGCTTGGAAAATTAGTCTTCGTGGGAAGAGGATAAGCATAGAATTGAGATGTTTCATATGTGAGTGTGGGAGGGAATGGAAAAAGTAAAACGGGAGATAAAGAAACGTTCTTTACATAGTAGGAGAAAGAGAAGGTTTTTGGGAAAAATTCAACAGTTAGAAGGAGGTATAAGTGCAGGATATATTGAGTGGAAATGGCCCTGAAGAGGCATATGCCTATAACAGGGCTTCCTTGTTAGTTGTACTGTTGCCTTTATTAATCAGTAAACCTATGTTATACTTGTTACTGTTACTGTACAACTACTTGGAAAATTAACACCTTTTTGAATTTTGTGAGTGGAAATGGACTGTTGAAGACTGTGGTTGAGGCTATAATGGTGGGTAAACGAGGTAGAGTCAGGAAAGTTGGACAATATGAAGGATGAATGAAATGGTAACTGGTAAGAAAAATACAGGCCTTGGAGAGGCATACTGTATCCGAAGTTTTGTCTAAGTCTTTTAATGTGCCTCTAATGGGCCTTCCTAATGCTTCTTGCCAATGAGGTATTTTTGAAAGATCCAGTCTTAAAGGCGAACCAGTTATCTTTAAAATAGGTGAATCCTTGCCACCATTATCTCCCGAAATTTAGAAATAATTTATGTAATCATCACGCAATGTGTAACGTGAGCATTCGATGCATTAGAACGTTAAAGATGCCTATCATTGCCTAAGGATACTGTCTCACGACCTGGAAATTCTAAATCACAGGTGTTGGTTTTGGTGGAACTCTTAGCTTATTTTTAAGAGGTCTTTATCATGAATAGTTAAAATTTCTAATCGATGAATTAGCTAAGTGAAAAAGTGGGTGTGGTGTCCTTCGCAGTCCTCAGTGTCTCTTAGGACTTAACTCTAGGAAAAAAATGTTGCGAAAAACCTATATTTCAACGAGGTCACTTCTCTGAAGCGAATACACTTTAGGTATACGTCATTTTTCTTTAGAAATTTGGAAAACAGAAGAATATTAAAGGCCACTCAATATCGCCCAGTGAACTCAGTTTTTTACGTACAGATGAAATTGGTTGAGCACATTTGCCATGCCTATGTGCTAACTGACTATGATCTTATAAGTCTACCCATTCACAAGAAATCAAAACCTGAGAATTCACACATCAAACAATGAAAAATAAGTAATATTTAACTTAATTACGATACGTTATTAGTTATTGTAGATGTCCATATGTTTTATTACATATAAATTGTTAAATTATATAGATTTTTATGACTTTATGTTGAGAATAGTATTCTATAGGGAGAACGGTTGGTGCCTCCGGAAACATAGAGCTTCACTCTAACTATTTTTCTAGTTGCGAGATCTTTAATGGAAACCTCAGACCGCCCAGGAAAAGTAATTGACCCTTCTATTCTAATATGTTAATATCTCACGAGTAGGATTTATTACAATAAGCTCTCCTTACTTTCACCTTTAAGACAAAATTCGGATGATTACGTGATTATTATGATTTTACGCAAATTTATAAAATAAAAAGATCTCTTTATTCTCATTGCAAACATTTAAGTAATATTTTGCAGTAAACAACTCCAGAATTATATTTCCATTTCATTGCGTAGTAACGGACGTGGTAGCTCAATGGCCAGAACGTTGCACTACTGATCGGAAGGCACTGGCTCGATTCCCGGGTTGAGTTGACGTCCCTGATCACCCTCGGCTTCACCCAAGATGTGTGATTTTTCGAGTACCAGATTTTCCTGGGAAACTATAGGTTGCACAGAAAAAGGAACTGGTCTCCCTACCCTGATGCGTGAATCTTGGGTGAATCCAGTGGGTTTAGTACACACTAGGTGAGCTTTAAACTGATCCATCAAAATCGACCTTTGAAATGATAACTGTGTTTTTTTTTATTAGATGAAATAATCAACTTTATCTGACCTTATCAATCAAGAAAGCGTATCCTGTCGTTTAGGCAAATTGATAAGATCTCAAGGTTGCATCTAAACACCTAAAATCGGAGTACAATGTTTATGTAACCAAATTAAATTTTCTCGAAGATATTTAACGGACATGGTAGCATATTAAACAGAACACTCAGCTGCCAGACTTTTGATAGATGAGCGTTAAAAAGGATGGAAAAATTATAATGGATGGGAAGGAAAAACAAACGAGGAAGTTCTACGAATGGTGGTGGTGGTTAAGAATTTTTTGGAGAAATACAAAGGACGGAAGAAAATTGACTCCAAATCATAGTGATTGGGGAAAGACTGTTGAAGATTGTGATAGAGAAGAAGAGCTTAAGCAAGCGAGATAGGGGTAGGGAAAATGGACATTTCGGACGGAATGAAGTAATGCAAATATACAGTAAGTGGAATTAAAGAAGGGTTTTCATACAGTGCGGCATGTCATGTTGTATCGTGTCAGGCGAGGCTTAGCCATGCAGCAGTCGTAATTTAGTGTTTCCAGTTAAAACCTGTCTTCATTGGTAGACTATCATAAATATTCATAATAAAAACTAATTGGAATATTTGTGTTCATAATCTGGTGTAACTCTGAACACCATCAACTTTTCCCAAGATTTGTGATCCTTCCGGTACCCGATCTTCCTGGGAAAGCGAAGGACAACAGATGAACCCCCGTTACCTTAAATGAGTGCAATTACACCCGCCCTATATCTTAGTACGAACAAAGTAAAGTGGCCTCCAGCCTCGCCTATGAAACCAGTCTTCCATTTCATTACTTTGGTTTACGTTTTACAAGATACTGTTTTTGAGGACGTCCGTAGTAATATTGATTTCAAAGAGGACTCAATTGATTCTTTTTTTTTTAATTTTTGGAATGGAACCAAATTTTTAAAGAAAAGTTTTAACCCTATTATTTTGCAGTCGTCAACCGAAATTTGTATTCTCTATTTCTTTCCCATGCCGCATAATTGGATCAACGAATTGAATTGATGTGAATCGCGTATATTTAAGTCTCGGTTGTAAGTTTATTCGTGTACTATTCAAAATATTAAAATATTTACAAAGAAACTCAAAACAAATAATCCGAAAATGTGAAACCGGGAGATTGGGGACTTACTACATGAAGACCCAATAGGCATAATATTAGGCAACTGCTGTTAATATTAAGATTGGTGTGGTGATAAGAAATGCAAGGAAAAGTGGCTGACGCTGTGTGGCAATGGGGCGGGGATATACAATTTGAGAAGAAGAAAATGGAGTGAACTATAGAATATGAATGTATATATAAAAATTCCCTCCCATGGACTACAACCTTGTCGTGGTGGAAGGGCTTGTGTGTTCCGATGACCCCTAGAGCTGTGCTGGCGGGAGTAAAAATAATTACTCCTGGAAGGGTCACCCATGCCAGATAGGTCGAAGGTTAGGAGCCAGACGAAAGGTAGTCCACGCAGCGTCTGTTCCTCAGTGAGGCGGCTGCAATGGCGTCTGACCCCAGTGGGGCGGCCATTAAGTGATGGTGTCACGTTAAAAACACTATTGAGGAAGGCAACGGGAAATCACCTCAATTATGATTCCCAAGAATATAATGATGGGCACTATAGATAATATGAGTCCTGGCAACTACGGGACTCGGCCCAAGAGGCCGTGTGTCGTGCCCGGCAGCGGGAGAGGCAAGGCTTCCGCGGTCGTCATCCCACGAAACCCTTGCAAGGAAGAAATAACTGCAGCAGGACAGAAGACTCAGAAGAAGGCGAAAGTAGTTAGAATAGGAACCTGGAACGTCAGGACAATGTTGAGGAGAGGCAAATTAGAAAATATTAAGCGAGAGATGGAAAGAGGTAATATAGATGTTTTAGGTCTCTGCGAAGTGAGATGGAAGGATAGCGCGGTTGCTCAGTCAACCAAAGGGTTGCAAGCAATGTTGAGTGAATTGGAGGTTCAGTGCGATAAATATGGGATGAGAATCAATATTAATAAAACAAAGGTTATGCGATTTTCCAGAAAGAAAAAGGCTAAGCTAAATATTAAAATAGGCGGGGAAAAAATAGAGCAGGTAGAACAGTTTACATATCTCGGAAGTGTTTTGGACCAATACGGTCAAAGTGGTAGGGACGTAAGGAGAAGAATTGCGCTAGGCAAGGAGGCTTTCTCAAGGAGGAGGGAGTTGATGACGGGGACGTTGAATAGGGATGCTAAGACAAGACTCGTAAAAACTCTGATATGGAGCGTAGCTATGTACGGCGCGGAAACGTGGTCGCTGAAGCAGGAGGATAGACGTAGATTGGAGGCTTTTGAAATGTGGGTGTGGAGAAGAATTGAGAAGGTGAAATGGACCGAAAGGAAAACAAATGAGGAAGTACTAGAAATGGTGGGGGAGGAGAGGGGTTAGTTGAGAAAAATCCTATGGCGGCAGGAAAAATGGATGAAAGGCGTATTGAGCGGTAGTGGAATGTTGAAGAGGGTAATAGAGGGGAGAATGTTGGGCAAGCGAGGTAAGGGTAGGAACAGGATAGGGATGTTGGACGGGATGAAGGGAGGAAAGAAATACACCGAGATGAAGAGGGACCTGATATAGATTAGTTTGCTATGTGGGGAGTCACAAAATGTTTATTTGATAGTTGTGTCCATCCAACAACCTACCTTAAGCGGTAGATTACCTAATAATAATATAAAAATTACTCGCCCAGTGACGACATAAAATCCTCTCCTGAAATTTAACTTGGTGTCGATACGGCTTCTATATTCCTTGCCGCACGATTAATGAAAAGTTGTCATGAAAATGCCCCCCGAGTACTTCGAGACGTGAGTTATGAATCATTTGAGAGATGATTTCACTTTTGGCTGAGGTTAAAAAAAAAATAGTAGGTGGATTCATACATGATTCTTATTATGGTTTTACATGCTATGCCAATAATGTTTTTTTTTCAATTTTCATTTGACAATATATATTCACGAATATAAACTTTGAAATTAACACTGTGCCACAAAAGACGACATCCCAGCCTCGTTTGTGTAGTTGATAGAGAATATGATTTATTTGGGGATGGTTTTGCGTACAAATTCCTATTGAACAATCCCAGGTAAACCCAAACACGCTAATTCCCTCGATCGAGATCTATATGGAAAACTACAGGCGAAACAGAGAAAGGAATTGGCTTGACGAGCGAATTTCTCGCACTTCAATGCTTTTTACGAGATAGGGGCAGCATCATTCATCAACTTAACTTGTGGGTCTTTTGAGTTTGTTCGTTTTATATTATTTTAGGTAGCCATTAAAATAAATCAGTTTTAAATATGGATGGATTAAAGTGCCAAAAATAAATCATGATTTTAATGTCATCGAAAATATTCATAATTTTTTTCGGTTAGAAAACTACGAAAATCGCTACAGGGATGCAAAGTAAATTAGGAAATAGGCACTGGCTGATTTTTTTTAAATTACCAGCTCTGCACATATTAATTAATAACACGCAGGATGAAGAGATATCTACCTCCTCCACACGAAAACGAATTGCAGTGTGAATGTTTCTAATTCCTAAACTAAGGAAAGAACCTGATAATTAAGTAAAAAAGGAAAATATTAAACTCACATGTAATTAATTGGTTAAAGCACTCGGCCGGATATCGAGGGATCCGGGTTCGAATCCCGGTCAAGGCGAATGATTTTTACTCTCTGAAATGGTTGCATTATAATGCACACATAGCGGGTGACTCCGTTAAAGTTACTGTTACAGTTTCTTGAAATTTGTCTAAGGTATGAACAGCCTAAGTGTTTGAAACTGGTTTTATTAACATCGTGGACTGTGGCGCGTCGCGCACGACTACGAATGCCTGTGACATTGTATGTACGGTATTTCGTCATAACATCTTGTTCCTTTAAAGCCCCCAAAATTTCAGAGTGTAAGAGGACGTCTCGGTAGCTTAATTGGTTAAAGCACTCGGCCGGATATCGAGGGATCCGGGTTCGAATCCCGGTCAAGGCGAATGATTTTTACTCTCTGAAATGGTTGCATTATAATATAAATAATTAAAATGGAATTTTCAAAATATTCAATTGCCGTGGATTTGTTTTCAGTCCACTGAAAACCCATGGTTCACCCCGAGAGCAAAATTACCTAAACGTTTATTTTGGAAGGAGAATTCGAGTTGATAATTTAAAATTCCATGTGAAAGTTCTGCATCCCTTTAGAGTGACTAAATTAAAATATTAAAATGTTGGAAATAAAATTTATATTGCTCCAGCAAATTTTCTCCTCTCACATTTGATTGGGTATTCAGAGTTTAGAAATCTGGTACACGGATCTCAACGTGCAGTTCCCCTCACTACTCATAGCCCCTTTTTTTCGGTATTGCAATCATTAAACTCTTCTCAAATTCCGTCGGCAAACTTCGAAGTTATTTTTGATCATTCCCAACAGGTTTCCTTTGGCTTTGTCTCCGAGAGCCGTGATCGTATCGCCGTTGATTTTGCTCGTTCATTTCCTGATTTGTCCCTGTGTCTCATGAGGCATTTCATCGCTCTGCCGAATTTTATTCTCGGTACCCATACCTGGTCAAAAAGTCTTGCAACTTTCCGTTCTTCTAGATTTTTTTACCAGAAGTAACCCTTTACTCTCTTGTGTATTGTTTCGATACCCCCTTCTTCATTTTGTTGCTTATTTCTTCGCAGCAACTTTCAATCGGCTCTTCCTTGGCTTTCTTAGACTCATATATGGCTTCTAAAATGCGGCTTCATCAACTTTATATCTTTGTTTCGGCGATTGTGTACTTAGGACAACTCTATCTTCCTTCTGTGTTTATTTCTTTTCATATCAATAGTTTTGCATCGGTGGCTACGGAAAAGTTTCTCTTGGGTGACTTTCCTCCAGGCGTTTCAATTTCTTAATTTAAGTGTCTTCTAATTTGAAAGTTTGTGCTGAAGCCGTCGAAATTTTAATTCAATATTTGAAGGAACCCTCCCATGGACTACAACCTTGTCGTGGTGGAAGGGCTTGTGTGTTCCGATGACCCCTAGAGCTGTGCTGGCGGGAGCAAATATAATTGCTCCTGGTAGGGTCACCCATGCCAGATAGGTCGAAGGTTAGGAGCCAGACGAAAGGTAGTCCACGCAGCGTCTGTTCCTCAGTGAGGCGGCTGCAAAGGCGTCTGACCCCAGTGGGGCGGCCATTAAGTGATGGTGTCACGTAAAAAACACTATTGAGGAAGGCAACGGGAAACCACCTCAATTATCATTCCCAAGAAAATAATGATGGACGCAAAACAGAAATTGAGTCCTGGCAACTGCGGGACTCGGCCCAAGGGGCCGTGTGTCGTGCCCGGCAGCGGGGGAGGCAAGGCTACCGCGGTCGTCATCCCACGAAATCCTTGCGGGGGAGAATAGATTAGTTTGATAGGTGGGGAGTCACAAAATGTTATTTGATAGTTGTGTCCATCCAAAAACCTACCTTAAACGGTCGATTACCTAATAATAATAATTTGAAGGAAACTATGATATTTGTTAAAAAATTTAACTGAGTGAAATAATTTCTCACTACATATCCAAATTATTAGGATTCAATATTGATGACTCGAGAAAGTTGAGATATTTAAACTGCATCAATATGTTGTTAATATCGATTAGTCACTACAATAATACAGTTATAATTGTTAAAACAATGAGTTTTTCTACGCAATTAGAATAATTATTGCTAATAGTTAATAATTTTCTCTCAAACTTGCCTTAATGCGTAGAAATTATGCACATAAGACATTGGTGTTTTTACCTACAGGTAGGGCGAGATTTTAAACTTCCAGGCGATACAAAAGCAACGAATTATGAGAGATTAACTTATTATACTCGTAGAGCCACTATTCCTCATTTCCCCTTAAGCCTTAAATGAGATAAATATTTCTCATTGATTATGCCTTTTAAGTACATACCCTCAATTATGGAATTTAGCCGATCGCATTTTTAATGGATTTATTTTTAACATTAACATTCGTTTATTGTTAATTGCGGAAAGTGGTTTGGGAAAATTGGGGCATACACCATATCCTATCCTTATGTAATCTTTATGATTTTTTTACATTGTAATTGTTTCGAAAATTTGGAACGTCTTGAACTGAAACTTAATTTTATGGGGCTGGTTGGTGTATGTGAAGAGCCATTTTTTCCCCTTTTTTTTGGCTTCAACCCTTATTAACGACCTTAAGCGCTAACATTGCTCTCCTTATTATTATAAGGTAATCTACCGGTTAAGGTAGGTTTTTGGATGGACACAACTATCAAATAAATATTTGGGGCTCAAATCCAGCAACTTACTCTACAACAAGTCCCTCTTCATCTCTGTGCACTTCCTGTCTCCCTTCTTCTCGTCCAGCATTACTATCCTGTTACTGGCCTATCCTCGTTTGCCTAACATTCTCCCCTCCATTACAGTCTTCAACATCCCAAGCTCTCCTTATGTTGTTTTTTTAAATATTGGGTACTTATTTATTGAAATGATCGACATTGTTTGCTCATTAATAGAGGAATACGTAAAATGATTTATTTCGACAATTCGATTTATCCTGTTCTCGGGTGGTATTTTGCAACGGTTTCTCTGCGAAACACCTTAAATATTGACTACTAGTGCCAATATTTTTCGTATCGCTGTCTTTGGAACGAGTCAACTTTTTGAGGATTCCTATTCTGGGATACTCAATAAATTTTGGCAATTTCAAACGACCATATTTGTGCACCGTGCCCGGAAAAGAGGTCAAACAAGCTGCCGTCTAAAACGGGTCATATTCGTTATCTTGGCGGAAAAAAATTAATTGACATCTCATTGTTTCGACGATGTCAAAGAATGGTCAACTTTCAATGCAATCAATTCTGATACCGTCTGAGGCCGGGGCGTGTGGAAATTAGCTTCTCTGCATGGAGAGAAAGTTGCTGCGGGAGCGTAGCATGGTCACGGGAAGGCTCGATCTATATCAATAGAAACGTGAAATAGCATAATAATGAGATATAATTAAAGAAAATAGTGTCTCGGCAAAAAAGAATTCTTACTCATTTAAAATGGGTGGGGGAAAATCTAAAAAAAATCTGAAAACCTTAAATTTACAAAATTTAAGTTTTTTAACCCTGGGCAAAAGCATTTTAATGCAAGAAACATGGAAAAACATATATATATACGAGAGATTTGAGATTTGTCCGAAATAGATTTCATTTTGCCGGGTATAAGGTTTGATATTAGGTTTTAGAAAGCTATTTTGACATTTTTGCCGTTTGCTTATCTTATGGAATACATTTATTCTAACGTTCTGCACAAAATGGCACCATTAGACCATTTCCTTTGTGAACCCCAAAACTAGGCAGAATACGGAATAATACGGGTATTTCTTTACACGTATTTGATATATCATGGATGTTTTTTTTAATAATTTAGAATTCGTACGCTTTGACATCATATCTGCCATAATTTAGGATACATAATTTGTTGAAATCGTGGCTAATATTATTCTTAAGATCAAAAAGAAACCTAAACTATGTTTATTCTTAACCTTTAAGTATATAGATGTGAATTTTTGTTCAGGTGTTCCGGAACATGACTCACACCTCCTCGAATCCACACATCTGTGTCTTCAAACATTTTAAACTCCTATTTAGCGCTCAAACTTTGACCTCTTAAATTCCACGAAACTGCGCGAGATGCCGCAACAGTAACTTTTAAGGAAATCATCCCCAAATATGCATTTCAATTGTTGCATTTTACCTCTTTCTTGAAACAATCTTCCCAAAGTAGCATTCCACGTCGTAATAGAAGATATCCGAGGCAGATATTTCTTTAAAATGTTTTAATCACCCCAATGAAATCCTTATATCCATAAAAGAAGCTTTGAGAATTGTTAACATAACCTGTAACATCTAGAATTAGCCTCATTATTTTTAGTGGTTCCTCAAGACCGGGAAAAAAACCCTCCGAAAACAGTGACTATCTTGTGTTCTTTTGACCCTGAATTAATAGCCTATATTTATATATCCTAACCTGTACAATGAGTTTAAATATCTAAAAAAAATGTCGTTGGTGGTTTATCGAAAGCAAGTCCTGAAACAGGACCTGAGTACCGCCTGCTAGAAGAAAAATATCTCACCGGTTAACAAGAAACATTTGAGAGGGATAAAAAAGCTATCGAAATTAAGCAAGGAAAAATAAAATATGTTCGTCGGCTCTTTCCTTTAATGACTCTGGTGCCCTCTGATGACAAAGAAATTTAATGAACATAGATATCGGTTTCATCATCATCGTCACCTTACCTTTATTTTAAAAGAAAAATAAGGGCACCTCCTACGTATTCCGAAAATAATTCTCAACCACTGTGGAAGTTATTCACAAAATAATTACTTGACCTCCGTTACCGATCTCTTTGGGACGACCTTCTCCGGTCGATTTGGAAAAAGGCACAAGGATGGCAACAAGATAATCTCCAATTACCTATATGGAAATGAACTGTATGGCTACGACGTTCGGGTAGAGAGGCATATTTATGGAAGAGTTGCAAGCAGTAAAGGGCAAAAAATGACGCTTTGTCGGTACGAATCCCACAAAAAAGCTCTATTATTCTCTCGCGCTTAAATCAGAGATTCGCGACCAGCACTTGGCAGACAAATACGTTGTTGGTGTCTTCCGAATAAATTATGGTGCCTATCCTAATCGGTAAAAGGATCCCATCTTACAAGGTGGATATAAAAGTAAACTTGATAATATGGTTTGTGTTGCTACAAGTTTATCTATTTCTAATTTACTTGTTACTTATCAACCCATAAAAAATGTAGCATTATTTCGTTCAAAATAAAAATAACTTGTGTCCCTGGAAGTATAAATTTATCGGGTGGTTGGGGTGGTTGGAACGAGGCGATATAGAAAGGGAAAGCTGGGAGTAACTAAGGGGACTACGGTGTAGGAATATGAAATAGTCACCGGGAAAAAACAAGAGTTAGAAATTGCTAAATCAAAACTAATACTTGGTTTAAACGCCACAATAGACGTTGGAATGCGAGGAAATTGAAAGAGGATTCGGAGAGATAACATATGATATCATGGTTGGATGGAGAAGGTGAAATGGACCGAAAGGAAAACAAATGAGGAAGTACCGGAGATGGTGGGTGAGGAGGGGGGGTTTGTTGGGAGAAATCCTATGGAGGTAGGAAAAATGGATGAAGGGCGTATGGATCAGCTGTAGGAAGATTGAGCTAGAGAGTAGAATGTTAGGCAAACGAGGTAAGGGCAGGAACAGGATAGGGATGTTGGACGGGATATAGGGAGGAAGGAGGTACGCAGAGATGAAGAGGGACCTGATGTGGAGTAGATTGTTGGATTGTGTTTTATTAGAAGTCACAAAATGTTTATTTGGTAGTTGTGTCCATCAAAAAACCTGCCTTAACCGGTAGATTACCTTATAATAATAATTATGGTTGGGGGCATATCTTGGAATAGTGTAATTAAATCGCACAATTTCCTGGGAGTTGATGCGGATTCAGGTAATAATTTTATGCTAATTAAGTGCGCTTTCAGATTCAAAAGGTTAACGCAGGGAATATATTAGGAAACGGAATGCATAAGCATTATTTGGACGAAAAGAAAGGTCTACCAGAACGCAGTAGGAAAAATTGTGATTGTCAGCCGGGTACGCTAGAAGAAAAATGGGAACATACCAAAATAAGGACATCGAAAGCCGCAAATGAAAGTATAGGAGCAGTTTATAGGAAAAGTTGAAGGAAAATGCAATAAATGTAAATTGGTTAGATATAAAGAATATATTACAGAGAAAGGAGTATATTGAAGGGATAGGCGACGCAACAGTAAATTCTATTTATGGCAAAGCCCTGAGGTGCGTGTGACGGATGGAGAGTCAGGATGGCCAGTGATAGAATATGAGTGTCAATTATCACCTTAGCTGTTCAACGCATATGTGAGGGAAATGGTAAAAGAGGCATGAGAATACCTGGAGATAAGAATGAAAATCGGTGGGGTATTCATAAAACAAGTAAGGTCTGCAAATGATCAAGCTTTTGTGAGCCAGTAAGTCAAGGACTTACAATAATTGCTGAGCGCATTAGAAATTCAATGTAAAAGATATGGGACGAGAATCAATTTCAACAAAACTAAGGTTTTAGAAGTAGAAGGCTACGTTAAACGTTAAATTTGGAAGGCAAAAGTGAGTGTAGATGGAGCAAATTATCAATCTTGCAAGCGGTTTGAACTAAGATGTTCAAAGTATTAGGGACACAAGACGAAGAAATACGTTAGACAAAGAAGCTTCATCTAGGAGGAAATTCATCACAGCGACGTTGAGAAAGGACGTCCAGAAAAGGTAAGTGAAAATTTCCATTTGGAGCGTGGTTTTATGCAGCAAGGAAATTCAAAGCAAAATAATAGCTTTAGATTGGAGGCTTTTGATGTGCGGGTGTCTAGAAGGATGGAAGATATAAAATGTCCTCAACGGAAAACTAAAGAGGAAGTGCTGGGCACGGTGTGGGAGGAGAGAGAATTATTGGAAGAAATCCAAAGGAGACAGGAAAGGTGGATGCATTGTATTTTGATTAGCGATGGAATGCTGAAGAATGTGATAGAGGGGGGATGGTTAGGCCACCGAGGAAGGGGAAGGAAAAAGATCGGCACGTTGGATGGAATAAAGGTAGGAAGAGGAATGCAGAATTGAAGAGCAGTTTGTTGTAGTCAGGGTTGTCAGGTTGCTTCTTTCGAGGCTAAGAAATGTAGAGGTGTTACCTTACCTATTTTAAAAGGCGGTCAATTAATTAAAAACTAAGATGCATGTTTGGAAGTAATGAATCTAACACGATTAATAGCTTGCTCTTAAATTCAAGAACTCATTCTTAAATTGATACTCAGATTGTTCGAATTAAACTTGTGGGGTACGCATTCTAATTTTCCTCTAAGGGTTTTCCCTCCATCCGTTCTTACGACAATTTTTCATTTGTCTAACTAAATTGGCATTATTATCTAACAACTTACTTTTCACGGTGATTCACAAATAATTTACAAAAATTTAAAAGTTGCCTACCTAACGAAAATGGTGCAACTCATCCGTTCATTGCATTAATCTATCATAATTCCAATTAAATTAATATTTAGACAGACCCCCATGTCCTTCTAATGAAAACTCCTAATCGAAGGTAGCAGATAATTAGCTATAATTACGTGACACAGTCGTATATAGATAATGGAAACCTATATATTTTTAACGTAAATTCATTAAACAAGTACTCTTCAGCTCGAAAATTATTGCTATGGTGAAAGAAATTTGAGTTGAGAGAAATTTGTGAAAAACATTCGATGACGTCGTGTTGCCATGAAAGGGTATACTTTCCGTTCGCTCCTTAACACAAAAGATAAATGTCACCTACTCGAAAGTGTACATCATGTTCAGTTTGCTTTTAAATTCTACAAAAATTCACGTCTTAAAACAAGGAACAAAGTTTCAAGGGAGGCACCTATATAAGGTAAAAATGCTGTTTTTCCATCCCGATGGCTCACCCAAAGAACTTGAGCCTTTTTACACACAAATAAAGGCAATGATAGTAAGCGCAGGAACCAATATTGTGACTGGCAAATATTCCATTTAAAATAAACAATTTCATTAATGGGTAACTTTCCATTTCGCGGAACATACTACGCAAAAATCGAAAAGTCCGAACAAGTGGTTTTAGCAAACTTTAATTCGAAAAACTATCCAGGTGGTGTGTTATAACCCCTTCAGCAACAAACTAAGACATAACCAAATTTTGTTCTATTCCAACAAAAAAAATATTGATTCAATGAACCGTAATTGAATGAGGCATTTAATTTTCGAGGGGAAAATACTGACTAACGGTCGATGTGCAGTAAAATAAATCATGTACTTCCTGCCAAACTTTCAGTTGTCAAGTTTTATGATAATAATTTCTTGTTTTGAGTCACTTTGAAAACAAAAATTCAATGTAATTTCTAATAAAATTACTGTAAAAAATTTCTAAATTGAATTTACAAAGTGAGAATTTCGAAGAGTCCTAGTTCTTTCAAAGGAAATTCACTCTAAAAATTGGCCTGGATCAAGAAATAGGATGAAAAAGATGAAATAGTTATCGTGAAAGATGATATGGTTCCAAGGGACACTAAAATTAATGCCTCAAACTGGAACCTAACGCTAATTCACCTGTCTATATCCCGGCGTTCTCATAGGGTTATAATTCATTTTTTCTCGAAGTACAGTTATAATCTAAGTACCTAAAAAATACGAGGTAGATAACTTGATAATTGTTCACTGAGCTGGTTCGTAGCAAAGTCCCACCGGACAGACGAATTCCTGCATCGGAATTTTCCCCCGCAAGGCATTCGAATGGAGGCAAAGTAATAGATAAAAACCCAGCAACCCTCGGGGATGGAATCGTCCTCTCCGCATCAGAGCCTAACGTCTTATTCTATTCATTGAATGCGTGCTCAATATACTCTCCTCTTCAATGAAATGTTCATCTCATAGTTGAAGACTATATCTTAACTCTATGCATGTTGTTGGCTTTTACAAAAAAGGAAACTGTGGGAATGGGAAAGAAGTAGGTTTAAGTTTTATTTCTACGTATAAATATAAGCTATTTAATCCGAAATCCATCCCATTAAATCCTTAAAAAATTATTAACCCGCAAATTTTAAAAAAATAGCAAACTCTAACCCGGGCTCAGAAATGTATGGGAAACTGATTGATAGATAAATAATAGGAAGAGCAATCAAAATAAACGTTTTTAATTATTAAATATATGGCTAAACACAAAAAACCCGTCTCTGAGGGTCTTTTTAAATGCCCTCACATTACTAGAACTACCATATGTGAGGGATAGAAGGCAAATTCGTTATTTCACTCTACTTCAAGATTTTAAGACGTTTTTTCTCAGTTTCGCCTAAATATTCATGCTGTTATGACAAAAAAAACTTTATCGAATCCGCTGGGAAAATTTTTTGAATGTGCAGAAAAAAGATATGTAGCTTGCCACTAAATTTCTTTGTGAAATTTAAAAGGCCATATTAATACAGATGCGACGCAATAATTTTTATTGTTAAATAATAAATTTATATTTTGGTTATTTTTTTACTATTTGCTACAACATTGGACATATACAATTCTATCTGAGTCCCATGCAAATATTTTGAAAACCAATTCTCCTTATTACCACTAATGCGAATCCAGCCGATTTTTCTCTAATCCTTTCTGGACCATTTTATTCTAAAGGGATAATTTAAAAAAATAGTTTTATCAACTTGGATATATATGATGAGAGACTTACCTTAAATAGTCAGTCTTCCCTGAAGAGCTCCTCCTTCAAGACTGTTGCTTCAGTGCTCTCCGTTGCTGTACTCCCGTTGCACGTCGTAACCCGCTGGAACTTTATATGCAGCTTCACCCATCCCGCCTACACTTTTGGCTTTATTTTTTTCGACTTGCGCACCTTGCTTTGTTGGCTATTTCATCCGCTCATCACAGAATCTGGGTTCATCAATTCCCACGGGGGATACCAACGCATGCGCCTTTGATTTTCCCTCTCTTCGTTGCTCAGCGGGCGTCACTTGTTTTTAACTTTCCTTCTTGTCGCGACGTAAGGCGCTAGCATCGCATGTTCACAGATTTTCGTGCGCAAGTGTTTTGCAGGATTCAGAAGCAAGTTAGTCTCGTACTTCAGTGCAAAGTCAGTGTTGATGCTTTGAATTTGAAGAATGAAATTTGCAATAATTATTAGGCTGTGTGATCGTTTACAATTCAAGTCATATTCAACAAGTTCGACGTGAGGTGTTGGGCAAGATGGAATCGTTCAGGAAATGGTTCTACAAACCTAAGGTATTGTGAACATGGTGGTCATCATCCATAGTTTATAACAAATAAGGCTGTTGTTTATTAATCACATTTTCAAACCTATGTAACGAGGGAAATATTTGTCATTTCACACGTATATCATCCAGGATGTTTTATCGTCGATGTAGTATGTTATTCGTATAACTTTGTTTTTATTTTCACATTCGTAATATTTGTATCAAATGGCCAAGCTTTGATCATGTACATGCTAGGTAGTTTGTAACGAGAATGTTTTAAGTGTAGAATCGTATTCTTTATTCTGGTAATTATTGTATGGAATAATTTTTCCCTGTACTAATCTGTTTGTGTAATGAGTCAATAACGTCCAAACTCCTTATGTTTCTATCGTGTTTGTCGACGATCGGAAAGATATTATTGAAACTACTCTTCGTCAAATATTACGTGTAATTTGTTTTCCTGTCTAATTAGGTAATCGTATGTAATAACACTTATTGTCGTATTCTTCGTACCAACATATTAAAATTCAGGTAATATTAGTCTCGTGTATCATGATGGTTGCCTGTCACTTGGTTTTATTTGTATCAGTCCATACAGAAAGAGTTTTCCAATAATGTTTTAATAGTGTTGGCTAAAATTGTCATGGCTAAATTAATATATTTGTACGAATCAAACACGAGTTTGCGCGATATTTGCCATTACCTGTGTCTATGTTACTCGTTCAAATACCACACAGATTTAGACTGATGTACCATGTATGCGTAACTTTTTTATTTCCGAGTCCATCTACTAGGTTCATATTTCCGAGTGCAATCCTTCGATTATACGCTGACATGGAGATTGAATTGAACTACTTATACACGGACTGCATATTCCAGTTAGTTCCTTTTTACTAATTTAGGAAGCTGTTTTTAAAAATAATTTTGTTTTCCGAAGTGTGTGAATCTTGGAGTACCTAATTACTTCTTTGTTACCCAGTGTCATCGATTATCTTTGGCAATTCAAGGTAATGGCCCGGTACGTACCAGATTACCTTTCGCGAAAACTCAAGTCAGTTTTTCCCAATTGTTTAAAACCCAGCGATGCAATGCGACGTTTCGAATCGCGCTGCCCCAATCGAACATTTCTTGTTAACGTGGCTGGTGGGTCCGTGAGAGACATCTTTTAAATACGACTCTTCCCAGTTTTCTCTGAAGGAAACCTTGCCCCGTATCACTATCTAGAGCGATCGAAGACTTTCCCCTATCTTGACACACATTTAGTGTTCTTTTGGTTCAGGTAACTGCGGAAGTCGCGAACTGTCTCGTCTGAAATACTTTCTTCACAGTGCAGATCAATGGTCACTTTAGCCCAGAGAAAATGATAACTCTGATCTTAGCGATACGTATACATTTTCCTCACGCGTATCTGCCTAAGATTTCATTAATATATAGAATAGTGGCCTCCCGATAATGAGATGTTGTTGTAGATAATGTCGTGTTTGTGAAATTTCATTTTAATCTGTGCCTAGTGTGTGTCCCTATATTGACAATTTTTTTCATATTATTTTGCTGAATCTGAAGTACGACGCTTATTGATTTCAATACTGGAATTTTCTATGTTTGTTGGGAAGCGATTATTTCTTAGTGACAGTTCGTGTCAAATGTGTTCACATAATTCAAGATTTAAATCCTCATTACTTTCCATTAATTTACTGGACACTTCCTTGAAGAAATGTTTGTGCGATTTATAAAAAAAACATCCTTGTTTTTAATAATTTAGCGATCGCTTATTATTTTAACGACTCTTATGATCGGAGGAACAATGGTATCAATTACGTTTAGGGTGCCAAAACATTTTGTTTAAAAATTTCATTACTTATCACCTAAAATCAAATCACTTGATCGCAGTGTCGTTTGAAAATTGCCCATGTGCCGTGTTGCATTCCCTTCGTCGCTTATTGCGTGGATTGGTACAAAAATGTAAATTTCTTTCGTATGACTTCCACCCAAATGAGAAAGGCTGAATCGCCTCTTGAACGAGAAATCCTTTCAGCTTCGTATTCTAAAAATTACATAATATGCTTTCTCTTTTCTTGCCATGTAATCAACCCAAAACAAGTTTTTTTTTATTTCCTCCCGCAGAAATGTTAGCATCTCCGCTGTTCGCTCGACAACTAATTTTTTTTTAATCTAGCCGAGTTCCCTCGGTTAGAGGCATAATTTTTGGCCTTTGAATCTCCTGTAATCAAGTAGAAGAATTTGGATTATGGAACGGCGGCCCGCGACCGTCCACCTACCACCACCGTCTCAACCAGAGGCCTCCCCCCTCCCACCTTCGACAGCACTAAGCGTGTCGGACAGACGTTCCACTTTCTATTCCGCTGTGTGACGTCACGAGTCTCTGTTTATACTCTCCTGCATCGGTCGGCCTCGACTGCTTTCGCGATTCCAAGACATTTTGACGGTAGTAATTGGCAGGCCAAGAAATCTTTAGGAAGTGTTAATCTTTTGAAATCTCTCCCATCTCCCCGAGTTCATTCCCCGTGATCATCCGAATTGTTTTCAGTTTGCCTCGACCACAATTCGTGTTCCGTTGGTTTTATATTTTTATTTCTCGTCTCATTGTCGTTGTACGTCGTGGGGTCTCGCCCGAAATTGTCTTCCATCTCCTTCCTGTTGATCTAATCGTCGTCTTCAGAGAGGAATTTATATAGATTCCACCTCGCAGGAAACACGCGTAAAGAATTACAGGAAGTCGTGTGCTCAGTCGCCCTTATTTTCATCTTCCTCGGAAATGAAGTTGGCTACATCATTGCGCCTTCTTCGTGCACAGCATAGCACAACGTGAACCCATGAAACTTGGTTAATTTTTGAGTTTTATTCCCTTTCCTTTGACCGGAGTCGTGAGGGCAGGGCTGCGATTTTGTCTCGTTACGTTCGTTCGACATCCCTAAGTACGGGACCATACTTAGTGAGCTTTGAAACCAGGTTGGATCGCTCGAGTCCCCCCCAACCCATGGCTTTTTTTGGATCGTCTTAGGAGAAGTGGGCGACTGAAGCGTGTATGCGCTTGATATTGTCCGCGCGTAGCCCCGAAGGCTAAGTGTCACGGGGAGAGCTTTTCCCCATCAATTCACAGCCGGGTACGTCATCCATCGCCTTGGCGAATGCCGAGCAGTGTTCCGGGGTCGGGGAAGAGAAGTGATATTCCCTCAAGAGACGGAGAAAGATAATGGGCAAGTGTTTCGTGGAGCATATTCCCGTTTTCTTTATCTCCGCACTAAAGATATCCCTCCAGCCCGCCGCAGTCGTCGCTGGAGCAAATAAGTCATGAGTTGCTCAAAAAACACCCGCCGTTTCAAGGAGAGAGCCTCCCATCCGACAATTTCTCTGTGTTCCCTTTCATATCGTCCGTCCACCCATTTATGATCATCCACTGCGTACATATTCGAGTCAATTGCGGACATCCGACGGAATCGTTTCCCTGTTTTAGCATTCGTCGTGAAATCGATTTCCGTTGGCGTAGGGTGTGAACATTATATTTTCTCTGGAATAATACCGAATTTTTCACTGGAGAATCATTCATTTCTACCGAAGTTTCGAAGTCACCTGATGATGGAGAAATTATCGCAGGCAGTATTCCATTTCCACCGTATCGTATCATGCCTGATTCTTGGGGTATGGACATATTTTTTGTTGAGACCAGCATTGGTGGTTCATATATTGTTCACTCGGCTCAATATTTCTCGTTCATCATTCTAATGTAAGAATTTCATTTTATTAATGCACCGTCGTTCTTGATATTCCCTCACCGCGCATGCTTTATCGGATGAGCGGAAGGGTCAAGAGTGAGCGAGCTCTCCGTAGGATTTGCTTACGGCAAACTCGCAGGCCCTTGGATGCTAGTAGTCTCCTCGACTCCGCCTTCCCTTGCCTCGGGTTTGAGTTGATGATTTGCAGCCTTCCTCCTCATTCTTCAAAATGTTTGCGCGGTGTCGTCTGTGTTCGCCGGAGGAGGATCGAATAATTGGTTTCCGGAGGCGCCGGCGTGGAAAAGATCGCTCTCCCGTCGTCAAGAGCTATTTTGTCTCGAGCCACCCCAGAGGACGGAAACCCGAACGACCTCTTCGAATCTTGCGAACCGGAAAAGCCGTCGCGTGGCTTTCTCGAGCCGTCGCAATCGCTCCCGGGTACAGGTGCGACGTTGAAACGCGGCGAGAAGATAGCCTGTGAGAGCGTTGGCTATGCAGGGTTTGGGTGCTTAGTACAAACGCAAACTCGTGCTTTACACTACAAAACAATCCACCATGTGGCGCTAATGAAGGGCATCTGCCGTTTCGAAGTCGGCGAAGGCGCTACTCTCCTTGTCTTTCAGTCATTTTTCACCTGAAAGGTTTCTCATGAGTACTGACGTCCCGAAATATCGGGGTTGGTGAAAGTTTGCAGCAGATTATATAGGCCGTCATTAACTTTATCCAATGGGGTTTACCAACTGCTGTTCTTCAGAAATAAACGACTCGATAGCAGTAGTATAAACCACATCAGGCGATAGTGTTTTCAGTTTTTCTCTGAAAAAGAAGCTCATTTTTATTTGAAATTAAATATTGTTGATTGTCACCCTAGCTATTTTAGCGTAAATAGTCGTTTTATTTTACCTGTTAATGTTCATACTTGCCTCTATAATTCGGGATATTACCAATTTGCAGTTGTATCGTCAAATTTTTCCATCTCATTTTGCATTGGATGGCGAAATTGTGGGATAAAATTTGTTCATTTTCACTCCTGCCGCCCTGGAGAAAATTTATTTTATTGCTAATTTTTATTTAAGTTAACAGACAAGTTAAAACCCTTGAATGAGCACCTGCACAATGAAATACTTCGACAGTAAAGGATCATTTCGTCGTGCCCTACAAAATTTTGTAATTTTAAAGGAATTTACATATGGTAATCTCCACAACATTGAAACTATGGTATATTAAATGCTTCTTTTAAATTCCATCTCATGATCTTTTAGCGTTAAATTCAGTGGATAGTGGTATCGTACACTTCCTCATTTTTGCTCATTTTCATAATGGTTTTAGTTGCTGCATTGGCCAAAATTCTTGGTTTCAATAAAGGATTATTCTATTTACATTTTTTTTCTGCGTCAACATTCCTTTGGTATCTCAGCATACTTTTTCATTACCTTAAAAAGTTTTTAAATCCTCAAAAGTCTCACTCAGTGATTCGCAGTCGTCATAAGGCTATCAGAGATCAACGCTCATTGGTGAACAATCAATAAAAAATTGATATGTTTATGATTGTCAAACTTCTTTTTGGGCTCACCAACTCATTAAGACCCGCAAATGTGGTTCTCAGTTTTTTTTCACCTTACAAGTTGGGTAAAAGAAAAGAAACTACGAGGTTTTATTCATCACTCAGCACTCATAAAGCTGCCCAACTTATGAATTATCATTGAATTTACTATTTGGAACTATCGGAAGAGGTAATCTGCATCGTGCTCAGAAAATTATTCAAATGTTCATCCATCGCGCGAATTCATCCAGACGCATTTGTCCCCGAATCGCGATGTTTTGCCTGATGGGAGTGAAAGGTTACGCGCCATTTCCCATTCTTTCTGGACCAATAAAGTATTTACGACGCACAAAACTTTTGAAATATCTGCTGTTGTGGTGGTAAGCGAATCCATACATTACTCGGGAGTTTGACTTTGATATCGAAAACACTGGTTACCATTCACTTTGTTCCAGCCATAACTATCGAATGCCATTCAAATGTTTTGCCGTTTTTCGCATCTTAGAGGGAAGCCCGTGGTCTGAGCGGTTCTCATGAAAATATTTTTGGTGGGTCCTCAGTATACATATGAACAAAAAATCTTATGGCAGAATCATGACGCCAAACTTTGAGCTTGCGTTCACTCCTAGTGCACGGAAGTTTCACCCGAGTCGCTGCGCCCAGTTTAAGCACACCTTTCAGTCACCCTCGTCTTTCTGTACATTTGGACATGGCTATACTCTCCCTCGCAACCATTCTGAAGCTTGATTCCGCAAGGTGCAAAGCCAAAATCTTTCTCAATTCTCTGTTAACCAAGAATGCATTCGCTCCCTTTTGCAGGGAAACTCGAAAGGGGGACACCGCTGTGCAAAATATTATGTTTTCCTGTAAAGTTATTCTGATTTACTGGAAAATTTTCTTCCATCTAGCAAGCAATACGCGAGTGCTGACACCATTAATTCCCTTTTTGAAAACTTTGTGAGTATGGTTTCATTTGGAATCAAGCTCCTCCACACGTCGTGCTTATTCAAATAAAATACAACTCAACATTCAGTGTTGTACTAACTATTATTTGGGAATAATACCAAATTGGATTCTTGGGAGTATTTTATAGTTTATTTTATGATGGACCGTAAACGCGGTTGGAAATACATCAGTTTTACCGACGATGTACGTTCACTATAAACTTGGTGAAAACGTCATACTTAACTCAAACGACGCTCTGAGAAACTTATTGTTTGTCTGCAGTGCCTCTGCGCACATTGAACGAGACAAACTGGTTGATAAAGAGTCTTGATACGACGGTCGAGGACGGGAGAGGAGGTTTAAGTTGTTCCAAAACGTATCGCGTGGCCAATGGACGCTCCATAATACCAATATCGGAGGTGTAGCACACCGCCATGGCGAACTGTTCCCTCATAGGGGCTCACTTGGCCGCGAGAGGTGGAGTGGGAGTGGTGGTGTAGATCGGGTGTGTGTGCGGCGGCTAGGAGGGTCTGCGATGGGGGAGGGGAAGGTGATGGCGCGTTTGTCCTTGCATGTCTTGCCCTTGCGTGCGAAGGTGAGGGGGGGGGCAGAGGGGGTGGAGGGAGGAGGGGTGAAGGGACAGATCCAGAAAGCGGAGAGGGGTGGGGCGAAGGTGCGCGGGTGGGAGCGGCGCCCCGAACGCTATCAAGAGTTCGTCCTTTATTGGAAGAGAGGGAATTTGGACGGAAAGCACAGGTGAAGTGGCCGGCAAGGTACTCGGAAACGTTGACAAATGTGGCAAAATAATATCCATTGAGGTGTTTAATGTCAATAGTAAAGGGATCGTCAAACCTGCAAATTTCAAGCAAAGCTCGTCGGTATTCCTCAGTAAATTGGTGAATGATTGAATCCGCCCCCTCGAACCGTACTAGTCTGTCAGGGCTTCAAACCCCTTTGAATATTTCCATATTGTTTTGCATTTCTACAGGAGTACGTAGGTGAAGGGTCCCCGTGCAGACTTTTTTTTCGAATGTGTTGTGGGGTACGATTACTTTTTTTACGTATTAGCGAATAACATTGTTTCAAGAGCTTATGAATAAAAGCCATTTGAATTCGAAGTTAAATGAAATGTATGCATCAACAGTAGTTGTAGTATCCAGTCATTTTTCAAAGGAAAACTTGTTGCAGAAAAATGTTGATGATGCATTGGTTACATTTGGATTGGAGGAAGGGTTTAAAAACTTCACCTCGCCATGTCTGGTTCACTCTGGTACACCATTCGCTCTATAAAATATATTATTTATTTTAGTTATTTCAGTACCCTGCCAGCCACCGCTAGGGTGTGTGGCAGAGGGTGAATACACACCAGAGTAATGTTAACCCGATTATGACACCACTGCAGTCAGACAATGTTATTATAATCCCTTATGTTTCGTGGGAAAAATGGCATCATAAATTAAAATTATAACTTTTTTTGTTTTAGTATTTCATTTTGCAGTAATGATTTTGTTGTTGGTCCTGTTTAGCATAATGGTTTCGGGTTAATTGATTTTTTTGGCGGTGGCAAGCCATAATAGACATGAATCTAGGCCACGAACATGCAGGCTTTATATGTATTAATAAAATAATATTCTGTCGTAACGCGGAATAAGTGGAAGGTGATGTCAGAAGGTCTCGAGGTGAAATCTGGCATGCGCTTATTCGGGTAATTTGCCATTGAAACGTCCTCAGTATCTGACGGAATTGATGATATATCGTCATTGTTTTTCGTTAGACACTTCGTTTGACGCCCTTGATGGCCAGCTCTTGACCTTCCTCTGACTCCTCTGCCACTCTTGTCTCACTTTCCCTCTGTAGCGTTCTTCTTCTTTTCATTCGTCTAATATAATTCATATGACCGCCAGGTTCAATCCTTATTCTCTGTGTCACCAGAAAAGGATTCGTTTTCCCTTCTTGTGTGCCTGAATAAGAGTTATGTCCGCTGTATATTTCGTCTTAATCGCCAAAGTTTTGTCCGTCGATTTCATTTTCCTCGCCTGCTTCTCCCATTCAAAAAGTAACTCGGACAACGTGAATATCGCTGTCGAATCGCAAACAAAAGACCGACTCCGAACGAAAACCAAGGGAAACTCTCATTTTTTTTTTTCAAAGTTAGACAGGATTGGGAAACCAAGGAAAACGAAGGAGTAATAACACTTCAAAGGAAATTTTCCGTTTCGTGTCGGTCGGTATACGCCGAAAGTGTGGCGTTTTTGGTCATTAAATTTGTCGGTCGCTCCGCCATGAAAGTGAAATGCTAAGAGCAGCCCCCCGTGTCTTCCAAATGATGCTTCGCTAAGGCCTACTGTTGTTGAGAGAGTGAGACCGGAGAAGACGATAATTAGCTGAGCTTCTCGCACAGCGCTGTTGTTTTCCCAAGAACTTCTCCTCCTCCACTTCCATCCCGACGACATTACCGTGAGCTTGCAGAGTACGGCAGCGAATATTTTGGTCCCCCCCCCCATGCATATGGTAATGGTTGCTCTATTGTGTCCTCCGTTCATCCTAACCTTCGGGTTTTGTTCTGCTCCTTATCGTGAGCACTGTCACGTAGGACTGTTCTCGTTGGAACTTCAAAATTCATTGAAATGTTTTAATAGTATTTATCAATGATTCAGAGCGCGGTGTAGCCCCAAAGATGTGGAAACTTATAACAGTTTGCGTATGAAGATTCCGACGATTTAAGGGAAAATTCAAAATCTGGAAGATCGTTTGAATTCTGGTATTTTGCTCAATTTCTTTTGTATGTTATAGTGTTACTTAAATGCAGTGGGATTTTGAAGACCGTGCTAGAAGGAAGACAATGGAGGACGCGGAGTAAATAAAGTAAGAGAGTAGTGGTAAAGTTTCTGGACACCATGAAGGGAGGTTGGGTTACAAAGAAAGGGAGAAGGTCAAAGAAAGGGCTAAGAAAGAACAAGTTTTTATGATTCATAGATAATAATCAGCGGAGGATATCCAAAACCAGCTTTTAATTTTTGGAAAATCTTGGAAAAGTGCTCTAATATTTATCCCTAATTATAAATCGTTTTTCCTTTCACGGTATAAGTGTTAAACTAAGAATAATTTGTATAAAATGTTTTTAATGTTCCCAGATAAAGAAACCCTATCTTCATGAAATGTGCAATGTTAAATGAGACTGTTTTTCGTACCCTTATTGTAGTTTTAATTTTTAGCGATTACAATTATTAATTGATTTTTTATCATTCATGTTTAACATGGAAAACAAATGAGGAAGTACTAGGGATGGTGGGTGAGGAGAGGGGATTGTTGGGAGAAATCTTATGGAGGCAGGAAAAATGGATGAAAGGCGTATTGAGCGGCAGTGGGATGTTGAAGAAGGTAATAGAGGGGAGAATGTTGGGCAAACGAGGAAAGGGTAGGAACAGGATAGGGATGTTGGACGGGATGAAGGGAGGAAAGAAGTACACAGAGATGAAGAGAGACCTGATGTAGAGTTGGCTGCTGGATTGTGTTTTGTTTGGAGTTACAAAATATTTATTTGATAAATGTGTTCATCCAAAAACCTACCTTAACCGGTAAATTACCTAATAATCTTGGTACACTGTAGAGATTCCTGTTGTAATGCAATGTAGATGGCAAACATTGCAAGTGATTAATAAGGGGAGTGAAAAAACTGCTTAATTCAGGAAAACTGATGGATTACCTGAAAACCCCAATGTTAAGATTTTCTAGTGACCCGTTTCCTCTTTTTGTTCGCATTTTCCTTCCTCCGAGCCGTCTCCAATGCCTTCCCCTTTTTCTTCTCGTTGGTTTGATAAAAAAACCTCGCGTCGCTCTGGTTTCGGAGCACGTGAGAGGTTGGAAATTGGCAAAGATGGACGAGTTAATCGGAAGATTTTTTGCGACTTTGTGAGAATAATTCAGTGTACATACTTTCACAGTGTCCAAAGTAAGAATCGCCCTATAGTTTTGCAGTTATCCGTGCTGTGGACATTTTATTAGAAATGGAGAAGTCAATAGCGTGTGCTTGTTTGAGGATTTACCATGTCATTCTCGATTTTATTGGTTGCAAAGCTTTCACAGTAGGAATGATTTTTCGTATTTATTCTCTCTTTCGAATTGTAGAAATCATAAATGGAGGGTAATTCTTGAATATACTCAATCAAGGAATCCACCTCACGATAGAAATAATACTGCATTTGTTGCCTTCAGCCAGGAAGGTGTAAAATATAAAATCATTCTCAAATTGTTGCCTGTCGTCCACACTTCTCCTTCTCAATCAGTTCGATTTTTCTTCTATATGTCAAAAGTATGGACGTCTGCTTCATTAGCATGTGACCTTGGGACTTGAGAGAGGTCGCGAACCTCGGAAGGTCTCGACTGAGACACTAAACGTTTGTTTTTCTTCTCTCTAGATAAGACAAGAAAATTATAATATGCCCATTAGGATTGTTATCTTCATCGGTTCAGGATCCGATAAAACCAGGAATAGGTCGTGGTACATGACTTCACTAACGGAAAAGGCCACATGTAAGGAATTTCGATGGTTACCACTCTGAAAATTAAATGAAGACATCCGAGAGTTTTTACCCGCAATTGAACTGCTGGATTATCAGCAGGAGTCTTTATTTATAAAATAACTTTTCGTCGTTAATGCTTAACCATTAAAAGAACTGCTGTGCAATATGTAAAAGGACGTTCCAGCCCTTTCCAGCAAAAAGATCCAGCGTTGACAGAATTAGAACGTTATTTTGCATAGTAACAAGGCGTGGCAGCTACTATCAGCTCAGAACTCAACTGCCAACCCTATGTAACATGCTTGATTCGCACGTCGGCAACATTAAGACTAAGTGTGGTGTGTCGAAAATTCACATAGTTCAAATGGCCAATAATTGAATTTTGCAACTAGGAGGATATTTGAAATCGACTATAGAAATTATTTTTCATCAATTTGTAAATATTTATTATATCATCGTATTATCCTATAATCCAGCTATGTGATAAATGTGTAATTAAATCTGAGTTGAAACTTCAATATGATGATTGTGACTAATTAATCATTATAGTTATTAGTGTTGTTCTCTGCTAATAGCGAACCCCCAAACTCAAATTACGATATATCATGCGTACAAGATTATTTTTACCAGTGAAACGCAAATTTTAACTGTTAGTTGGGTTCAGATAGTGATCAGGCTGCTAGTACAACCCTGAGTTAAAAAAGACGCTATTTCACGTCGTCTTGTCATCTTTTTCCCCCACCCATTTCACACTCCAATTGTGTTTTGACCTTCCTTCGCCGTTTGCCTCTTCCCACGCCATTACATTTCCTCACTGTCATCACGTGGTTAATTTTAAGTAAGTCTTTCATAAGATATGTGTAAAAGACAGTGTCCTACTACTAACTGAATTCATGACCCGTATTAAGGTTTGTCTGAACCCCTTACTCGTAGTGTTTTTGGAAAATATGTGACAGTAGTGATAATAACATTGCTCAATCGATTTCTCTTCGCTTTCTATAATCGACCTCAAAGTCATCATATTTCAATACTTTATTTATCCTTTTTTTTAATATTTTGTGCACTTGATATAGGTATTGATATTTTAACTTCCCATTGATTCTCTACGTGTTTTAAATGCATCGTTATAATATTTGCAAGTCTACAAATATTACAGCCTGGCAGTCCGGAAACTAGAATACCTATATGGTTTTTTTTAGTATGACTATTTGTGTAACGATTTGGAGTTGGGATGGGAGGCTTTCGCGTCATAGGACAGCAAGTACTTAAGCGATATACTGGTAATAATAATCACAGTAATAAACACGAAATTTGATACTAGAGGGTGAACTTTTTTTTTAAGGTAATGTACCGGTTAAGGTAGGGTTTTGGATGGACACAACTATCATATAAACATTTTGTAACTCCAAACAAATCCCAATCCAGCAACCTAATCTACATCAGGTCCCTCTTCATCTCTGTGTACTTCTTTCCTCCCTTCATCCCGTCCAACATCCCTATCCTGTTCCTGCCCCTTCCTCGCTTGCCCAACATTCTCCCCTCTATTACCTTCTTCAACATTCCACTACCGCTCAATACGCCTTTCATCCATAGGGTGAACTTATGTCGTTTGAATTTGCTAACCCTTAAGCTAATTGAAATTTCAATTTGTGAGCCCTATTGGCTTATGAACTTTGAACATTTCGTGTAGTTAATTTCCCTGCTACTCATGGGGATTACCGCATTGTTCATTTATTTAGTAATTACAACGTTTGTATCAACGTTTCGGTTTTTTCAAAGCCCTTACCCTGATTCCAGACCGTACTTGCTGGTTTCTGTTAGCAGAACGCTTTACCAGCTAGACGAACACGCCATGCTATAAATAGTGTATATACTTTTGAAGCGCCGATAGAGAAATATTTTTTTCCTCAGCACAATCTGTTTCCGTTAGATAAGAGAACAACTATGAACTTAAAAATTGCTTCAACTTGTTGTGATTTTGGAATTGATGATTTAAAGTATGCTTAAGCGTGGTGGTGTAAGAATCATAAATATCCGTCTTCAAGAAATCCATATAAAATGGATACATCCAAGATTTTCGCTAAATTGCGAAAAAAAATATTTTTGACGCTAAACAAAATTCTATAGTTTTTTGAACGAAAAGTTTTTTTTTAACTTTATGATTTCCACCCACTTCGTGGAAGGGTATATATGCAAAGCGTAGGGAGATATAACGCAATTTTCCATAGGATTTTTATTATTGGTTCAACGCGCTTCGTCATGATACGGCATCACACAAATACGGTGCCAGATACGGCGAACCGCGTTATACGTGTATCAATATACAGGTACATTCTGTGGCAAGTTCGACGTTCAGTACTATGCTATGGGAGAAAAAACCTTTTGTAATGATAGTTTTACCTACGCCATCACTGATTTAAAAAAAATTCTGATGCATCGAAGCGCTGTTGTGCCGGAAAAGTATTCATCCAAATTGATAGCTGTATTCCGCACACAGCAGCGAAAAACCTATGCCTGGGTTCATTGCACTTGAGTGCGATTATCAAGTAGCATTCAGATCGTGAAACCCTTCGCGTCGGATCGTCGGTTGGATTAGCGGACGTGGTCGATTCGTCGTTTCCCTAAGTGAAGGCGTTTGTGCGCCGCCACCTCCCCCTTCCCCCCTTGGAAATCTCCCGACGCCCACCCACCCTGGCGCGCTTCTCGCCCACCTCTTCCACGCCCCCTCGTCTTCCACCCAATTCCCACTCGGCGGGCGTTCTCTCGCGAGGATTTTTTTTTGTTGGCCACGTTGGTCAATATTGATTCTTTGTCTAACATTTTGACCTCATCCTTTCAGAAACTCCATCAATGGTCAATTTTCCCCCCCACCAAAGGAAATGCATAGAATGAGGGGAAACAAAGACTTCATTACCTCGTATCATTAAATTTCGTTCAGATTCCTAACTTCTTGGAAATTAACTGAATCCAGGGTGACAAGCAACCCCTGACACACAAGTGCTTGTTCTGAAAAGGCGTCTCCAGGGACGAGGAATAAAAATGAATCCTAGGGAATTTCAAGTTTTAGCTTCGTACGTCATGCTGAACGTTGTCCTGATATCTCACTGAATTCATCACGAGCGATGAACTCACGCCTTTGCTATGTTTAAAGCCGGGAAGAGAAAATCTGGACGGATTTCCTTTAGATGGGAGAATATTTAATTGCCGTTTGTGTCGGGGATTTCTCGCGATTTCTGCGTCCGTGGGGGGGTCGAGCGAAGTCAGGAGGAGAAGAGTGAGAGATTTGACAACTTTTGAAAACCACGGGCGTCTATTCTGAGCGCCTCGCGTGGATGTGATGTTGGTATGATTTTATGAGAAGTCCTAATGGGATTAGGAAATACAGTGGGATGTCCTCCTCGTGTGTAGGATGAGGTTTAATGAGGGTACCCTCCTCGATAGTGAGGGGAGATAGCGGTCGAGGACGGGGTTTAGGAGGACGTTAACTGCCAACATTCCCGTGTTTGCGCCCCCATGATTTGTTTTAAACCTCTCCAGAATTTTCCACTTGAGAGGACTAACCTAAAAAGGGGAAAGATGACCCAATTTTCGGACCCACTTCCCGCCTAATGTTAACATTCCAAGTGTAGGAGTCGAGCCAGTCAGCTCGGTAATTTTGTACTTTTCGACGGGCTTTACAATCAGCTCACGAGTCGCCCATGGGACGCACGATGTCTCATATTTCCCGTGGGGGTTGTCTTTGAAAGCTTAAAAATCTCGGCTCAATTAGACGCGTTTGGAGCGGTTAGGAATGCCTAAGCCACTCGTGGGGAACGATCGATCAATGTTTGTATCGGTTTCGTTGCATTCGCGGAAGCCGGGAGTCCTTGGTGCATTGTGCGAGGATGGAACAAGCGACTCTGGTTTCGCTTTCGCTGGGAAATTCGCGCTACGGACGAGGAAGGATCGCCACACTCTGAAAACAATAAATTGTTCCGGAGGATTCGCCCTTTATGTCCTTCTGGACATCGAGGTGCTCATTTTCCATTTAATTTCATCATTTGTGACATTATGGGGAGAAAGCGTTTATCCTCGTATGCGTGCGACTTCAAAATACACCATTCTTCAGCGTCTCCCTAGGATGAATTGCAGGGCAGCATAGATACAGGTGCTTGTCTCAGTCGTGACCCCGTTATTTCGATGTTACGTCAGAGGTGGAGAGTATTTAAAATTTAATAGAGACGAAAATATTACAATTTTACGCTTAATAAAGATTTATTCCCGACTAGTTTCGATGTTCGACATCATTTTCAAGTGAGACTCAGTACTACTCATTTTCTATCTGTAGACTCTGTACAGCTTCACTTGAAAATGATATCGTACATCGAAACTTGTCTGAAATAAATCTTTATTGCGTGGAAAATTGTAATAGTTTTCGTTTCTGTTATTATGGAACAGTTCCATCATATCACACCTGAATCTGTAATTTATATTTACAATTTAGTTTCGATATTAGCGTTGGTTGGTTACTTTTTATTGTTTGTAAAAATTCAGAATGGAGTTATTGGAGTTCCGAGACGGTGTTGGCATTCAACTAAACTTGACTTTTAACAACTCTGCAGTCCCGATGGGGTGTTAAGACGTAGGCGCACCAAGAGCGTATCTACACGTAAACCCTCTTTAATTTTTAATTGCCACGAAAGTGTATACTTTTTGCGAGAATTGTGTCTCTCTAAATGCAGATATGTAATTTCTTGTCGCGATCTTATTAAATCTTTTTGAGGTATTTGCCTATCTAAGTCTGTTAAACTGCTGCAGTTTACCTCATTTTTTTCCAATTCCTAATCTGCTTCATACTCACTGAAGGACGGAAAGCCTTCTTAGATTATTCAATCGTGAGACATACAAGGTTATTTTTATATGGAACTTGGAAGGTCTCTACGTCGACGTCCCCTGCAATGTCAGCACATGTCATAGGTTTGTGCATTTTTCTTCTAGTTCCGGAATGTTTTAGTTGATACATGTTTGGTATTTCGTTCAATGGAATTTTTAAAGAATTGTCTCCATGAAATTGTAAATTTTTTCACATCGAATCCGGGACGCCAAGTGCCATTTTTTCAACTCAATAGCATCAGCCTTGACTTCCTGAAGGCGATCCATAGTAGCTAAGTAGTTTCCGCGAGTTCATTGGTGTTTGTGTGTCGTGTTCATTATTAATAAAACTCGTGGAAACTGCGAAGTTAGGATTTTCTTTATTGAAATGTTCTTTTTGCTACTCAGTCAACAACCACATGAATGGTTGGCCCACAGCATCTCTCTGTCTCCAGCCGCTAAGGCCTTGAGTTAGTATCTGGTGAACATCCTATATCCTTCACGCCAGAGTCTATGTGTGGTAAAACGGGCCATGCTACCGACGTATGCGTGCATATTGCTCGATACATCTTCGTCTCGGGGATAGTTTTTCATACAAGAGGTCGATATTGGAAATGAAAATACAGCTCAGGCGTAGTATCACCGCAAACAATTCGTCATCGGCCCGCCCGTGTCTCTGTCACTTCACTCGTCCTTCAGCTGTTCTATCCCTCCCTCTCTCTCTCTCTCCTCCCCCCCTTTCGACCCGTTTCCTCCCCATACCAAACCCCACCCAGCCAGCCATTCATTCGCGGCCCTTCCACCCCCTCGCCGCCCCACACCTTTCCCTCCCACCCCTATACCCTCACCCCCGCCCCACTCCACAGCTGATGAGGGTGCGATGTGTGCAGGGGAGAGGTTGAGCACTTGAGAGGGCAAGAGGGAGGGCAGGAGGAGGTGGAGGGACTTCCCCCTCTCTTCCCTCCCCCTTGATGATTGTAAGCACCCGCCAGTGCCTCCCACCCCCATTTTCTCATTGCGTGTGAACCTACGGACGTACGCCCTTAAAGTACGGCATTGGTGCGGGAAAACGATGCCCTTGGATTTCGACTCGCCGCCTTTTCTTCCTCCCGCCTCCCATGCTGCGCACGTACGTGTTCGCCCTGCAAGCGTGTCCCCAACACTTCGAAGTGTTCGCGTGAAATATTGTCGTTAATCTTTGTGCCCCAATGCATCAGGCCATATCGTCTTCTTGCCGAGATCCCCCTTCCTGAATGTTGTTCGATCTTCGGAAACCTTTGTAGGTCTACGTGACCATATTTCCTACCAATATGGATATCGATATTTCTTGATATCCTAGATCTTCGCCCTCTCCATCTTATTATTGTTTGGCTTAAGTGTATATAATTGTACGGCGGAATACAAAAGTTCCTAATTTGCACAGAACCAATATTTTACTGAGAGAAATAGCAATTGTTTCGGGTAATAGTGTGATATCAGTAAATAAGAGATTATGAGAAAAACGTGCATGTGTTTTTCGTGTTCTTTAAGCCTACCCTGATGGTGGATAGTCTTTTTATCACCCAAGGCTTTGCACTGCACTCGATACCACTGTCTATAATTTCTCATGTGCCCGAATTGTGCCCTCGTCACTTCATTCCATTGTGTGTTACTTCGGCGGTTGGAATTTCAAAGTGGAATATCGCCGGCACCAAATCTGCATCGCAAAAATGAATTAAAATTCTATTACCATTGTGGCTGAATATTCTATTAACGTCGATGTATCACACTGACCTTGAACGATTTTTTTGCAGATTGTTAAAGATAAATGATTGTGCTATTAATTTGCGGGCTTGTGTTTTACCATTCGATCAGGTTTAGGTATTGTATTCTTATGATAACGTTTTAACTTGTGGAACGTATATTATTCCTCTTTCTTTGTTGATTTGTTGGACTTGAATTAGTATTTCCGTCCGTCCTTTCTCTCGGAAAGGCTCGCCCTTATATTTTTCTTTGTTTAATTCTTCCTGTGTTTCGTCGGTGTCGGAAGGAGGAAAATACCCCGGGGTATTTTTTTACATCGTGATACGATCGACCAAACAAGTGGTTTTCTCCCTGTCCGCGGTTAGCGTGGCGTTCTTGTTTTAGAATGGCAGGTGGCAGCCGATGCCAAGTTGCCTTAAGAAGAACGCGTCCCCACCGCTTGGTTCTCAAACGACCCGGAATCGTAATTCACTATTGATTCTACGGGATATCAAATGTTATACTTATTTGTATTGGTCTATTTTCGATATTTTTTGTCCGCATTTGTCAGAGGTGTGTCGTTTAGTCTCTTTTATAAGAGTCTAAATATGAGGAATGATTTGAATCCGCTCGTCGTAGCAGGACAGACGGGATGATTCACGCGAGCCTACGTCACGGTCTGAGCCGAGGCCGCGGCATGCATTCATTATGCACCGCCCTCAATGCGCACCCATGCGGCTGTTGTTCATCCTCATAGAATGCTTACTCCATCGTCAGACATAAATGTTGCTTATCAGTGGTGGCGGGTTGCCTTTTGTTGTGCTCGAATTGACTTGAAGCGATAAATGCATCGTTTCTCTCATGTATTAAAACCGAATGCATCGTGCTTAACGTTTTTCGGAGGTTGTGATTGAAGGAGTCAATGAAATTTGAAGTTGTATTTGGGCCCCGATGTGATTTTAAAGATTTAAATCTATTCATTATGGGGCGGTGTGTCAGAGTAAGCCGTAGTATGCATGTGAATGTTGTTCGTGCATTTTGTTTGTAATTACATTCGTTTTTCCATCAACGTGCGTGGTACGAGGTGTTTGTAAATACTCGAAAACCATTTCTAGCTTTCTGTAAATCACAATTGATTGCAAATGAGCGGTTAAAATTATGTGTTATCCAAATTCAAATCCACCCGTTTTATGAAACGTCCTTACTATTATTTTTGCGGAGAGAAATAACTATTGTCTGCCTCGGGTCATAGTGTGACACTCGTAAATGAGAGTCTATGAGAAGAACATTCGTCCATTATTCGTATTCGTTCATTTTTCACGAATTTTCTTTATCTTTCGCGTCTGCTCTATGCTTGTTTAAACCCATCCCAGGAATCAACACGAAGGTTGATTCGATAGTTTATGGTAGACCTCACCTCGTACCAAGCCGAACGGTATGCGGAATTCACACTTCCGGATAGGGGTCCTTTAACTGAACCGCCTATGGTGTCTCAGGAAGATCTGGTACCCGAAAAACTCACAGCTTGGGAAATCCGAGGGTGCCTTGCTGAAGCGTCACTCGGAATCGAACGCGGGCCCTCCGGTCTGAAACAGCGCTCTACCCAATGGACTACCGTGCCCCCTCTACGAGTAATGTCAAAGTGATTGATTCTCAGTCATTTTTCATGTATATGCGACACGGGTGGCCAAACTGGGATTACGCATCTCCTACCAAACGCAGAAAAACTACGCCGTTGACCTTTTTATGTGGCAGTGATTCATTTTTTATTGCGCAGTCAAGTGTTTTTTCCAAGGATCGTTTCGGTTGGAACTCCTCTAAATGAAAGAGCTAACTTATTTTGTGTGTGTGTGTGTTTGTGAAGGCTACAGTTATTTTTTTTAATGAAACCTTCGAATACATACTGTCGATTTCACTTTTGAACAGTGGCTGCACACTGTGACTGAGGAGTGATTATTTTTTGTGGACGACTACATCACGTAGGCTTTCCGCGGTGTTAAATTTATTTTCGTTCTAACTTGCCCTACGTATCTTGATGTTATAGTTGTCATTTTTATGTAAATAATACGATCATGAGCGTATCAAAATCTCCAGTATATGAATAAAAAGTGAAGAACGTTGTTTCATTCTGATATATTGACTGACGCCGGCCTCTTAAAGAGTTTAGAAAGTCCACTCTTTTGCAGTAATTAAAAGCAAGATATTTCAATTTCCGGTCTTGATGTGGGATATCTTCGACATATCTCATTGAAACTTGGATTAATATCTCTTTGGTTGAATTCCCTTACGGATGCATTATCGCGATTTTTTTTGCGCGAAAGAAGTATTACTTTCTTTTCGTGGAAAATATTCCTTCTGTGTACCCTGCAATATATAAAGTAATTAGTGAAAAGATCTCTTCGCGTAATTAGCAGATAAATGCATCTCTGCACCAAATGCTAGCTTAAATTACAGGGTCTAATTCTTTTTTTTCGTCTCATAATAGGGCTGGTTAATTTACTGGATTCAGCACCAGTTCTAAATACTTATTATCAAGTAGAACTTCTTAACTTCGACCGTCTGTTCATATTCTCCGGACACGTCCTTGGGTAGTACTGCGCAACCGCTGTTCGAAGACGAACTTGCTCATAGTTAGAAGTAAAAAATGACTCGACTTAACGCTTTTGAAAATTGTAATTTTCCTCGGCATTCAAAAATATATTGCCTAAAGTACATTAAAATACGCCGAAATTAAACAGAAATTCACCTTAAGAGATGAAGTAATAACAAACCATGACGTAGGCCATTGACCGCGAGTGTTAGTAGTCCAACAAGTTGGTGCGTTTTTTGCTAGGATATTCCCACGGCATTCGTGGGAAGTCCTACCCCTATATATGTCTCTCTCTCTCTCCCTTCTAAGTATAACCCTGAATCAAACCTCCATAAACTATTTTATTGTACACGGTCGCACCCAAAACTGGTAGGACTGATTTTTTTACAAGAATTTTATTGACGATATACTTACATAGACCTAATAATCTTCAAAGTATGCTCCTTGAGCTGCTACACACTTAGTATAACGTTGCTCCCATTCCCCGTACGCCCGCTGGAAATTTTCTTTGGGGATGCCGTTGATGGCCCTCGTCGAAGCCTCTTGAACGGCCTTTATCGAGTCAAAACGTCGTCCCTTGAGCTCTCTTTTCATCAGGGGGAAGAAGAAGAAGTCCGGTGGTGCCAGAGCGGGAGAATAGGGCGGGTGTGGCAACGTGGCAACGCCGTATTTGGCCAGGAGCTGTCTACCGACGAGTTGCGCCATGGCACAAATTTGCGGCACCATCTTGGCGCACACCTTGCGCATTGCCAAATCCTGTGAAATAATGCGTTGGACGTTGGATGCAGACAGACCCAACTGGTCTGCAATTTCTTCACTGGTTAAGCGTCGGTCTGTGCTCAGCAGTGTCCTCACTCTGTACACATTCGTGTCGGTTCTTGCCGTCGACAGCCGTCCAGAGCGATGGTCGTCTTCAACGAGCTCCCTACCCTCTTTAAACAACTTGTCCCACTCAAATACTGTGGAACGGCTTAAGGCAGTGTCCCCATGAGCTTGCTTGATCATATCGAGGGTCTCAGTTGCCGTCTTCCCGAGTTTCGCACAAAACTTCACGGAATAATGTTGCTCTAAATTCAGATTAATTTTGTTTTTCGACGCGGACAAAAACCTTACTTCACTAAAAACGGTGTTCTCACTCAACGACAGCCCGCAGGTGACTGAGGTTGGTGTGGGTCTGTTGCTAAGAGCCCCCTCCACCTTACCCTGCCAGGCAGACCCCCCTCCACCGCTCCGTTCGCGCCAGAGAAAATCAGTTTTACCACTTTTGGGTGCGTCCCTGTAGAAGTGGAAATAACTGTTTAATTATGGAATTTTCATCGAAATATAGCTCATCTGATCGAGCTATTGATCTCTTTACGTATGTTGTGTCGGGTGTGAAGATCATGGTCTAATTTGCCAGTTTTGAGAAGATATACGCGTCCCTGGCATACTTTCTTTCGTTATCTTGAGGCGGAAGGATAATATAGGGAAGTCCGTAAGTAGTGTTTTTAATTATTTCTTAGAGTTGATTGTGCGTGATTCATCTCGTAATGATGCCCCAGAAGTATTAGAATGACAGCAGATGTTTTGTGCAATACTTTGTGGTGCAAATAATGCTGGAAAAATAATTGATTCTCTTAACTACATAAACATACTGACTTAACTATGTTAATAGCCATTCATTAAGCTTGGCAATTGTGGGAAATCAGTCCTCCAAAGTCCCCCATCGCTGTCTCTATATTGTAAACGTCTAGAAGGGATCTACATAAAAATCCTTTTGGCAAAATAGGAGACCAACTTTATTTAGATCATGGCAATATATTAGGTGAGACACTAATAGAGTAAAGTATCCATTTAGTTCATATTTTCACCACACCTCCTTTTCCAGAATGCGAGATTGTTTTTCGAAATCCCATTTTCCCATTTTAAACTAATCCTAACCGCCATATTTTTCTTCCCACCACCTCTGCCAGGTACTCCTCAGATGCTGATCCAAACTTTGAATAGGCCATTCTATACGTCCCCACATCCATCAATCCCCAATCCATCACTCCAATCAATAATCCCCTTTCATTTTTCATCTTGCGGTTTTCATAGTTTAATGAAAATTATTGATATCAAATTTTAACTCACTGTCAAGCTCCACCAAGTAATGAACTTAGGTTAGGGAAATGAAAAAGTTAAACCTAGGTCGGTTAGTGAAAATTTTAAGTGGACTTTACAAATATATATTTATTTCGAAAATGATTAGCAAGTCCCACAAAGTGACATCTTTGACGACTTTTAACAACGTATCCTTATTTTTCTCGTGCCTCTTTTCTTAATGCTTTGCGCGAATTCGTTCTCCATAGCCGAGCCGAGGTATTAGTTTAGGAGGGTCAAAGGTTTCCGCGGTGAAAGCACTGGATTATGAGTTCTCGGACTAAGGCCATCATTGTCTTCAAGGTGAAGTGTCTTATTAACCCTAAAGATGATGTCAGGCATAGCCGTCAAAACGCAGGTGCCGACCAACGCTACTAGCCAGCGGGAAAACAAAGAACTCTTCTACGAAGTTTTAGTGATAACTTGACGTTCTTTGTAAACTATTGTTACTTGCTCTACGATAATGATCCTTTTATAGGTATCATACCCTTAAAGTAGGTTACCTGCACTTATTTGTAGTCCATTTTAGAAATCCATTGAGAAATTCCAAAAAGACACAAGGAACGTAAGAGGTTATCTCTTCTCAAGAATAAATGCATCAAAAAAGTTATTCTTTAATTTCAAATCAGTGGTGTGAGAGAGAAAATCTTCTGCCATAGGTTGCCATTAGTAAATGTTCCAAGGAATTGGAATGAACATGCGGTGTTTCAATTTTTTTTTCAATTTACATTTTATGGATTAAATAATAGTTTATTTTCTTTAGATAATTTTCACCGCGTGAGTACTGTGAGCTCTGATTTAGTCATCGATCTTGGACGACAATATGCCTAATGAAATCGTATCGATATTTTTTTAATCTCTTTTAAAAATTGGGTAATTGCTTCGTCAGTGTTGCGAATTCTTTTGCTCTTTGCTCATTACAATCCGCAAGTCAAAAATTATCCACTCCAGTCTCGCCCCTTGGAGAGGAATCGATGTCCCGATTCACAGTCAAGCCGCTGGCGCTGTCGTCAAGATATTTTATCCATCCACTTGTTTTACTACCCGGTGGTTGGGCTTATTCAAGTCCTTAACCAGGACTGGGAGTATCTGCTGTGGAAGGACTAATGCTCTTTTCACTTTCTGAGCTTCTGAGCAAATGATTAAATTTCCGCTTCATATTTCCGTTTTCTTTACATTGGGAATCCAAAAACTGGACAAAAACAATGAAATATAATCAATCACTGATGAATGTGGCATTGTGACAGAGAAGCCACTATTTTTGGTGAAGTTAAAAAGATTTTTAGCTTCCGAAGGGAATCCCGTTTGTCTTTCTTCACGTGATCTATCATTCTTGCGGGTAGTCTGTGAATTCTTCAAAATTCTGAGATCAGTCATGTTATTTACGATACACTTGCAATCGAACTGTTTTAGCCAATTCCGAAAAATCTTCGTTTTAATTAATGTATTACTGATATTTTTTTTCTATTTATGCATCTCTAAAATCAACTCATTTCTGCTGTCATTTTCTCAAATTTAGCTTCCCTCTGAAATAGAAACGTCACATTCGAAAAATTTCAACGAAGGAGATTTCCGATCTTCGAAAATAATAGAATCATGGAAACTCTTCCATCAAGACTTTCCGATCTCTGTTGGAACTCGTATTCACAAAAAAAATAATCCAGAATGATTGTTTTAAATTAGAGATAGTGAGTTCATAGCTGAAATGAAACTAATAATTCGAATTACAATGGTTCATTATAACAGCAATGTAAAATTACAGTGTAGTATAAATATACTATACAGTATAGTACAGCATATTATAAATATAGGGACTCATTTTTTCGCGGACGATGCTTGATAGTAACTCTTTGAGTTCTTAATTTTCGAACCAATCCCTTATTATTTCCAATTTCAGGATATTCTCACCCAGTAATGATGAAAAGATGTTTATTTTCTTGAAATCATATTCTTTGATTCTTAAAGACTATAGTTCCCTCTGCAGTGAGTTATTTAGACAAATACTCTTAAGATTTACGAACTCAGTCAAAGAGAAATAAGTGGGCATGAAGTCAACAGTTGCGAGTTTTACAGGTTTTCATAAGTAATCAATAGGTCAAATATATTTCATAATAATATCTTCAATTGGAATTATTATTGTGGTGTCTTATTTACGTTATTTGTTTTACCGATGTTGAGACACTTAATAATGAGACACGTAATCTGCCAATGGGTGTGATAAGTCGGCATAACAACATTAACGTCTTGCATTTCATATGCATTTACTGGGTCAAAAACCAAGCCACAGTTAAATAATCGAAGTTTGGTTTGATTGACAAGGGTCAGGGAGGTCAGGCGGGAAGCTCAGTTTGCACTAACGCTTAGCTGAACGGGGTTTTAAATCCATACAATACTGTGTGTGGGGCCATTTCCTTTTTCAGACTTTCTGTGATGTTCCAGGTACCCGAAAAAACGCACAGATTGGGTGGAACTGAATGTGCTCAGATTCATCACCTAAGCCAGTCCCCCTGATTATTAGCCTAACGCTCTACTCACTGGACTACCGGGTCCATATTTACTATCCAAACTTATTATTTTATCAAGAACATAAAATCCTTTTAAGCTGTGACACATACAATTCTTCATTGGGTTGGATGATTGCAGTTTTATTTTGACACTATAGCAATTTTGTTGTGTGGTAAATAATATCAATCTTAAGTTTATTCCTACTCTTAGTCGATAGGTTTACAAATAGAGAAACTGGAAAAAATGACTTCAATAGGAATAATATGTCATTTCAATTTTCCTAAATAAAATCTTTCCTGCTTTGTCGAAGAGTATACTATATCTCTCTTAGAACTGACTTAAGACTGGATTGCTGTTTCTTCAATGTATTCGTCAACACTTCCGTCGGATTTTTGAAGGTAGCTAGTAATGTTGCATGCTAATTGCGGATGAAAATATAATCGGTTTGCATGAATCAGTTTCCAGGCCAGACGTGGCCTTTCCCTTTCCGCATTCTCTCAACCCTAATCCTCCTTGCCCTCTACCATTCCCACTCTTGTATCAATCCCTTTGCACTTATTTTCCTCCAAAATCCATCGCACAGTGTCGTCCACGAAAAAGAAACAGGGGTGGCCAGCATCTTTCTCATTCAGGAGCTTGGGAAAGCCGCTCTTCTTCACAGTGCGGATATTTTTAATCAAGTGGGTTTGTCCCTTTCCGCTCTCTTCCCCTCCCCTCTTCCTCCCAATCCTCCCCCGCTAATGACGAGTGTTGGGCACGAAACAAACCATTGCCCTCGGCGACCAGTAGGAATTTTCCACCACCTTTTTAAAGCTGTTTGCCTATTGCTAAGTGCACGTTTTCCTGTTTGGAGTTTTTTCATCGTGGGGATTTAGAAAATATTTTAGTCCAGTAATTATTTTTCTAGAGGTCATTTGGGTGTTAGCTAAGTTAAGCACCTCGATCCACGAATAATAGCTGACCGCTTGGTCCGTGAGACCCCGGTGATAAAATTCACTCCTGTTGCGTACCTCTACGGAGAAATAATTACAATTAGGCTAAATGCAAAACATAAGGTAAACGTCGGTCACTTCAGTTCAAGGCTCATCATCACGGGATCATATTATCCGTAGACCGTGGACAATGAGTTTCGAATAGCCGCCCTTCGGCCGTGGATGTGAACCCACTTCTCTTTTTCCTTCCCCTTCGTGACGTAAATCCAATTAAGGTTGATAATTATCATCAGAGGACACTTCATAATCAACCGCGGCCATGAGGTAGTTGGGAGGTCTTTTGTGAGGGTGAAATTGGGCAAGTTATATGTTTAAAAAAAAATAGAGGCATGAAAGTTTTTCATCGTGCCCTTAGCGGCCGGGCTTTTGGTGAGAGTGATCACCTCCTATTTTCGTCCCGAGCGGGAGTAATTAGTGCCTTTTGTCGCGTTTCGAGTGTCGGATAAAAAACATGGCGCTCTCTATATTCCAACCCCCACCCGCAATCCCGGGTCCGCGTACTGTCGGCAGCGCCGGCTTTCTTATTTTTATCGTCCAGTGTTGGTTTCTTAAAAGCGTTTCGGTGGCGGGATGTACCTTTTTTTCCAGCTCGTTCTCATTTCCTCCACCACCCTCCTCTCTCTCTCTCCGCCGACTTATTTTCCGCCGACGCGTTTCACCTCTCGGTCGTTTGATGTTGACACAGCCGGCCGATGACGAGCGCGTGGGCACGGAATACGAGTCATTTTTTTCATCCCCCCACCTCCTTCCCCCTTCCTCCTGCCCCTCCTCCCCAATACCGCGGCCCACGAGGCATCAATCCGCTAATTAAAAGAGCCCCTCCTCCGGGTGATTCTCCGATGGCCGTTTCGTGGGTGGTCTGACCATCTCGGACCACTTGTACATAGTCCGCTTCCATTCATCTTCTCTCCCCGCTCAATCACGACCCAGTCGCATGCACGCCCGTATCTGTTCGGTACCGCGATTTCCCGTCGACCACGTATCGACCTGAAATGTCTCCTTCTTCTTGTGCGGTCGTCAAGCCGATTGTTCTTGCAGGTTGTGGTTTGAAATTGATGCGTTATCATCAGTATACGGTGTTCTGCCACCTAGCGAATCCCGTGTTTCAAGCCGTTCCTATTCCGAGATTCACCGTTTGTCTCCTTGTAGTCTCCTCCTCCTTTCACACATTGCTGCCCCTTCAGTACCCTTTGTCAGTGTCCCTTCCCTCGTACCGGACGATCGGGAGCCAACTATCCATTGTAACTTTGTTTAGCACCTCATTCACTGTAGTGATCATCCATTTTATTTTCTCCAGCTTGCTCTACACTAACGCCTCAAAGGCCTCAATCCCGTCTAGCTCTCTCTCTCTCTCTCTTTCCGATGTCCTTGTTTCACAACGGTACTACCATTTCTAGAAGTTTGTAAGCAGTCATCGATAGTTGGGAAACGGTAAATTTATTTGTTATGTTGGTATCCAGTGGTTTGCACGCACTAAAACCACAGTAGCATTGTAAAATAAATTCATATGTGAGGCAAACCCTATGTCTACCATCCATGGAATACCAACTTAAACGTTTAAACGGTTTCCCAAATCTCGGCGCGGCGGTGACCACCTACAAACTTTTAAAAATTATGGTACATTAGAAAACTTCAAATGGATCACTACGTCAGTATCTTTGAATGCATCATCCCACATCATTATTACATTATCAATTCGAAAGTGAGTTGAATAGGTGAGAGAGGATCCCACTTCATACTCAGCCCTAGGCGGCTTGTGACAATCACCCATTAGGTTTGGAGTGGCTGTTCCTTTTACCCTGATGCCTATAGTTTCCATGGAATATGTTATTTATTGTTAGGGAATCTACCGGTTAAGGTAGATTTTTGGATGGGTACAACTATCAAATAAACATTTTGTAACTCCAAACAAAACCCAATCCAGCAACCTAATCTACATCAGGTCCCTCTTCATCTCTGTGTACCTCCTTCCTCCCTTCATCCCGTCCAACATCCCTATCCTGTTCCTGCCCTTTCCTCGCTTGCCCAACATTCTCCCCTCTATTACCTTCTTCAACATTCCGCTACCGCTCAATACGCCTTTCATCCATTTTTCCTGCCTCCATAGGATTTCTCTCAACAAACCCCTCTCCTCCCCCACCATTTCTAGTACTTCCTCATTTGTTTTCCTTTCTGTCCATTTCACCTTCTCCATTCTTCTCCACACCCACATTTCAAAAGCCTCCAATCTACGTCTATCCTCCTGCTTCAGCGACCACGTTTCCGCGCCGTACATAGCTACGCTCCATATCAGAGTTTTTACGAGTCTTGTCTTAACATCCCTACTCAACGTCCCCGTCATCAACTCCCTCCTCCTTGAGAAAGCCTCCTTGCCTAGCGCAATTCTTCTCCTTACATCCCTACCACTTTGACCGTATTGGTCTAAAACACTTCCGATATATGTAAACTGTTCTACCTGCTCTATTTTTCCCTGCCTATCTTAATGTTTAGCTTAGCCTTTTTCTTTCTGTAAAATCGCATAACCTTTGTTTTATTAATATTGATTCTCATCCCATATTTATCGCACTGAACCTCCAATTCGCTCAGCAATGCATGGAATATGTGACATCCGAAAAATGACACAGGTTCAGTAATGTTCAAATGTATCAACTGGAATCAAACAGAACTCAACCCACTGGACTACCATAGTCCATACGATTCCGTATGCAGGTTGTTAAAATACTCGTCTTTACCCGTGAATATGCCCTCTCATTTTGTCTTTCTTATTTATAAATACACATTTTGTCAATAGATCGATCAATCAAACGTGCATAGCCATCAGAGGCATGGTAATCCAGTGGACAGCATCATTCGTTTGTTTATCGTAGGATCTGTGGCTCTAATCTGGATGGATATCTGAATACCTTCAGTCGAGTCTGCGATCGTTCGATTTTCCAAGTGGAAGATTCATCGGTGAAAGCACAGAGGAATTAACTTGACTCATTAGTCCTGGTGTGTGACTTCACGTTCCGTTGGACCTGTATCTTTGCTGTGAACTGCACTTCTTCGGCAGATGACAGCGGTTGGTTCATTCACCCGTGGTAAACAGCAAAATATCATTATCATCATCCATTAACAGCTTTAGAATCGATTGCTTACGCTCGTATTTTACGTGACTTGCTTTGTGTTTTATTTTTTGGCTTCCTTTTTTCAATCTGCTGATTACTTTAGCACAGGTTTGGTTGCGAATACCGTCTGGATTTACAGGTATATGTTAGTTGTCATATATTGGAGCAACTAATTTCGAGATTGTAAAATGCCTAGCCCGAAAGTCAATGCAGCCAATTCCATCTGAATACTAATAGTATAAGGATGCCTTTAGTCATTACTGAGCGTTACTGATATAACCCCGCGATCGGTGAGATTATCTGGCACAACTATATCATTTGTCTTTCTTTATTCCTAAAGTAAGCACTGATATACTCCTCGAGCCAAAGCACATCGGGTGCTGTTCTTATCGAAAGATATACTCGGTCATTCGATTCTTACCCATTGAAAACTCCAGGTTTTTGAGCAAAGAAAATTGACGATGGTCATTCTCAAGCTCTCAGGTAACATCCGAATTGTGTAAGTACTCAAAAGTCCTAGCCACCAGTCATTGTACGATGTCCACTCTTCCAATCACTGACGGGCTCCAACGAGTTCAATATTATGAAAACGGCAGTCGCAAACGTTTGATGATTTCCGTATCAGCTGAATGTCATTAGTAGACATGGCGTTTGCCAAATATGTATGGTAATGAATCAGCATGGAATTTAATGACACTGTAAAAGTCTTGCACGATGGGGAAGTGGGCATTATTTTAATTGATCGTCGCTTTGATTGTGAAAAACATATTAAAGAGCGAGCATTTCTCTCTGCACAGTTTCGCTTCTATTGCAGAGTTATTAGTCATGGCGAGCTGTCATGCAGCCCTCGTTGCTTATGAGGTGGTTCATCTTGACATTGGACACCTAATGTTTGTAGCGGGAGCTACACGAAAAGTAATAACTTCATTCACACACTGCATTTCTAGATGCAATTCAAAATTGGTGCGATACATGGCAATTGGAATTGAATTTTAAAAAATGCGTAGTAATACATTTTTGGGAAAAGAGTAATTCCCTCCCTTATAGTTACAAAGTGAAACAAACCAAAATCGCGAGGGTAGATTCCTTTAAATACTTGGGTGTAACAATTACTCACGATCTGTCCTGGGGAAAACACATACGAGAAATATGCGGTCGTGCTAATAAAAAATTGGGATTTGTGAAAAGAGTGCTAGGTAAATGCGACGAAAAGGTGAAAGAACGATGTTTCCTTGCCTTGGTCAGGCCCCACCTAGAGTATGCTGCCAGTATATGGGATCCTCACAACATAAATTTGGTTTCGGAATTAGATCGAGTTCAGCGGAGGGGGGCTAGATTTGTCAAACATTGTTATGACCAACTCAGCAGCGTATCCACTTTGTTAGACAGTTTAGGTTGGGATTCTCTTACACAGCGGCGTTTCCAATATAGATTAAACTTATTAAAAACATTTAAAGATGGGCCCTTTTCCGATGACATCAAGGATATAATACGAACCCCAACGTATTACGGTCGAAGGGATCACGAATATAAGACTAGAGAAATAGACTGCAAGACTGACAGGTTTAAAATGTCATTTTTTCCAAGAACGATAAGGGAACAGAATGCTCGTAGTCGAAATTCCCCAGGACTTAGTTCATTACAATAAGTATTAACGTACAGGTTAGGGACTTCGCGAGGATGTGTATACATGTGTGTATGTATGTATGTATATGTATGTGTGTATATATACATATATATATGTATATATATATTTTTTTTCCTACAGGTTCCCCCCACCTTTCCTCACCTAACTCCCAACCCCCTCAACCCTTACCCTTCCCTCATGGTGCTACACCCCCTGCCACACACCTTTTTGGTGGCTCGCAGGGTACTTATGTAGATGTAGATGTAGATGTAGACACGAGCCGTGAAAAAGGTTGTTTATTTAAAAATTATTTATTAAATTAGTTCACTAAGTTAAGGAGAATGTTTCGTGGACGGCGTCGTTGAGTCTAACTTAAAAAAAAACATTTCAAATCAGTGCACATTTAAAAGTAGACCCATATAATTACTGTTCATTTTTTTATTTTATGCACAACCCCTTGATGGATGATCGGAATTATCAGAATGCGAAACTCGGTAAAACATTTCGATTGATCGTGATTACGTCTTATGAGGAAAAAAATGTCCTCTCATCAAGGAATTCACTGAGATAAAAATAGTTCTAATTATTGATTGTTTATTCTTATTTTACCTCGTTGTCTGTGAGTTGTCCTGTTATAATTTGGAAAAATCCTAACTTGCAACGTTATTTTATTGAATTGAATTTTGAGTTGAATCGTGGATGAAGTTTGATTCTTCGACCAAGTGAAAATACCGTGACCGAAATCAAGACTTCATTTTTGGTCAAATTATCACGGTTATTGTGAATGAGGTGATCTTTCTATGATCACCTTGCTATTACACCAAATGCTGGAAGCGCATTGGTAAATTTTAAGGTGGAATGGAATGTACATAGATTTCGTACGCACCTTAATTCTCTTTAGTCTCATTCTATTTAATTTGATAAGTATCCATGTGTGTATGTAGTCTGCCCCAACCAAATCGCTTATTTCCCCAGACTCTCATTACATGTTCTTGTTAAAGCCTATGGAATGCCAAGCCTCAATCCATTCACCGCTCGCCTTTCTTTACTCCCTCGTGTGGGAACGCTCTTAGGTCAGGTTAGGGGTTATTCTCGCACCGAATATCCTGTTACCACGACACCCCACGCCCTATCATGCCCCTCCCCTGCTTCTGCCCTGACTTTCAAAAGTATCCATATAATCTCTCTTCTTCTTTACCGTGGGCGAGAGAGGAAAAATAACCCAGTCTCGTTGCTAATGACCAAATTCATGGAAAATAATGATCCAATGGCCTTTTGATTGAGGCGGTACCCACCGGCTACCGTCACGTAGACTGTTTTGCGTAATTATGACAGCCTGGCACCCTCTCGTCTCTTTTTAATTCGCACCTCGCTTGTCTGGGTCGACGCTCCGTGTGGGTGCAGAGAAAAGAGACTAAATTTGATGCGTTAACGAAGATTACGGATACATTTCCACTTTTGGGGGAAATAACGAATGGCTCAGCTTAAATTACATTGTTTGTAATCTGAATACATTGACGGTAATATTTTAATGTGTTCGCAATTATTTTCGGTTGAATCGCTTTACGTGGCGAAACTTTCGTATTACACCCTCATACGTATGAAATCCAAAATAATCTTCCCTCATCAGTAATAGATATTCAGAAACTGTTGTTTGATTTACTGTACGTCATCACCTGTGTATAAATGTAACTCTATGTAATCCAAAGAAAATTAAAATTTAACTTTCGATACGAAAACAATATTCCACATTGCTGGACCAGATTATCGACCACAAAAATTACCTAATTTATGGATTGATTGCTATTTTCTGAATAATAAGTGAACGTCGTAAAATGATACAGAGAATGTTGTTAATGATTGAAAAATCGGTGTGCACCTCACCTATGCAGCGATGTTGCATCGGAGGAAATCAGTTTTTGTTTTTCTGTTATGAGTAATAATTACTTTGCTGGTGTAATTTATTTACTTCCGATTTCCTTCCAAACGTGTAGAAAGTAGGCCTTCCTCGTTGTCTTGTAAATATTTTGAAACAATTGGTTGCAATTGCGACTAGAGCTCTCGTTCATTCATTACCGAAAATATATGAAGTAAAACTAATCGATCGATGGGCTCATTTTAAATGTTTTGTATTGAAACACTACAAATTTTGTTTCCGATTCCCTCATGTTATGAATCAACTTTCATTTCGGAGAGAATTTCGTTTTGATCGCTCCTTTGCTATGCACCATCCGTTCCGATGAATGCTGATAATTTATTGTGTGGGCTTGAGCTCAAGGTTATTCGGAACTTTGGTAGTTGAATGAAATGAAAACGGGACGGTTGAAAGAATCAATGGTATTTGGAAGCAGGTCTTTGCATATTTGTCACGTCTCAGAACATTCAAGGTTATTCAGCTCCTCAGAATCCGAAGACCAGTGTAAGGATGGGAGTGGAAGAAGGCAAGGGGGATGGGACGACGAGAATCCCGATATGCCAGCAGTAGCCTGTTTCCAACGGAAGACGCCAAAAAGACCTCAATTTAACCTCCCGTCCATTGAATGGAGAACTGTGTGCACTTGACGAGCTCCATACATGGCATTCATCGGTGAAGGGATCGGAATGCAACCGAAAAATATTATCTGAGATTTGAAACGGCTCCCACGCCTCGTTTCCAACCTATTTTGGAAACTGCAAAAAGTCGAGCATTTCCTAGCCTGCATACTTCAGTTGTATTCCCGCCACGAAGTTACGTCCGGCTGGATGGAGAGTAGTTGTGATCATACAATTTCTATGAATCAAACCCTTTCAATGAATACATTCAGATGTGTAGAATTTATTTTAAATTACTAAAAAAAGTTTCGTCTCTTGCAAGTCTTTTGCAATTAAATCAGGTTCTTTATAATACGTTCGTAAGGGCGCTAGAATCGGGAGTGTCGAGAATCTCTTGATGTTGTAAAATACCGTATTACCTTGAAGCTGACTGGAGGTTTGTAAATCATGTGTCGATGTCGCTCAACAGTCTTCCTTAATGGGGAAATTGAAGATATACAGCGGGATGTATTTTTTCGTGCTAACGCTTGATGGAGTTTTTTATCAGTTTTTCAGATTGTTACCGTTGTCTTTGCTATTTTTGTCTAGTTCTTGGAAAACTTTTGTTTACTCCATGGTTTGGTGATTCCTTTTTATTTTTTTCACTTGTCATTAGCAAATATGCAAGCAATACGCATGGATTTATCCATCACCCCCCACGTAGCTCAACGAAAAATGAGACGGGAGTCGGGATTTTCGTTGATGTTGGCAACCAATTTAACTTTTTTTAATCCCCCATAGATGTTATCTCGAAACGTTATTACTGGTTTAGTTACGGAATGTATTGCTCATTAAAATGGAGCAGTAAATATTCATGATTGCGGCAATGAATTGGTTTCAAGTAATGTTAGTTTTATTATTGCTTCTGAGAATGTTCGCCTTCCACTTCCTATTATTTTTTTTGCTTTGCCTGCTTGCTTTAGTTGGACGTAAGGAAAATATTTCGCTCGTAGGTTTCTGATCGTCTGATGGCATGAATTTTGTTGTATGATAGCCCATTCGTCACTGAATTGGAGCAACACCTTCCGGTAATTTATTAGATTGATTGAGAAAATAAATGTCAGTGTTTTTTTCTGTCTCGGTGATCATTGAAAGTCTCTCAACAGTTCGATGCTGTGACGAATGGGCATTTTATGCAGCCAATAGAATAGCCATTCATTAATTTTTTCCTACTGCTAGAGTTATCAACCCAAAGGTCTCTTTGAGTATTGCCAACTCTCCGAAAATGATCAAGCCGTCCTTGCGACGATTTGCGGGGTACCGTGTTGATGTAGATGAAATGATAAGAGATATGCCATCAACGAAGCATATGATGCCAATGATAGCAGTTTTCGCACGACGTCCTTCAGATTACATATGCAAGGCTTAAACCCCGATGGAGCGAAAGTTACAGAAACCCACAAACAAATTCCGCTGCATGGTCGTATTAGTTAGAAATTATTCCAAAATATACCCGCTGTGCGTCAGAATAACAGAACTCCTCGTCTGCGGTTCTCAAGATGTGACTTGGGAAAAAAAAGTGGGATTTTTTTTTCCTTCGCGAAGTTCGCGCGCAATGGCCCGTGGCGCTTGTTTTGACAGGATCGTGTCGGCCCCAGTGAATTACTCTCATCCCTATTTCTATTTCTGATGCTTTCCTCCGTTCGCCAAGGCTTCACGTCGGTGGTAGATCTAGATAGAAGGAATTCAAGAAAGGAGCAGTCAACTCGGAAAAGAGTCGTTCCACCGATGTGAAATCACGTGGTTTACTTTGCATGCATTAGCTATGGTGTTGGGCGTGGTCGGTGTAAAGTTTGAAAGTTTAGGGCTAACTTTTTGTTTCATCAATGTCTTAGAATTAATTATGCGCTTATTTTATTGGTTTTTTTAAACGGGTAGGTGTTTGAATTAAAAGTTCATGAGTGCCTTTACAAAATCATAAAATGTTTAATAGACTTATATAAACCGATCAACCGTTGGTAATGTCATTGTAACTGTGTTCATAATTAGAAATCTTATTTTCAGGTTCTGTTTCATTATAATGCAACAATTTCAGAGAGTAAAAATCATTCGCCTTGACCGGGATTCGAACCCGGATCCCTCGATATCAGGCCGAGTGCTTTAGCCAATTAAGCTACCGAGACGTCCTCTTACACTCTGAAATTCTGCATTATAATGCACACATAGCGGATGACTCCGTTAAAGTTACTGTTGCGGCATCTCCCGCAGTTTCTTGAAATCTGTTTCATTAGTCCGTATAAAATAAAATCAGGAAAATATTCTTATAGTTTAGAGCCGCCCGGGCTAGTCAGTGTCCTCCCGCCAACGCAATAGTCGGAGGTTATGGTCCTTTTTGGGTGTGGGTGCTTTGTTAATTCGAGTTATTCAAACCTTGAGACACGTAATATCAATCCAATCTCAGTCATGCCAGGGCCACCAGAGGTGTATAGAAAGCAACTGATGTATTTCAATAAACTGCGGGAGATGCCGCAACAGTAACTTTTAAGGGAGTCATCCGCTACGAATGCATTACAATGCAACAATTTCAGAGCGTAAAAAATCATTCGCCTTGACCGGGATTCGAACCCGGATCCCTCGATGTCCGGACGAGTGCTTTAGCCAGTTCAGCTACCGAGGCGTCCCCTTAAACTCTGAAATTTTGGACATCGAGGGATCCGGGTTCGAATCTCGCTCAAGGCGAATGATTTTTACGCTCTGAAATTGTTGCATTGCAACTGATGCGTGTTTAATTCAGGCAAAACATTGCATAGCGAATATATTGTGCGTTTAAATTAGGATTAAAGTGATTATTTGTCATAATTTCTCTGCACTTGTTTTATACTTATCTTAAAGCTTTAAACTTGGATAGTTCTAAGAGATTTGTGTTATAGAATAATAACTTAAGGGTTCGGTTAATACCGTGACGGTCCGCTCTAATGTTTACTTGTCCAGAAGAATGTCCACGTATTGATGCTTTTAATGGACTACATTAGTCGATGGAATCATAAGCATATGTGCTTTACCCGCCGCAGAGGGAAACCGTAAAATTTTTTGCAGAACGATTCCCGTCCTTCGAACGACCTCATCTTACGGTTTCACTTCGGTTTCTTGATCGTTGGTCACGTAATAAACATTTTTGAGATAAAAGGTGTACCGATATGCAAGTGTTTTGTGTATGAAGGTGCTCGGAAGTTAATGCCAAAGAAGTTTTCTTGTCCTGGCTGAGCTCCTTGTTGTTTGGAATGGGGTAATAAACTCGAATGACGACATTTATTGCCTCTGAAATCTCGCTGTTGGTAGACATAGTGTTATCACGTTTCAGGCAAGTGCCTGGGGTTTGCAAGCGTCGGTTATTTCCCCGTATCGTCTTGTTACCTGCAGTATTCGTCTGTTGAAACTGCGACACAAGTACGAAAACTGTTCCTCCCATCTGCTCACGTGATAAGTAACACAGGCCATGTCGCAGCCAATAAAATGTGTGCTACTTCTCTGTGATCACTCGGACGCCTTCTCTCTAAATTTGAGAATCTAATTATTACATCACGGTCTTTCGCCTTGAGCCATTCAAACGGTATTGATTTGTTCGCATTTTGGTGAGCTTTTTATTTCACAGGTTCTTTGGTTGTTCCATTTAAATCTTAGGAAGCACATGAACACACAGATCATAAGTGCCATTGCGTCATTTTTCTCCAATACCTTGAAGAAACAGTTATAAATAAAATTCATTGATCTGCTGCTAGCGGTAATACCATTTCGAATTAATAATAACCTAAAAAGTCGTATCTTAATAAACTTTTATGTTTTAAAAATGCAAGCAGATAACGTATACTTTCCCAAGAATAGTCGCATCTGAACAGTTACTCTCACGTATCACATTCCATAATGTTATGTCCTTTGCGGAAAATGTTTGTGCGTTATGAATTATCTAAAATGATTTTGAGCGAGCCCAAACGGAGATATTTGATATTTTTCTTGCTTCGGATGCATTTTTCCGATCCTTTTATTCCGCTGACTTTGTTTACAATTTGTCGCGTGGTAACGTGTAACGAGTGGCCAATGCAGCACCGATGACGATTAATGCAACTTGTTGATTTTGGTTTGAGTATTCCAAATTTATTGGGGATTTTATTTACAAAACCTAAGTAAACCACAGTTGTAATGGGATGGCAATTGAAAAAAAGTACTTTATCGACTGTAGTCTTATTTCATATTTTACAAGCACGTGCTCGGTGAGTATTTTGCCCTGAGATGAACTGAATGAGAAGTAAAATAATTGAGATTGAAAATTATTTTTTTAAATATGACGGAAAAAATAATTTGAGGTGACATTCACGGAACTGCGTGAATTTGCCAGTTGTTTTTTGAAAGCATCTTATATTTTTAAAATAAAAAGTGCATTAGCTTTATATTCCCTTAACCTTGTCTTAGCATGTATAAATTATATGAAATTACCGCCTTTGTAGGTCACGATGGATATTCATTTATGATCGTCGTGATATGATACACGCAAAGGTGTAACTTATTTTCAGCTCCACCCGTGGTGTACATGTATTTCCTTTATTTTTTAAAGAAATCAGCATTTATAGCTACAAATATAGGCTTTCGTATTATATTTTATGATGAAATAGCATATGGTACTCGTTGAAATAACGCGATGAGGAAACATCTAGCTACCTGAAGAATGATCTGGTACTTTCCCGGCGAATAATGTTTTCCAAGATTATTCGGGTCTCCCACCGGGTCCACGTTCGTGTCCAGTCTCTCGAAGACATCTCAGTCTGAGATGTCTTCGAGAGACTGTGCCAGCCTGAGAAGTCGGCCATTGCAGAGCACAGCATCATCTCCGACCACAGCATTCGTTGGGAGGAGACAAGAATCCTCTGCCGAGAGGAGAAATTTTGGGAAAGATTGACAAAGGAAGCAATAGTGATTCGGCTCGAAAATAAATCCATCAACCGAGACAGCGGATACTCCCTCAGTAACGCTTGGGAACCCATTTTGAGGAATATTACGGAAAACAAGAGGCGGAAAGCGTCCGACCAATCAGACGTGACCTGACCTCTCGGCCAAACTATATAAGGCTGCCAAAAACTGAATAACGACATGCCCTGAGGACGATGGACGACTCGGCCATCGAAACGTCGGCAAACCTACGAACGTGGACCCGGTGGGAGACCCGAATAATCTTGGCTACCTCAAGCTACCTGTCCGTTTTTCTCAACATCTGGATCATGAGTACCTGTTCAAATGAACGTTTTATTGCTCAGAGAATGATCATGGGAAAATCAACAGCTGAAAGGATGACATCCAAAAAATAGCTCGGGATTAATCAATCATCCCGGAATATAAACCATTACTTCAAAATGATGTTGTATTGAAATTTTCGGAATATCTGGAATAAGAAATCATGTGGTCAGAGTCGCCTTCAAGTGAAAACGGCTCGAGAGGAAACGCGTGGGGAACAAAACGAAATTTTGGAATTGAGCAACGTGCGGGGGGGTACGAGGGGGGGTACGTGCAGAGCGATACGAAATAAATTCCAAAACGATGGAGTTTCCGCAAATCTCTTACGTAAGGCCATCGTAATATAACAGTGGTGGTTCGACGAATCGTCCGTTGCATGATCACATGATTCGTGAAACGGGAGCGGAGAGGCTGCTTCGCCGTATGTGCGCTCTTCTGCACTTCCTCCCGAGAGTTGCTAGCCGGTGGCGCTTTCCCTGAAGCTCACGTTTTTCTTGCGTTAACGGTTTCGTGGAAGTTACAGTTTCCGTTATGTCCCATTGTTCCCCTTCATTCTCCGACTTCCCCTCCGGACGGTTGGGAACTGCGAAGCTGAAGCGGTGAGATACGTATATCACGTCCATCTCAAAAGACCCCCTATAGTTCAGTATAACGAACTGTTAGCGAATTATCCCACGCCAACATCCCGTGATAGACCGCAGATAAGTTAGTAGCTACGCCTTTTCCCGTGGGGATCGGGATGGTACGGTAGCTTGTTTAAACCGGCTTTCCACCACGATGACCCGGGTTCGAATCGACATCACTATCCCGCAATCTGTCTATAAGGTGTGTGGCAGGGATTCGAATCCCGGCTGTGTCTGAATTTCTCTGTACGGTACCGATCCCAATTTTGGGGGTCGTGGAGAGAGCACGTAAAGAACACCGTCCGTCATGAGGAACGCTGAATCGAGAACTCCTTCGTTGAGAGTGGCCTAATGCAAACGCCGGGTTTCTTTGTACCCTTCTTTCCTCGTCCCCTGAACATCCTGCCTCCACCAAATTACCCAACCGTACCCAGTGGCGCAAAAGACCTCAACTGTCGGTCGTCTCCTCCCTGCCTGATAGGTACTGCTGCGTTTTCCCGTTTCCCGCGAGTTTTTGATCGTGCGATAGTCGTAATGAATCAAATCGGTTTCTGTCGAAACTCCTTGGTCAATAACGTTGTGAGCATATAGTACACTCGTACTTGCGCCGGAAAGCTATTTATTTTCTCCGCGTAAATACTTTTTACAACTTTCGGATCGAAAACACCTTATCATCCTCCAAGTTGATCTTTTCCTATCCCGCTGTCGTTCCTGAACTAATGAATCCATGATGCTGGAGTGCATATATAATGGGTCGGAGTTGCCCAGCCATTAATGGAGGGGAAAACTCGAGTTTATTTTAAACGAACTGTTATTTAATTTGTTGGATTTTCCGAAAAAAAAAAACAAAGTAAAATGCATTTGTTATACCAGCGCAAACTTTTGACTTCTCAAAGGTTAAACATCCTTAATCCGGTACATTTGAGTAAGTTAAGTCATATACTCGTATAGGTCTATGTATCCATTTCCACTCTTAATAATCAGATGCCGAGGACAGTTTTTAGTGAAAACCCGATTATGTAATAAAACTGGTGTGATAATGACACTATTTTTTTAAATCGGTTTTGAAAAGATGTCAGTGAAAATGAATGGAGTCATTTTTACCAATATCCTCAATTTCCACCAACTGGCGTCAAAGTCTTGTTTATTTTTTCATTAGTTATGAAAAGATTTTTCTGTTTTTTTAAATTCGTTTTACGAAGATTTAATTATGATCCTCAGTAATATTATCAATTATTTTTGACGCGATGTTTCTAATATTCCTTTTTTTTGTTTCTAATGTTCCTTTTTCAAACATTCCGTTTTCCCCATGGCTTATTTGCTTTTTATTTTCTCATCTCAATGGAATGAAGGACGTCTTTAGAGAGACGAGTAAAAAATGGTTGTTTGTCCCCTCGCCTTCGGGTGTACGAATATTTGGCGCAGTATAACTCGGTGATAAGTTCGTGACTGGGTGAGATTCGATAGTAACAGAGAAACAGATTGGCTCAAAATTTCCGTTGACCCTGGTGGTGTTCTTTTTTAAATATTCATTGCCGAGATAAGACAAAATATTTTAAATTTGACCGTGTTTCTCTCTAATATGGCCTAGTGTTGTCCTCTTCGATGCGTCTATATAATGCCATGCAAGCCACCGGGACTTTGCGGCAGGGGGTGTATCCACACCAGGCATGCACGGCACACGATCAAAGTCACGCACCATGCATGAAACGCAACCATGGAAAAATATTCCGGCATCTAGATGTACTTGTAACCACTAATCGGACTAAATAGGAATGCACACCGTAACACCGCCATTTCTAGTAAAATCGTACAACCAGGGTGATATGTTTGAGGGCAGTGATTTATTACGTCGATGGCATTGTCAAATAGCCATCTGAAAAATTGAAAGACTGATAGGCATTACAAAAATCATATGCAAACTTAGTTTGGATTAGGTGGCAGAAGGGACTTCTACAGTCTCAATCTCGCCTGAGTAAAGCCGAATTATTATTACAGTGAAATAGGGCATTAGCGAGCGACCGAATTAGATTGCATGTTTATAGACTGTGGTTTACATCTCGCCGTGGGCCTCTGGGGAAGTCTAAATGGGAACAGGAGCTTTCAGTAATCCTTCGTAAACACGTTTGAATAGTCAATAGAAAGGGTCAGAGAAGTGTTACTCGGGCAAAGTTTCTGATACAAGGCTTGCACGTGGATTCGGGTGAGGGTAATTAATTTGCGCTCATTCTCTCCGTGCGATTTATCGTGCTTCGTGAGGGCAGAGATTACTCGGTTGAGAATGTAGGATTTTCCAAGATCCAAGAAGATTTTATTTTGCTGAAAAAAATTAAATACGTTTTTCAACGTTCAAATTTTAGGTCCCGCTATTTTTACGTAAAATCTTAGGTTAGTTTATGCTGAAAGCTTTGTATTAAAGCTTCCCTTTGAGAAAGGAATGCACCCCTCCCCACCCACTCAAATCGTTCATCCCGAAGACATCCCCACCCTTGGAGAGACGGACAGAAGTTCCAACGATCCATGCATATCTGTGCCGCTGAATAAAATCAAGCGAGTCTGTGTTTTCTGGCGGGTCACATTGATTTTTCATTGGCGTGAAGGATTGAACCTCTTTATTAGTTCGACCTTGGTCCCTTCGCTCTCCACTTGGCCTCGTCTTCTCACACTTCACGAGATTTCGTCATAAGCGATAGTTATATTTCAATGTATAAATTATTAGGCTCTTTAAAATGTATCAGATAATCAAGAAAATTATTTCTTGCAAATTAAAGTAGGAGTATTGCTATGTGAAAACTTTTAGTAAGACTCGATGGCAGAGGAAGTTAATTAAACCATCGAATGGAGCAAAGCTTGAGTGTTCTTTTAGTGCGGCATTTTAAATCATGTATTTTTGCTTATGTAAGCACGATATCGTTTAGTGTATATGACTGTTGCCGTTTGCGGTTCCAGGCTTTTATGGGTGTATTTTATTCTTTTCAGTAAATTTTCTCATCGGCGAGCTTGTCAGTTTTCTAGAGCGAAAAAGGCTGCTTTTGAAATAGATCGCTGCCGCCTGTGCATTCCGAAAACGCATTTCACTCCCGAATTCGGCCGAAGTGATGCGTTGCTAGAGAAGGATTTTCATAGATATTCTCTCCGGGGTGTTCGAAAAAACATAGAATAACAAGTAGTTATTTGGCCCTTAGTGTTTCCGCTTGCAATTTTTTAAATGCACATTGATTTTCGATCCAGAGCACTGTCGGATCTCGGGTGTCTTGTTTGTTCGCCTAAAGGAGCTCCTCACTAAATGGCATACGTGACACGCAGCATTCCGCGCTAGGACTTTGAACGTAAACCGGTTTTCCCGCTCGCGTTAAGGAAGTGAGGTGAAATTCCTTCGGTCTGCGTAAATGCATTTTTGGCTCATCCCGTACGACTTTAGAATTTTTCCTGCTCTTCCAAGAAAGGCTCCTTCGCGATGTCGAGGCGGTGTGGTCTTGTTTGAGACGGAATTGGTTTGTCCGAAGATGGAAATCCGAACCAGACTCGTGGCCCCTGGATTTGGCACGGCCACTATATAAAGACACTGTCACCGAGTTTAAGATATGACTACATTTTCTATTGGTCGTATTTCGGCTTAATCAGGAATATCATGGCACTCTATCAAAATTCATATCAAAATGTCGACCCTGTGCATGGCAAAATTTACGTGCTGAGTTGATTTACTTACGAGTGGGTCGGAATAAATGGGATAAATTCGTTAGCACTTTTGTAATTGTAGTCCTACCGGTTCTCTTCAGTTAATTACAAGAACTGAGGTATTTTTATCAGTACTGGTCAACCTCGGAAGTAAGTTTTTGATGTGCGCTGGAAACACTCGTACACTTCTAATCCCGGCTTTAAACAACGCTGCACACCTTAAAATCCAGTTCCACATTATTCTATTTTACATCTCAAATTACTTGCTACATCCCTTCATTTTGTCGAAAATGTCTATTCCACTCTTTCCCCTGCCTTCCTCCTCTCTTGTTATAGGTTTTCAACAATCCATTCCCTTCCAAAGATATTTATCCTCCGACTTTTCTGGCTTCTTCGAGTTTCCACCGACAACCCTCTCGTTCCCCCTACTGTGTCTAGAGTTACCGTTTGTTTTCCTTTACACTAATTTTATTTTTCCATTCTTCTCCCCACGCACATCTCAAAATCATTAGATCCATGCATGTACTCCTGCATGAACACCCAAGTTTCGTTGCCGTACAAAACAGCACCCCAAAACAAAGCTTTCACCAATTTTATGTACGTTTTTCTTTTACTAGTCATCAACTCCTCTTTGTAAAAGCTTCTTCTGAAACTATATTCTTCTTTTAATTCACTCAATACTCTTCCCATTTTCAACAAATCATCATCATCATGGGGTCGAAGCATTGGTTTGTAGTCCTCCAAGCTATCTCGTTATGTGACCTTATTTTCATCCCTTCACAATTCATTGAACTGGCATCACCAACGAGGTCAGTCCCAAAAGTAGTGACTTATTTTTTTCCTGGATAGGACGGACGGGCGGCAGTTTCCCTGGCTGAATTCGAGAGACGGGAATCTCATGAAAGGATGTGGCCCGGCGGCAGTTGGCCCCCGACCTTTGCGGAGTGCGGGTCGTTCGTTTGCGAAACGTCTATAACGTGAACTTATTGCGCTCCGTCATAAACCGCTTATTGGAACAGCGTTACGCCATCAAATTTTCCGTAAAACTGGGAAAAACCAGGAGAGAGACTGATGACATGCTCAATGCAGCTTATGGTGATAACGTCATGGTTAGATTGGGTGTTTTTGAGTCGCACAAATGGTTTTGGGAGGATAGAGAAGATCTTGAAGACGCCGAACGTTCTGGACGCCCGTGGACCTCAAATAAGTGACGAAAATCTTGCACGAGTGAAGTCTTTGTTGGAAAAGGATCGCAGATTACGTGTTCGCAAGACTTCTGATGAACTTGGCATATCTAAAGACGATGTGCATGAAATTGTGATCAAAAACAGGGAATGAGAAAGGTGTGTACGAAGTTTGTGCCGTGAGTGCTTTCGGACGAACAAAAGGAAACTCGCACGTGGATCTGCCAAGAGCTTCTCGATCAAGTGAGTGAGGATCCAACTTCTTTAGACAATGCCCCAGTACACTTATTTCCTCTTCCCCCCGCCTCAAATCCGTGCTGGAAGGTCGTCACCAAGGTTCGATGGAAGTGTCACAACAGGCCGTGATGAGGGAGCTTAGTAACATTCTGGGCCACGCTTTCCAAAAGGTACGAGGCGTGGAAAACCCGCTGGCAGCGGTGTGTGGACGCACAAGGGAGCTACTTCGAAGACTTTTGAGTGAATGTATCAATTGTGACAGTAATTTTTTTTAATCGACTCGGTCCTACTATTTTTGGGACACACCTTGTGCTACTCATTCCTCCTTTTCAACTCATGCACTCATATACATTTCATGGTCTTCGTTAAACCTCAAGAGACGTGCTATTAGTTTCTCTATTCTTCTTGTGTCTTCGATAGCCATCCATCTGCCATGCTTTTCTTCATTTGTTGCTCTCTTTATTTTAGTTTCGTCATTGCTCCATAAAACCACTCCTAAATCGCTTCCATTCTTCCTTTCTCCGCTGATCCCATCACCCACGTCTCACACCCATAGTGGAGTGAACTCCATACATGATTAAATGATAATTTTCAAGAGTGACGTGATGGAGCAGTGTTGCGTCAATTTTATGTCCAATTGTTTTCGCTTGTAAATACGATGTGTGTTTCTTCGCCTTGGCGTCGTTACAAACCCCCTGCCCTTAATCGCACGCGCGCACACACACTCACAAGCACACGTACAGCATAACTTCTTGCACGACTGATGATGAAGCATAAACGTTGAAGAAATGCGAGTTTTGTTTTTTAAGAATAATCAAGTAGTCGGTAGCATCTTCGTGTCGTCAATTTTTCACGTATCAGTTGTTGTGAATAGCTTTCGTTTGTCTACAGGACTACTCTTTCGTATTACCGTTTGTTCCCATTGATTTAAATCCTTCTTCGCCATCTTCACCTTTCTGCTTACTATATTGTACAAGGTTTGTATAACAAGTATCGGTTATAATTTTTTACTGATACGTGTGCGAAGTGCAGAATTCAGACCGTCGCGTCGGTTGTGTGTGTGTGCATGATCGCAGGTCGTATTGTCATTGATAAGATGACAGTGCACACCATTGTCGCGGAAAATTTAGCGATTTGAAAGATCTGCGCTGAACTCGTCCCGAAGATCTTGACGGACGACCAAGAGCGGAGTTGATTGGTAACTGACTACCTGACGAAAAACAGTACCGCGACGATTGTATGCCCCTTTCTTCTTTTTCATCCTATCATAATTCCTCGTATACCCCGTTCGTTCCAGTATATCTTTCCCTAGTCCTATTTCAAGATTATCTTTCATGCTTCGACTTCAGAACTTAGCCTTGTTTTTATTCTTGCTTATCACGAGATTTGACCCCCCCCCTTAATCAGCTTACATTGGCAATATTTCTGTCTTCGCCAGGTCACTTTTATTCTCTGCTACCAAGTACAGCCATGTCGTCCGCAAATAAAATGTGCTTATCCCATCTCCGTGTATTCTACTATCTTTTCCTCGATCTCTTTCGCCGCTTTCTCAATGTGCAAATTCAATATCAAGGGCGGTGATGAGCAACCCTGTCTGACTCATTTATTTTAGCTTCGTTCTGCTCTCACCAAATCTAATCACTACCGTCTAGTCTATTTGTGGAGAGTGCATAATTTTCGTGCCCTTTGGTTCATTCAACTTTCTTTGGGATACGAAAAATTATATCCTCGTCAATTACGTCAAAAGCCTTCTCCAAATATTCTCTTCTCAAAGGCTTCCTAAATAAGTGAATAGTTCCGCCTACTCTAGTGCAAGAGTCTTAACCTTAATACTTAACCTTCAAATTTCTTCAGAACCCCATTAGTTTCTTATGATTGAGTTTCATCCAATGCTTCTTTAACGCTGGTTCTGTAATGAGCTCAGTAATGATTGCAACCCCGTGCGCAAATCGAACTGATTTAATCAATTCCCCGCCTGTCTTATTCCTGCTCCAGCCTTCTTCCCCATGCCCCATTTACCATTTCTTTCGCGTGTGTATGAAAACCACGGGGTGATAATTGGCAAACATACGTACTCCCCTGCATAACACTACCCATCCCGACTCTCCACCCGCTGCCCGCACTTGTGCAGTAGGATACATGTTAAGTACTGATTAGTTCCCAAGTACTCCAGTCTCAGCCAATTTTCTGCAGTACAGCAATTTCATCAGTCGCAATGCACCCTGCAAAATGCCTTCTCGATATTTACGGAACAGTAAATCAATTCTAAGAGTTTTCTGTGTTTCTTTCTATCGATGGTGCTGCACTGTATTTGCAAATATCCCTCCATTTGCTAATCCCAATCAGTTTGGGGTTATATTACAACCTAAGGCTACAAGCGGTTGTTCAAGTTTAAGACCCCTCGCATAAATGCTTTGTGTTCCTCTTTCTAATTTTGGCCGTGACGTACGAGCTGTTTTATTAAATTCTTACAAAGGTTTTCATATATATATATATATATATTTTCCTTTTCAACACGTATTCTATCGACGAAGGCTTTATCAGAAGAACAATGATTATTTTTCGTGAGTGGTCATCCGATATAAATTTTAAATAGCTGTTTTTTTTAATATTCGAGCTGCGGCTTTTCCAATTCTTATCGCTTGTGGGCGCGTTCAGCAGCATTGTCCACACAACCCTTCCACCAAAGGCGTTCTTCAAAAAAAACTATTCATCTTGTTTCGTTTGATTTTTCCCAAGTGTCTCAAATATTTTCGGGTGACGTTGTGCACGATACTTTTTTTGTTATGATCCCCATGAAAGTTGGTCAAATAAGATATAGAAAAGCATCAAGTTCACACTGCAGCTCATTGTCATCGGGCCAGCTAATTGAAGAAGCGTTTTAAAAAAATGTGAGGAACTCTGAAATGTATTTGCATAACAAATGCCGTAATTACCTTCCACGAATTATTTGTTTTTGGGGAATCCAAACAACAATTTGATTCCTATTGTTAAACATCATATTGATTATTTTCAAACCCATGAACCGAAAGTTTCCCATTACGTAACCGCTTTTGTATTATCTGGTGGCTTATGTGAGTCGTCCCTTTTATCTTCAACCGAACGACTTCTCAGCGTTTTGAGGAATCCATGTTGATTTTCCTCATCTCCCATCCGCTCCACCGCTCGGAAAGAAAAGTGCAAACACGCTTTATATTTGCATGGTTGGAAGCCCTGCGCGGACACTCCATTTCTCTCTGCCGCCTCACTGGGCTCGCCTCGTCTTAAGACTTCTTTGTCTGGTGGCATCCCACAATCGTAACGTGTTTCGATTTTAATTCTTCCACGCCTTCGTATTTTTTGAACGTATATTCTACGTACTTTGAACATGCGAGTTATCCGCCATAATCAATGAATTCTCTTTGTTTATTAACCTATCGAGTAATTCTCTCCCCCCCCATGTGATCTTAATTTATTGGCAAAGTTTAACTCAGAGGAAGTAATTCCTGGAGGATATGGCATGTCCAGCATCCAGAGTCCTTATTATTAAATATGTGTTCATGATTTCGCTGGTATTACGTGCATACGTAACACAACAGGTGAATGAATTAATAAGTTAATCTTTGGTTGTCACGCTTCTACTCTTTTACTCAAACTTTTGAAAAGTTTCAAAACCTACACTCCTTTAGTGTTTTGCGATATTTGATTGACATGGATAAACTAAAAGATCCTGCGATAACTAGTGACATAGTTGATCGACATACATTTTTTCAACGTATTCATTTATTTCGTTTTGCATATTTTCGTTTTCTTGTCAGTCTACTAATCGATAACGTTGTTAACCACATAAGGAAGTTCAACATCGTCTTTGGTTTGCATAAACTTTTCAGTGATAAAATAACAATAACCTGGAATAATGGAATGGTGTTTATTTTGACGAGCCAACTTTGCGTTATGTATGTGTGGTTTTCTCGATAGCTCAAGTGGTTAGAGCATCCGCCCGGCAAGTGGAGAGATCCGGTGTTCGAGTCCCGGTCGAGGAAATGTTTTTATACTCGTGGTCTGCTTGATTCCGCCTTCCCCACCTCTCCTGTGTTCGTCCTTCATGTGTGTTCCTATCCCCTTTCTTTGTATCTATTTCTATGTGAATGAATATTTGTTCGCCGTATGGCGGGATTTCGTGTTTGAATATGAAAATAAAATATATATAATTTGCTATATATATATAGTAAATTAATAATTTATACATAAATATATATATATATATATATATATATATATATAATATATATATATATATATATAATATATATATATGTTGATATAGATTAGTTTGCTAGGTGGGGAGTCACAAAATGTTTACTTGATAGTTGTGTCCATCCAAAAACCTACCTTAACCGGTAGATTACCTAATAATAATATATATATGTATATATATAGAGTCTGACCTGAAGGAAGCCTCGGAGTTGGCCGAAAGCTCAAATAATCTACAATGTGAGTGTTCTTTTACGTGTTATCTGTTTTATTCTGTGTTCTATTGTGCCATTCAAAAGTTTTATATATATATATATATATATATATATATATATATATATATATGGCTATGTGATTTTTCGGGTACCAGATCTTCCTGGGAAACCATAACCGGCACAGGGAAAGGAACTTGTCCCCCCTAACCTGATGTGTGAATATTCACACGCCGTTGGGGTTAGTAGTGGGTGAACTCTACCATCACCTACTAAACCGACCTTCAGATATGGGATGAGAATTAATATTAATAAAACAAAGGTTATGCGATTTTCCAGAAAGAAAAAGGCTAAGCTAAGCATTAAAATAGGAGAGGAAATAATAGAGCAAGTAGAACAGTTTACGTATCCCGGAAGTGTTTGGGACCAACACTGTCTAAGTAGTAGGGACGTAAGGAGAAGAATTGCGCTAGGCAAGGAGGCTTTCTCAAGGATATCTGTTATCTGTATCTATCCTGTTCCTGCTCTTTCCTCGTTTGCCTAACATTCTCCCCTCTATTACCTTCTTCAACATCCCACTGCCGCTCAATACGCAGCCTTTGAAACATGTTGCTGGAGGAGAATGCTGAAGATTAAATGAACAGACAAATTAAGGAACGAGGAAGTATATAGATGATCAGACGAAGGTAGGACCATATGGAGAACTCTACGGCAAAGAAGAAATAGATGGATTGGACACACATTGAGGCATAATGGGTTGATTAGGAATATAATAGAAGGAAAAATAGAAAGGAAGATTCCACGAGGAAGACCAAGAGACATGTACATAGGACAAATTAAGAAAGACGTAAAACAGAAAAGGTATCAGGGATTGAGGGAATTGACATAAAATAGAGACGAATGGAGGCCTGTAATAAACAAATCCTAGGATTGAAATACTGATGATATATAAATATATATATATATATAAATACATATATATATATACTATATTATATATAAAACCATAAACACCGTAATCAACCCGAAGGTCGGTTTAGTAGGTGATGGTAGAGCTCACCCGTGTACCAAGCCCGACGGCGTGTGAATATTCACACATCAGGGTAGGGGGGCCAGTTCCTTTCCCTGTGCCAGTTATGGTTTCCCAGGAAGATCTGGTACCCGAAAAATCAACTAGTTTGGGTGGAGCTGCAGGTGCCCAGAGTGCCTTGCCCGGGAATCGAACCCGTATATTATATATATATATATATATATATATATATATATATATATATATATATATATATATATATATATATATATATATATATATATATATAAACCATAAACACAGTAATCAACCCGAAGGTCGGTTTAGTAGGTGATGGTAGAGCTCACCCATGTACCAAGCCCGACGGCGTGTGAATATTCACACATCAGGGTAGGGGGGCCAGTTCCTTTCCCTGTGCCGGTTATGGTTTCCCAGGAAGATCTGGTACCCGAAAAATCAACAAGCTTGGGTGGAGCTGCAGGTGCCCAAAGTGCCTCGCCCGGGAATCGAACCCGGGACCCTCCGGTCAGTAGTCCAATGCTCTACCCACTGGACCACCGCGACCCTATATATATATATATATACATATATTTGCGTTAATATAATATACAATTTTTATTGCGGGAGCAAAAGTGGTGAAAGAATCAGTGTAATCTTGTGCTCAAGGATTTGAGAGTTTTTCTTTCTGTCGAGGAAACACTTCATTCGATGAACGCATAAGTCTGCTTGCGCCAGGATTGTCGTTATCAAGTAGTGCGGAATGCATTACACGCAACAGTATAGGCATCAAACGTAGTTGTGAGAATCATAGCTCTGGGTGGGGGTCTATGAGTGACGTAGGAGACTTCCAATCCAAACAAAACTTTTCTTCTTCCCTGCGCTGTTTTGACGGCAACAGCCAATCGACTGATGTTTTCGATGAGGCAGGCGCCGCACCCCATTTTTCCACGAAGCCACACTGCGTCGGGACTACCCCAATGGCCTAATGCCTACCCTCCTCCTCCTCCCGCCCCCCTCCGGCTCCAACCATTTCGTCTAGTTAATGACGTGGAAAAATAGGGCAAGCCACTTTGGTTGTTCACCCCCGTCCTCTTCACGTTAGCAGAACACTCTTGACTGCCTGATGTGGGATTACTTCACGAAACCGCTTCCACGTAGTTGTGCTCCCTCTTGCACCACCCTTATTCCCATCTCGGGAAATTATGTGAAGTCGCCATGCATTAAAGTCGGGAGGTTTTGACAGCGGTGATGAAACCCCGAATCCTGAAACTCGTGTTCGCCAAAGTAGCTGCTTTTTTCTTAAATCTTAGAATGCTGGGTATCCTCGGCGTCTTTTTCTCATTCTGTGATCGTCATTGTTTCACTTCTCGTACATAAACTGCCCATGAATGAAGTCATCCGCAGTCACGCCCATGACTTGTAATGCAGAATCGACAATGAATCGGTGCATTGCTGGCTACCCGGAAACGTTTTAACTCTTCTTCGCACGCCTTTGTTTGGTTTGACATTATGTACGAGACGTGCATAACATGTTATTTTGTTGTGATGTTGTCAAGATGTCATCTTTGTGACGTGCGTTGCACCATACAGATATCATTTAATTCATTAATGGCGGCTGATTTCTAGTTTTGAAAAAATGTGTATCAGCGGATGACTCCGTTAAAGTTACTGTTGCGCCATCCCCTGAAGTTTTTTAGAATTTGACTTGTACTCAATTCCGTTGGTCTTAGGTGGTGTATCAGCCTCCCCCGTTGACTTGGTTTTGATACATTTTAGCTTATTCTTCCATGGAAAGGAATCAGTTGGTCGATGGATCCAGGGTTCAGGAGTTTACAAGAAAATTTTTAGGCTAAATTTACTCATTAGCGCCTGAAATTTGGTCAACCTTATGTAGAAAATGTCCTCCTTCCGTCAGCATTCCCGCAAGTGATGTCGAGATCCAATGAACTCCGCCGGAAACTGACGTATTTTAATTGTGCATTTATTTTATTGAAAATCAAGCTGGATAACTGAGTGAAATTCTGATTTATAATCTAGCTAATGGCTTATAGATAACTGGGGGACGCCTAAATAGCTTAACTGGCTAAAGCACTCGGCCGTACATCGAGGGATCCGGGTTCGAATCCCGGTCAAGGCGAATGATTTTTACACTCTGAAATTGTTGCATTGAAATGCATGTTAGCGGATGAGTCCGTTAAAGTTACTGTTGTGGCATCTCCCGCTGTTTCTTGAAAGTTTAAGGCATTGTTAAGAAAAATTTTTGTTCCTCGCGATAGATTTGAGTACGCTCCTCTCATGATCATTGTTTATGCGTCGAACTCTCACACTTATTTAACACCATCCAAGGATCGGAGTCAGAGACGTGATTCATTGTGACTAACGTTCCTCGGCTGCTGACCTTATTGTCTTAATTTGAACGTAAGCGATGACCCTCTGGGAGATGAAGGAAGTGAAAGTGAAAAACTCGACGTTGCGTCACATCGAGAAACAGCCTTGTCTTTTTCTTAGCTTCCGACTCTTTTGAGTTTTTTTTATTCCATCGTGCGCATTTAGTTTGAGGGTAAGAAGGTTCCTCTTTATTAAATCCCGTCCTTGTTAAGCTTATTGCGGAGTTTGTAAACCGTATGTACGCCTGGATATGATTTTAGGTTAACATGAATTTCGTAGTCCGTACAACATGCTTCGTCGTCGGTAGTGATTCCCGACGACGTTTCACTGTGATGTTTCCACAAACACTGGGCAAATATGATGAGACTCCTCCGAACACCTTTTTATGGGAAAACTACACATAATAAGTAAGAAAGCGTTATAAATTAAAACGATCGTTTTCTAAAAACGAACTATTTTTCAGGAATACAAAATCAATAGTTCAGCAACTACATAAACCATAAGAGTATTTATGATGCTTAAACTTCTTTCTATTCGTGTAATTATCAAATTAAAAAACAGTAACTTCTTTTAAAACCACGTATATATATATATATATATATATATATATATATATATATATATATATATATATATATATATATATATATATATAACAATAGTCAATACTTGGTAAGCAGATAAGATACACTGCATACAAATTTTCAGCATTCATTTCATTACTTTCTCCGGAAAAAAATTCAACGACTTCCGCGAAACCTGTTTTTGCATTGATTGCAACAGTCGTTTACGAAATATCCGAAATCTTATTGCGGTTTCCTTCCACTCTTTCCTATTATTCAAATAATATAGCATTCCGTAAGTAACTATAAAGGCGCGTTCAATTTCACTTGATGTTTTTCGTCCGTTTAATTATTTCGCATTTATTTATGATGCATGATAACAATGATCCGCACCTGTCCACGGCACGTTTTACTGGTTTGGTGCTTTTATTATTTAAGTGACGTAATTTAGTACGTATTATTATTGAATGCTGAAGGGAAAGAGTACGTGAATTTTCATTGTAACCTAGATTCATGGCTATTTTCCTGTACCGATTGAAATGAGATCGATCGTTACCGGTCAGCATAGTGGGATTATTTTGGTACCGACCAATAAAACTTTGAGGAAGATATGAAATATTTTACGCAATCGGAAATAATTATCCACCCACTTTCAATTCCGCATTGGTCCATGAAGAGTTTCTCCGCACTGAATGGCGTTTTTCTCGGGTCTGTGATGGGTTTCTTCGACGTCGATTCTTTCGTATTTCATAAAGGCTCTGCCGGTCTTCTTTAGACAAATGGTTACTTTCTCGCTGTGTGTGAGTGTATACACAGACACATATACATATTTATTCATTTATTTATTTTCATACATGGAAAGAGATTTCAAGAAGAAGGATAAGAACGCATATAAAAGACGGCCACAGGAGAGGTGGGGAAGGCGGAATCAAGCAGATCACAAATGTAAAAATATTTCATTGACCGGGACTTGAACAGCAGATCTTTTGACTTGCCGGGCCGATGCTCTGATGCGAGAGCATTGGCCCGGCAGATCCGGTGTTCTCGTAAGTCCCGGTCAAGGAAATATTTTTCGCTTGTGATATGCTCGATTCCGCCTTCCCCATCTCTCCTGTGATCGCCCTTTATATGTGTTTCCCATCCCTTTTCTTTGTATCTATTTCCTTGTATGAATATTTGTTCGCCATATGGCGGGTTTTCGTGTTTGTGGCCGTAATCAAGGTGATAGGATAATGGGAGGAGGGGAAAGGAACTTGTTATGCGAGTAACAAAACACGCGAACCCTGTCACGGAAGTATGATAGAACACTAAACTGTTAAAATTTCCTTACCGACACGTCAGAATCTATAAACTAATGGCAATTTTTTATGTATTTCCAAGAGTTGAACAAAAGCAAACATAGTTAAAAAAAACGATCATCTTTTATAAATTGTTTGTGGCAATATCTTCTAGAATGAAAATTATACAATGGTATAGTAGTCGCTAAATAATAAATTACAGTGGCAGTTGAAATTAGTGAAATTGGCATAAATGTTCATTCTAAAAATTAGTTTACATTTGTTGATTGTGATTTATATTATCTCACATTATTTCATGTGAGGCTATGGAAAAAAGATATTTCGGACATAAACTTTTTTGAGGTTATAATAATGTTTAGGGATCTATTTTTATTGAGACCATATTTATTATTTTCAAAATTACAATTTGGTTAGTATATTATACCTAATTATATAGGATAGTATTGCATAGTATTTTATTTAGTCATTGTATGGGTTGCATGCAAAATCCCTTCATGAAGACACTTCTATTTAATAAAATTAAAATACCTCATTGTATCACCTAGAATCATTTATTACTGTAGATTTTGGGGTGATTGGTATTGTCATGGGAGGAATGTATGCAATGGCTTTACATGGTAGTAAAGAGTTTTGGATGGGGAAACAATTAAGTGACCAGTGAAATGTGGGCAGGAGAAAAAAAAACATTTGGTAACTTTTGGATTTAATCCAGGGACACGAAAAAATGTATTCAAATATTTGGGTGTGCCTCAACATGGCCAATGATGCCCTAAAAACTGTAAATCTTTGTCTTATCTTTTATAGGCTCTATATTAGTACCCTTACAAATGTATATTTACATTCTATCTCCACAGGAAAAGTCCATATTGTAAAATGTTGTTGATGTACATTGTGATTTATCTTTTTATGTTTGCCAGGTCTTTTCTTTTCCCTCCATAAATTAAAACCAATGATAACTGGATTTTCTTGATAAAAATACACATTGTTTTATCAATAGCTGAGCAAATTTATTTTTATTTCTTCAACAGAAAGATGACCCCTCACTACTGGCTCAATTCTTCTTTGCGGATGAAGCACTCCTTTTTGTGGCATCAGAACTGGACAGTTTTGATGGGCGTAAAGATCCTGAACGATGCACCATGCTTGTTAATCACCTAAGACTCTGCCAAGATAGGGTAATGATGGTTTTTATTTATTCATAGTTTGTTACTTAAATATTTCATCTATTTGTATAAATGTCAGTTGGCACATTAGCCAATGCATACGAATTTGACATTTACGTACTCGTGCTTTGGAATTTGAAATGTTTGTGTGCTTTGAAATTACCTGAAATTTAGACCACATTCATTCATACCTTGTATAAGTCATCTTTTATGGCATGCAGGTTGATATCATTGTTATATTTTCCATTCTAGGTTCTCACCATTTGCAATCGAATAATGGATGAAATAATCCCTGGAGAAAGAGCAAATCGAGATTTCAGGGTTAAGTTCCCTGATGATGTGATGCAAGAAAATCTTGCTGGCCAACTATGGTTTGGAGCTGAGGTATATAACCATCAGTGCATAGTTCAAATATAATTATTTGTAAAGACAATATAATCAGTGGTATACAGTCAATGGTTATGCAGTATTGATATAATTTTGTACCTCTGTCTTTTCTTGGTCTGCTATCATCAGTAGCTCTTAACAATCATGCCAAGTCCAGGTTTGAACTTAGTGGTTGACAATTATTAGTGTGTGCTGACCCAGTGTGTTCTTATAATTTGGCTTACCTTGAGGATAAACTAATTAAATTTGCAATTTTCCATAAAATAAAATTTTAATACGACCGGTTTTGATGTAACTACTGGGCAAGCGAGGAAAGGGCATGTTGGACGGGAGGAAAGAAGTACACAGAGATGAAGAGGGATCTGATCTAGATTAGGTTGCTGGATTGGGTTTTGTTTGGAGTTACAAAATGTTTATTTGATAGTTGTGTCCATCCAAAAACCTGCCTTAACCGGTAGATTACCTAATAATAGATCATCTTCTGGTATCATCCTCTACCAGAAGATGATGTAGTTACATCGAAACCAGTCGTATTAAAATTTTATTTTGTGGAAGATTGCCAATTTTAATTAATCATGATATTCCACCATATCACACCTGAAATATATCTTTTTACTGAGGATAAACGTATTGCATGTGTAATTTTTTTCTTGTTCTTCTCCATCTAATGTGTCACACCTGCCCCTGATTTTCCTTTGCCTCTTACCTTTCCTTCATCTCTCACCCTTACTTCATACTTGGATCTTATTTCTGCCCCTACTCACTCAGAGAATAACTGGAGAACCTTCTCTGATTTAACTGATGTTTCAAAATCAATCTAATATTGATTGAACAGAGATGTTTTAAATTCCAATTATCACTTGGGTACTCATGTATATCTTGTATGATTTAGTGAAAAGTGATGATTGTGATATAAAACCATGCTTTTCCCCCCAATTACGGAAAGTATTTCCTGCTCCAAGCTTTTAAGTAATTCTCAAATTACAGATTACAAATTATGTACATCAATTATCATTTTAAATGGGATTTATTTGGAATGGTATATGGGGAGAAAGAGAGAGAGTATATATGAAATGTACTAATGCATGAAATAAGACTGGCAATGGTGGACAAAATGGGATGGGGATGGTTCATTAAGGCCTTCAGTTTTCCCAAGTTTAAGCAAAAGGAGTGAAAGATGCCAATGGAACTAACTTTGGTGAATTATAAAGGCAGTATCATATTTAGCAATGGATAAATTTATTAAATTGAGAAAACAAATATTTCTTTATTTGCCCAAAAAAATCTGTGAAACATCTTTGTCATATAATCATGTAAATGCATTGATTTCTATAGAAATAAAAAGTGAAATCAAGAGTTTAAAAGATATTGAACAAAATATCATTTGTAGTCTTTGTACACTTCATTACATGTTCTTCATTCATTACATCGAAAACTAAAATCATCAATCAAAACACTTACTGTATTTCAGTATGTTAATAGTGAATTTATCTTCGGTGAACATATATACCTTAATTCATGTTCCTATATACTGTTAATTACATTTTTTTCCTTTTAATAGTGCCTTGCTGCTGGATCTAGTATATTGAACCGTGAGACAGAAAGTGCTTCTATGAGACCACTAGCAAAAGCATTAACAAAATCTCTGCAAAACATTAGGAATCAATTAAGGGAGCAGTGTTTCAGAAGCAAGGGTAGGCCACCTCCAGACTTAGCCTCTGTCATAGAAACCCCAAGCGGAGAGCATTTGTGTGAATCATTGCGGATCTTTGATAAACTTTTTGCTGAATTTGAACTTTGTTATGTTAGTGCAATGGTACCTGTTAAAAGTGCTTCTGAATATGAGTTGCAGCAGGCAGTTGTTGTGCTCTTTTCTGAAACATTGCAAAGGTGGGTGTATCGCATTTTTATTATTATTATTTTTAATGTTTATAAAGAATTCACAATGGGTTTTGTGGAAATAAGTAAATTGATCAGTTTGAAACATTAAAATTTTTTGGCATAGTAGACTGTCACTTTGTTATGTTTGAATATTATATTTTGAAGTCTGAGTGTATTTCATGCTTATTCAAATATTCTGCCTCAGCTATGTTGGGTGTTTTGCTCTTGGAAGTGTACTTAACATTTATCAACACGAAAGAAGGATTGTAAGAGTCAATTATATCTCTAAAAGGTTATCGGCTATATCCTCCAAAAAGATTTGTCAATCAGTTGTAAATTTGTATTTCCTCTTCTTTTGAACAAGAACATGTCTAAATCATGTGAACTGCGAAAACATTATGTTCTAAATAAAAACAGAATGAAGTTAGATTTGTATGCATATGGTTTTGTGACTGTGCAACCAATCAGGGTCAATGTCACTGCTGCAGTTTTACTTAGTTTGAGATAAAAATAAAAAATATGTTGTCATCACATCTTCAACTCTCCGAAAGGTTTAGGCCCCTTTGGACCTTTTGTAGGCTGGGACTGCATTCTTCCTGTCCTATAAACATTTATTTAATCAGTCCACTAAGTTTTCATCCTCAGATAACTCCTTTTTGATAATGACCATTAATCTGTTGTTAAGCAGAGATTGAACAAATTGAAGAAATTCTCAAGAAACTGCGGGAGATGCCGCAACAGTAACTTTTAATGGAGTCATTCGCTAACATGCATCCATTGACGATGACTCGGTTAAAAGTTACTGTTGCGGCATCTCCCATAGTTTCTTGAAATTTGTCTATGGTATAAACAGTCTAAGTGTTTAAAATTGGCTGTAACCTCGTGGACTGTGCCACATCGTGCACGACTACGAATGCCTGTGACATTGTATGTATGGTATTTCGTCACAACATCTTCTTCCTTTAAAAACCCAAAAAATATCAGAGTTTAAGAGGATGCCGTGATAGCTTAACTGACTAAAGCACTTGGCTGGATATCGAGGGATTGAGGTTCGAATCCCGGTCAAGGCAAATGATTCTTACGCCCTGAAATTGTTGCAATGAATTGAAGAAATTCTTTTTTATTATTTTTTCATTTTCTGGTTTTCACTCTCAAATGTTTTAATAGACTATTTTTGTTTTGCCCTTAAGAACCGACTGTCTTGACATGTGAAAGTAAAAATGAGTGTGAAGCATAAAATGCATTTAAAATAGCTTTTAAAGTGGAAATACATGTAGATAAAATACAGTTAAAATGCAGAGTTGAGAATACACATTTTGCATTGGATATACACCTAATAGAAATAAATCACATCATCTCGGGGGAAGATGGCTATGCACAAACTCAATGCAGAATCTGTTGCATGAAAAAGTGTGCATTAAGCCATGTGCTTTTTAAATGACATGAGAGTAAAAATGCTAAGGTAGAAACTGTCTGTGAAGCTAATCGCTATGAATAAAAACTTTGGGTTAAGCAAAATCTGCCTCCTCACCTCCATTGCCATTGACTGATTCAATGAGACTGGGGGAATTCCTTTCTCTGCATAAGGATTCTCAATTAAACGATATTTCATGATGTTCATGTTGTATATTTGATTAATTAAATTAGTAATATTTTCAGAAACCCAACTTTTTCTTTCAGCAATCATTTTCCCCATGAAAAATAGCAATGTTAGGTAATAATAGTGATGTTTACATATTACTTTTATTCTACAGTTAATGTTGTATTACTTCTTTCTTCCTTTCAAGAGCTCTGAAAATGAAGCTGCTGACTCAGGATATGGTAGATGACTACGATCCAGCACTTATGTTTACAATTCCTCGACTTGCTATAGTTAGTGGCCTGCTAATATTTGCTGATGGTCCCCTCTGCATCGACCGTCCCTTTGGAGAAATGTCTGAAATGTTCAGACCATTCAGGGTACGAACCCCACAGGACATAAAAATAATTTTCATATGCTGCCATCAAAAATCTATTTCAATTGAATGTTTAAATATTTTTGCTTTCCAGAACTTGCTGCACCAAATTAGGGAACTCTTATGGACTTTGAACAAACGAGAGCTGTACACCCTCGAAAAACTTCTGTGTTCAGCTGAAGAGCCTCCTGATTACCTTAGCCATCCTGTGGGTGCAGAATCTGGTGGTCAGAATGAAAATGGTGCCTTGGATCCATACCCTGATATGGATGACTTCATCACACAGTTCTACAATGATTATCCGAATTGCAAGCAGTTCATCTCTGATTTCTACTCTTCGTCCGGTGTGATGCCTGCCGAGGGGAAGGACGTGGCAGAGGAAGAAGAGGACACGGTGACTAATGCCACAGAAGCCTGGGCCAATGAGGAAGAAATGGATGGTTGGGATTCCCCAGTCTTGAACTTGAGAGAATCTGAGGAGGAAGATGAAGAGGAGGATGAAAATGATAAGAGTGACGATGATGAGGACTTGACACCAAAGGAAGGTTTCAGTCGTCGTAAAGGGAGTGACAACTCGGTCTCCCAGATTGTCAATATTCCAGCGGCAGCAACTGCATCCACTTCGTCCTCCAATTCCTTAGTCAAAGCAGTGACCGGTTACAGAATGGCAAATCAAGTTTCAATGAACGCTCTGGTTGCTGCATCTTCCAATTATAGCCTCGTGGATGCTCCCGACTCCCTTCCTGAATCTGATGCACAGGAGGATATGGTAGCTCGACATGCAATGCACACAGTGCAAGCCAGCCTTTCGAACCTCCTCCACTCAAACAATTGCTCACAAGAATCCACCACGTCATCCCAAACTCCATCTCCATCACCCTCACTCTCAGGATCTGAAGCCCCTGTGATAGAACGTGCTGAAGGACAGCTTCCTCATTCGCCTCCTGACTCAGGGGTGGCAGCCAGTGATTCGGCTAGCCTTTCTGATCGTTCACCAGATGGTCCATTAGCAAGCCAGGAAGACAATGGTGGGGGCGAGTGCTTGCCCTCATCTTCAACACATCCAGATGAACATCCAATCTGGTCCCTTCCCATCATTCCGTGCTCATGTGATTCAACATTGCTGTCCTCGAATGCCCAAGAATTCCCATCAAGGACGTCAGAAAATCCCAGTGCTCCCTGTGAAATCATCAGCAGGTCTAACAGTGAAGTTTTAAGGAGTGGAATGGAGGAGGATGATTGCAAAAAGGGTAAAAAAAGGATAGGTTTGGTTAGTGTTACAGGTGTGGATGATAGTGTTGAGTGGGTTGGAGGGCAGGTGTTGGGGGAGGGTCAGTGCTCTGTGTGTAGTGGAAGCAGTGGGTCAACCGCCCACTCAAATAGGCCACGCCCATCTGCAGAAATGACCTGGAGTCGAGCTGCCGCATCTTTTAGGAAAAAATCTCTGAGTGGGCGCAAGACACGCGGTGTTAAAGGAAGTCCAAGAATTCCTGAAAAGTCGGAATCATCCATGATTTCTTCCCTAGGAAACTCTGGAAATGCTGTAAGGTATGTTACTTTCAAATTCACGTGCAATTATTCATCACCACTATATAATTCATTTGATAAGATCCATGTGATGATAATAATTTGTGTACAAAGCTAACATTTTCAGTGTAAAAAGAGAATTAGCCTTATGTTCAGTGACACTAACAAAAATTTGCAACCAAAGATTTCGGAGGAAAATTGCGGTGATTGCACAGCATCAGTATTATTTTAAATCCTTTGCAAGTCCATCTATCTTTAACTTTAATTGTTAGGAAGAAGTCCAATTTTCATATTACTTTTTGATTTGCTAGATCATGTGCAGCATAGGGAAGCTAGATTTGTAAAATTTTGTTATGATATACAGAGTGGCGTATCAAAGTTATTCAAGAAGCTAGGCTGGGAATCAGTCACAGAGTGAAGGTTACATTACATTAAACCTTTTGCATAAATGAGAAGTAGGTCTCTTTAGCGATGATGTTAAAAATGTATTACTAGTCCCATCATACTGCAATAGGAGAGATCATGTAAATGAAATTAGAGAGTTAAGTGTAGAACAGATAGATTAAAAATGTCATTTTTCCCATGAATGAATGGTAAGGGATCAGAATAATATTATCCCACCACTCTAGGGGGAAAAGTATTTCTTGTCAATACTACTTACCAATTCCACACACCCTAACGGTGTCGTGCAGGGTACCATGTATAGAAGTAAAGGCTACTATAGCTGGAGGAGTACATACACTATATAAATCTGGCAGACTTTCATACAGAAATATGGATTCTTTATTTTCAAATCTCTTTCCTTCCTCTCCCCCTCTAGACAGGTATAATGCTGCTGTTTGTAAGTATGAAGTGTTTGTTCTTTCCAAAGTCTTTAGTTAGCCATTAGCTCATCGTTAAATTGGGGAGGGAGGAAAGAAAAGTCCATTTCATTGGCACTCACAATGTAACATTCACATAGCTTGGAATGGTTTCACACCTCTCAAAAGCGCAGATGGTCACTTGCTGCCCAAAATTAGTGTGAACCAACATTTTTATGAAATAATGGGCAGGTAGAAGCATAAACTGGCAAAATAATAGTTTTCATGCCTCACACAATCCTTGGACATTACATTCTAAAAAACATAGATAGCAATGTAAGTAATAAGTTTTTATAATGCTAACTTTCATTGAATTATGTATTATTGATCAGTCCATTTACATTTGCAGATGATCATTCTTCACCCAGGGAGAAATGATATAGCAAAAATTACAGAGTGGCTTTCTGGATCATTATGAGAGGCTTGGCATAAAGATCAATCAAGAAAATGAAATAAATGAGATTTTGTAGAAATACATGCAGGAAGTTTAATTCAAACAAGAAAGTAGGAGGCATATTTGAGAATTTAGAAAATTTTGCATACATGAGCAGTATTTATAGACAGACATGAGCATAATAGTGTTGATATTAAGGGAAAATTTCATTAGCAAAAATAACTTTTAAAGAGAGGAGAGAATCAGCAATGAGTGTTAATGTAAGGTATAAACGAAAGATTTGTTAAAAATTGATAGGGAACGTAGCATTGTTAGGTTGTGAAATATGGTCTGTCAGAAAAAATATATGTACGTGTTGGAAGTGTCTGAGGTGCAAATTTTCTGAAGAATGGAGAAAATTATAGGGATGGAAAGAAAGAAAAATGGCAAATTGCTTGGCATAGCAAGGGAAAAGAGAAGGCTGCCAGGGCAAAGTCATAACAGCTAGAAAAAATGAATGAATAGATAATGAGAGCTAATGGAAAGTTAATGGCAGTAAAAGTAGTAGAATGTTAGGAAGGAAGGAGAAAAGTTTATGTATTTTGGATGGCATAAAAGGAGGCAGAAAGTACATTCGTGGATTGGAAGAATAATATACTGAGAGGGCATTGTGGGATTGATAGTTGGCAATATCCATCAGAAATCTATCACTTACAAGTATACCAAACCATAATTATTTATTGATTTCTCTGTATGAATTATAGTGATTTGCCTATTTCTTTATTTAAAACAATAACATTTGGGCAAATGCAAGGTGTACTAGTACCATTAAATTAACACATTACTCTTCCCTGTGTAGGACTATGGACTTGTAATTTGCTTTCATTTGAAATCATCCTATTGGAAATTGACATAATCTGCCTCTTATGATAATTATTATTTTTGCATTTGTTTACAAAAACCAAAAGAATTAATAAATCATTGCTTAGGTTTCAGTATTTTAGCACCATTATTAAGTGGTTGGTTGTCATTGACCTGATGATGATGCTTATGCATTGAAATCTGAGTTTTGATATTTGTGGTTTTTGTAAAAGTTTGCAATAAATAATAATTTTTAATGGCTTATATAGATAGGGTTCCTGCATATCATGTGTGTTTTGTTACATAAACATGTAAGCAAATATCAAAGGACTCATCATTTCACTGCTAATTTTTTTCTTTTTGCAAATAAGTAGGATCTTGGGTTAAGCGAACATTTTGAGAAATTTTGGTAGTCCTAAAACTAATAATGGTTGTGAAACCACAAGCTGTAAAGTATGCATAAATTGGAAAATAAATTGTGTTCAATTAGAGCAAATAAATATTGGTGTTGGTTTCAATAATTAATTTGAAGTTCATTCCATTTAACAAAAGTAAATGAAAAATAAACAGTGATTTTTTCTCACTGTATCATTTGATAACTACAACCTTCATATTCTACGTATACATATTATAACTATGTAAATTATGGAATATTATGAGAACATTATTGTGACACTACAAATTATGTGAAATCAATGTAATAGTCACAACATCCAGCTGTATAATTATCCAGACATGCCAACTCTCCCGATTTAAGCGGGAGACTCCCGATTTTTCCTTCTTACGTTCTTGATGAACTGTTCAAATTGTGTACTTAGCTTAACATGTTAATAAAGTGTGACATTCATTAAAAATTGGCAAAGTGTCATAAAGGGATTAAGGTGCCATGCAAATATTGTGGTAATTAAAAGTGATTACTTCATGATACACTTCTAAAAATCTCCCGATTTTTCATTTTTGAAAGTTGGCATGTCCTCCCGATTTTTCATTTTTGAAAGTTGGCATGTCTGATTATCAATGGCAAAAAGTATAATCAAGAACCTCAGTGAAGCATTTGCTGTACATGCAGCGAAATGATTTTGAGCATATGTGATCATAATGTTTCACTTTTTATACTTTTCACTTCAACTAACACAACATGAGAGAAAGGATCAACTATGATGTTTTTCGAAGCAATTATATATCTTCTTCTTGATGCTGTATTAACTTTTCTCCTTAAATCCATTATAATTTTTAGGATTCAAAACAAACTTTGTTTGTGTTTCATCATTAGTGCGTGGAAAGTATACAAATATTGACATTGCATAGTTGTCGATTGTCATGTATTTTTTTGCTACTTTTAATTATTAAATTAGTAGATGTATTCATAAGTAACTAAGAAACAGAAGTTTAAAATTGAAATCAATGCCGAAATTCAGTTTTTTATCATTTAAAATTCTTTAATTGTAATATCAATGTCATTCATTGTTTAATTGTTTAAAATCAACCTCAAAAATCCCATCTTACCTATTATTGTGTGTAATTTGTGGTTGATGGCTAAGGTTTGCAAGTTAATGAAAAAGAACATGTTTGTCATAACTCATAATTTTGCTGCTAGCAGATGTGCGGTAAATCACATTACATGGAATTAGATGTAACAAATTCTGTTACATCTAATTCCACGGAAGAATAGAATTCACTATTTTATTGACTCAGTTTCATAATATTGCTGAAAAATATTGTGTTGCCTATAGTATTTTCTAAGTTAACATTTAAGTTCATGACATGACTCATTAACTTTAAATATCATTTGTGTGCTGTGGGGAAACTCATTCTAGTGGATGATCAGAAAAACCCAACAGTGAGTTAGTTCTGAGGCACACTTCATGAAGTATCACTCTAGCTGTTTCTTATAATTCAGTTTATTTAACCTTGTCTCATACTATGATATTTTCCAGTTCCAGGTATATATTGCTTAAATTAAAATGTTTTGAACTTATGAATGAAGAGTACAGTCTCTTTCATATCTCTTGTTATTTCTTTCAATATTGTTTTTACACAGTGCAATTAAAAAAAGTCTTCATTTTGTCGATAATAGCATAAAATTTTCGTGCCAATGAGTCTCTCTGTATTTTTATCTTTAAAATATTTTAAAAATTAAATGCATCAATGTAAATTACTTATTATGGGTAATTAAGTAGCATGTTATAAGGTTTTTGGCAGCATGTTAAATTTAATGTTCATAGATGTTGATTAAATTGTTCACAAATCATGTCAATTAATTTCTTAACCATGTCTCAAGCATTTTCCATTGCTGATAATCACAAAATATTTCTCCTCCTTTAAAGTATTTATAAAAAAATCAACCTGTGATGCACACTGTAGTACAGGTATAATCACCTGTATATCACAGGTATATAACCTGTATAATCACAGATACATAGGTGCATATTGCCAAATTTCTAGACCTCTCCAATTGAAGCCATTAGGATGTAAACAATTTGGTAGCTTTTAGTTATTTGACTGATGATAGCAATTTGAATGATACCTAAATATAAATCCATTAATGGTGGCTGAATTATGTATAATAATATTTTGCCTGCTCTGGAAATTTCAAGGACATTTTAATAATGATACTAATTCTGTACCCGTGCAATTTTGCCACTTTTTGGTAATTATCACTTAGAAATTTCATTGAAAAGAAAGGGGAGAGAAAAATCAGACCAACTAACTCTATACACAATTTGATAGAAATGAATGTCTTGGCATAGGATTGTGGAGTCAAATTAATTCCCCATTAAAAAGTATATAACTTTTAATGTCTCATTAATCAGTATGATAATATTTCAATTGAAGTAACATATGTATGATAGGGTTTTGTTAAGAAACTATAGTATACCTATCTAATTATAAATATTTGATACAGGTATTGAATCATTAAATGAAAAACACAATGTATTTTATTTTTCCACTGTTCTTTAATTTGGTACTACTAATTTCAATGCTTAGGCCTCATCATCAGGTACAAATTAGTCAAGTTGCGGTCTATTTATATACCATTCATGTGAGGGAAGGGGTGGGTGAGAGAGGGGGGAAGGAGAGGGGAGGAGGGAGGAGAAAGAGGTGGGGTTATGATCAGCGTTGATGGGAAGGAGGAGAGGGATCTTTCTCAGCCACCCCTTCCCCCACATGAGTGGCATATAAATGGACTACAACTTGACTAATTTTCACCTGAAGATAACACCAAAGCATTGAAAATAGAAGTACCAAATTATAGAACAGTGGAAAAATACATTGTGTTCTTCATTTAATGAATATGAACTTCTACGAAGTTGAGCCAGAAACCTTTGAAGAAATAGGTATTGAACTTTGGTTCTCATTTTCACAGATGTGACTTCATGTCAGTTGTTCATGTTTGGCTGTTTAAAGATAACGCAAATGATTTCCACCCCGTTTTGCCAAGCTTAATTGTAGAAACTCAAAATATTTATTTAATGGTCCCAATTAATGCATATTTTTATTTTTGCATATTCAGTTCAACCACTAGTGTAAATGTGCATGGGCCAAGTTTAACAGGTTAGAAATTAAGATCCTGGTGAAATGAACCTTTAGGTGTAGTATATTGACATACATATTAGAAAGGAGAGAGCAAAATGGATTTGCTCTGCCAAAAAAATTATGTATCAAATAGTTGCAAATAATACTACTGAGATCTGTACCTTTTTTTAAATAATTGGTGGCTAATTTTGTTTCTTATCATTTTGTGCTTCTTTTGGTCTTCTTCTATCCTGGTGCTCTTGAATTTTCTTCTGGTTATTTGTTTTCTCCATTCTAACTTGATAAATATACAAATTAATGGATATTAATTCTCTTATTTGCCTTCAAAGAAATGGCAAAATTGCTGTAAAAATTCTGGTCTAATGAGTATAATTTAGAAAGTTTATAGTCATTTTAATTCAATTCCATTCTTAATAAAAATATAGTTTTGTTCCTTTATATATGGTGTGTGTTTTTTCTTTTATCTGCAATGAGCTATTTTGCACTTAATTTTTTTAGAGCAGTCATATTCCAGATATACAGTTTTATGTAGCTTTCCAGTGCGCATTGCAGTAAATAATTGTTGTATATAGACAAGTTAATAAAGCTCTTGATACAACGTTGCATCCCTTACCTTATATCATCTTTATTAATAATCTTCCTCAGTACATTGATAACACCATTAATATTTTAATGTTGATGATAAATATTATCTTTAATCTAGTGTACCACCTTTTCTGGTATTTTCAAGTCTACTCATGAAAATCTACTTTTAATACTCTACTTTTCAATTCTACTACTACCTTGGTGTTAAATTGGTCAAAGAACATAAAATACTATTTATTGATCTGACTAAACTTAATCTATAGTTTCACAATGAAAAATCCCTTTTTCAGTGGCAGTTCCTTCTCAAGTTAAAGAATGTTACCTGGCGGAGTTCTAACTTGTTCAAGATTTTTGAAATATTCATTGGTGATGAACTTGATTGATCAATGCACATTAATTCAGTAGGGAAAGAAGCAACTTATGTTATCTATGCATCCCAGTATTTTAATTCTAATATACTTTCTGTGTATCTCAGACATAAGTGGACATAAAAGTTTTTCAAGTGCTTGATTGATGGATTTAGTGAACAAGTATCAACTATCATTTCAATGGAATGCTACCAGATGCCAGCAGTTACATCATTCATTTTTTTATTGTGGTTACTGGCTAAGGGAAAACTTTCATTAAGAGTATTCATAATTAACTCACAAACATGTCAGTGTCCATTTTGCAAAGAATTAATGTGGCTTGCAAAATGCTATGATCTGAGAGTTTTGTTGACAAAAACCTGTAAAAACTATTGGTCTGACCATTTTCTTGGTAAAGCCAAGTAGTGTTAATTATGTGTGCTTACATTAAATCAACCCTTGTCCATTTGTTTTGTTCTAGAAGTCTTGCTGTACCATTGCCTACTCACATTCAGGAGCTTGGTGGAAGCTACTCTTCCTCTTTCTCCAGTTGCCACAGTACAGCCAGTACTGATAGGTGAGTCAGTTTCACTTTCTTTTAATTCATACTATTTTGGTATCTTTATCAAAGTTATTGAAATATTGGAACCAAAATATATATGTACAGAATTCATCAGTTCAGATGTTGCACCATATTTGGCCTTAACCTTTTTCAAGGAACTTTAACTCGATGTTCTATGCACACAAATGGAGTTATGTTCCTTCAAATGTCCATCTGTCTTAAGTTGATGGTCAATCACTCATTTCTGCCACCTAGCTCCATTCTCCTCTTACTCCAAATTCCACCCCAGTTGCCTCATAATCCCTTTGAAAACCAGTTTTTCCATTCCATTTGAAACCTTTTTCTCTTTCCTCTTTCAAATCCATTTCAAACGCGATAATTTTCATGTACTACCACTCCTCCCATCATGAATCATATTTCAATAGTTAAAATCTAGCAAAATATGAAAGGAGTGTTGCATGTTGAAGCGTAAGGAAATTACTTTTGAAATCTATGAATGATGTAGTGGTAGTGCCTGCAATTCTACAGAAGTATCAAGTTTTAGAGCCATCCATTTCTACCTCATCAGTTGAACCCAGCTACAGCAGCCATGATTACTGTACTTGAGTCACCAGAACACAAAAGGTTTGAAAACATGAAAAAGAAGTGCCTCTGAATCTCATTTTTTTAAATCTGTGTTATGTATAAACATCAAAATTTGACAGCTTTCTATGAGAAGCAATTAAAATTTAAAAATATTCATTCATTCAGTATTTGCATCTCGAATCACATGATATATTCTTAGCAAACAAATGGGGTTTATCATCCAACTCAATTTCCAGCAATTGGGATAGCACAGAGCTGTGGTTGACATGTATTGAATCATGGTCATTATTGTGTATGGCAGGATCAACTTTAGAAACGTTATCAATGTCTCTTCCTTTTTTTATCAAAGAATTATTGATTGTTTTAAATAATAATATAAAATTAGATATGGAACATCAGGTGTAGCACGTTGACTTCTATATAATTTATATATCAAGCCATACAAATTGAGATTTTGACCTGTAATTGGGAGTCAAGCATAGGAACATGCTTTTGATATGCTCTCTCATTGTAAAAAAAAACCTTTTGAGTTTTTTTTTTAAGTGACCACTGAAAATTAATTTTTAGGGGGAAATTTATGATGATTTTACCATCAGTTACACAATGCACATTAGTTGGAATTTCGTGTGTTTTTATGTGACATAATGTGTTCTCTCATGTCACATAAGGATAAATAAAGAATAATTGGGCTTAATGTTTAAATCAAAACTAGTTTATTTCATTGATGTCATTCATTAAATGTTATAAAAAGCAAAACATTCTTTTGTTATGGCCAAAATTTATGTACAGCACACTACACTTGTATTAACATAATTTATGCAGTATAAATGATGCAGAGTGACTACTTACTTTATATTAGAGCAAAATCAAATTGGGAAATGTATTAAAGTTGAATATCTTGTTATTCAGCAGTGACACATCCTCATATAATTCCGAATGCCAAGATGATGAAGAAATTGCTCTTGCTATGCAAGCTGCTGAAATTGCCAAGCGGAATGAAGCCAGAGCTAAGTTCAGGTAAATTTCTTATCCAGTCTTATTCAAAAATTACTTAGCTTTTATTTTCGCATGTTTAAGGTTTTGTTTTGCATGGAAGTTACATCACTATAGCATGTATCTGTATGTTGTGTGTGCTTAATGTTAAAATCTAAATAGTGTATTTTTTTATCCATTGCCAAATGATGTAATTATTCATTTGGTCTGAAGAAATAGTTTATATAAGATCAAGGAGATTAATGAAAATGAAGCTAGTCAGTAAATTACAGTAAATGTTTCAAATTTTATAAAATTTCCTAGTATTCCATAAAATTTACTTTATTAATTATCATTCTGTTGTTTTATTTATTGTAATATTTTTTTCTAAATTTTATTCAATTTTAATTTTCTTTAGATCAAGTGAAGACCTGGTGCACAGATTATTTGTTTACGTGGCCGGAGTCGCTGACCAGTTGCAGACAAACTTTGCAGGGGATCTCAGAAATATTCTCAAATGTGTGTTCTCAGTTAATTCAAGTCCAATTTTGCCCCAAGAGGAGGAGAAAAAAGAAGAGGAGCCACCCACAGAAGAAAATAGGAGACAACCAGGTCAAGAGAACCAAGAATTCAATGGTGAAGTCTCAAATTCAGGAGAGACCGTTTCTAATGGTGTCATTGAAGAACTGACTGGTGAATCAATGGAAGGTATGCTCGTGACTTTTTTTTATGGTAGTCTACCTTTTAAGGTAGGTTTGGGAAGGACACACAAACTACTGCTACATTTCTAAGCCTCACTCCACAATACACAACCAAATACCATAAACTGTAATGCACCCTTCTTCAATTCTACATCAATTCTACCTCCCTTCATTCTATCTAACATGCATACTCTTTTGCCTCTCCTTACCTCACCCGCCTGAAAATCTCTCTCCTGTTATAATCTTCAATATTCCAATAAAATCACTAATCAAAATGCTCTGCATTTAACGTTCCTGTCTCTTCCCCCACCATCTCTTGTACTTTTTCATTTGTTTTCTTTTTTATCCACTTTTAACATCCTCCACACCCACATCTCAAAAGCCTCCAGTCTGTGCAACCTCCAATCATGGGATTATTGGCCATCACTTTTACATCTTTATATTAAATTAGACTCCATGAGTAGGTCATTGCTTCTCCTTACCACTTACTTGTGTGCTGCTGATTAACACAGATACCCTAAACTAGTAGATCAATTCTTCATACACTGGGAGTGTACTGGTTTCCACTGGCTAGAGCCCTAATTCCAAAACCAAGGTTGGCTAATTCCTAAGTGAAATTCCAATCTGTATTTGGGTGTCATACAGAAGCACTCATAACTTTAATTATCCAAATTAACAAATGTCAAGATTTAAACTGAAAGTTCAGCTGCTTGTTGCTATTAGTATTTTCTCATACTAAAAAGGCAGGTATATATTTAATAAATGCCACTGTACTGGTGATCTTTCCATGCTCAATGTAAGGCCGTTTTTACTTTACACTTGAAGTACATTAGACCAGCTCAGACTATTGTTTTCTGCTGGCCTGAACATTGAAAAATAAAATGAATCATCAAATGGTGTGTTTTATAATGAGTACATCAAATTCAATAATAACCTTTATTGTTGAGTACTGATTTCTTTGAATCATTATCAATGTTTCATAGCTTAATGATGATTGCCAGGTATTTATTGTACGAGAAATGAGTATAATGTGTTTTTTTTTGAGCTGATCACAATTTTTGTGTTGCAGTAAAAGTACATCTGAGCAGTCTAATTTAACAGTGATTTTCTTTGGTTAAAATATTGAATAAAATGCAGCTTTAAGACTCCCTTTTTTTCCCCAAAAATGTATGCCAAACTCATGCCTTTAACAAGATTGTAGGTTAAAGAAGTATTCAAGATAAGTAGTTTTTTTTTGTATTGCCTGGAGAGCAAAATAATATTTATGGGCTTATAACCTGGTCTATGATCTGCTCATGTGTGCTGTTAGTACCATTTTGTTAAATAATTTATTTTAAATAATTGAAGCTCAGGTGCGAGTGGGGAATGGAGAGTCCGGATGGGCAGTGTTAGGAAGAGGGGTAAGGCAGGGTTGCCCATTGTCACCGGTGCTGTTCAACGTATACTTGGAGGAAATGATTAAAGAGGCATGGGAAGAACTGGAGGTAGGAATGAAAGTCGGAGGGGAATTCGTAAAATCGGTTAGGTTTGCTGATGACCAAGCATTAGTTGCTCAGTCAGCCAAGGGGTTGCAAGCATTGCTGAGTGAATTGGAGGTTCAGTGCGATAAATATGGGATGAGAATCAATGTTAATAAAACAAAGGTTATGCGATTTTCCAGAAAGAAAAAGGCTAAGCTAAATATTAAAATAGGCGGGGAAAGAAAAGAGCAGGTAGAGCAGTTTACATATCTCGGAAGTGTTTTGGACCAATACGGTCAAAGTGGTAGGGACGTAAGGAGAAGAATTGCGCTAGGCAAGGAGGCTTTCTCAAGGAGGAGGGAGTTGATGACGGGGACGTTGAGTAGGGATGTTAAGACAAGACTCGTAAAAACTCTGATATGGAGCGTAGCTATGTACGGCGCGGAAACGTGGTCGCTGAAGCAGGAGGATAGACGTAGATTGGAGGCTTTTGAAATGTGGGTGTGGAGAAGAATGGAGAAGGTGAAATGGACCGAAAGGAAAACAAATGAGTAAGTACTAGAAATGGTGGGGGAGGAGAGGGGTTTGTTGAGAGAAATCGTATGGAGGCAGGAAAAATGGATGAAAGGCGTATTGAGCGGTAGTGGAATGTTGAAGAAAGTAATAGAGGGGAGAATGTTGGGCAAGCGAGGTAAGGGCAGGAACAGGATAGGGGTGTTGGACGGGATGAAGGGAGGAAAGAAGTACACCGAGATGAAGAGGGACCTGATATAGATTTGTTTGATAGGTGGGGAGTCACAAAATGTTTATTTGATAGTTGTGTCCATCCAAAAACCTACCTTAAATGGTAGATTACTTAATAATAATAATTGAAGCCTGTGGAATATTTTTTCTTCAAGGAGCAAGAAAATTCTTCATACATTATTTTTTCTACCTTATAAGGTTTAAGTACCTATTTGATAAGGTGGATAATTTCATGGTTAATTTTCTGGCTCTCTGTGGTAACATTTCATACATGGTTCCTAGTGAATTGTCATTAAAGGTGTTCCATTTCACCTAATAAGTGCATAACTTGATTGGACTTCTTGTAAATTTCCAATATTTGGTTGATGTAGAAACCTCTAAAATTTCTGCCTTCAAAGATTGTCAGTAGGACACTTTTTGGCTCCAAAATCTATTTTGTGCCATGTTAATTGATCTATCCCCAGTCTATTAGCAAATGATCAAATCCATAGTAATCATTTTCCCGTTGCCATTCTTGTCAGTGAAAATTCTGATAGTTTCTCATATGGTCTACAATCTCTCCAATAAAAATATTTCTGGGTTGGTTCCAGTGGTGGTGGATCTGTAAAAGTTTGAAATAACTGTGCATTCACCCATTGGTCATGTAATCTCAATGTAATCAATCATTCTGTACTTTCTTTTTGGTGGCAGATCATACAAGAGCAAGACCTCCCAATGGCATTCATGTAGAAAGTGCAGAGGAGGCCCTCCTTTCATCCATGCCATCGTCGTCAGTGAATGGGTTGGATGAAGGAGAGAGGATGGAAAATAGAACTGTTGAATTGCCTCCTCCTTGGGTTCCAGATGAATTGGCTCCAAGGTGTATGTCTTGTGAGGCAGTCTTTACTGTTGTCCGCCGTAGACACCACTGTCGGAACTGTGGAAAGGTAAGAGAACATAATTCTTAGTCTCACTCCTTTCAAAATTCATGAAAATACTGCTGAAAAATTTCCAAATATTGTTGAAATTAATGATTGGTTAATTATTACAGAATTTAAGCTTGTTTATTTGTATCATTTTATTGCTATAAATTGGTTGGATTTGTTGAATAATTGAAAAAACTCCAATAGCCATAAAGAGTTAACCTTTCAAAACAGGGTACGATTGAAATTAGTTGGCAAACACCACAAGTCAAAGGATGGGGTAAAGGGTAAATAAAGAAAGGGAAAGAAAGGTGAATACGAATACGTGTATGGCGTATGATTTCAACTCGTGTTGTCATGACGATTGACCTTCAGTACACTGAAGAGGGTGACTTTGAGGCCGAAATAGACGTATTCGTATTCAGCTTTCATTCCCTTTTTATTTACCCTTTACCCCATGCTTTTACTTGTGGCGTCTGCCAACTAATTTCAATTGTACCCTGTTTCGAAAGGTAAACTCTTTATGGCTATTGGAGTTTTTTCAATTATTCAGTACTATTTACCATAAGAGCTCAATTCATTCATTATTGTTTGAATTTGCTTTGCTAAAAAAGTAATTGTTTGTGAAAGACATACCAAAGTTAACTGTTCATTACAATGCAACAATTTCAGAGTGTAAAAATTGTTAGTCTTGACCGGGATCTGAGTTCAATTCCCGGTCAAGGTATATGATTTTTACACTCTGAAATTGTTGTATTGTAATGGATATTAGCGGATGACCCCATCAAAAGTTACTGTGATGGCATCCCCTCAGTTTCTTGGACTTAATTGTTCATGTTGTGCTTAATATATCATTACTACTGATTACAATCCTTTTATTACTAAGCTCTATCCTATTTCTTGTATCCTATTTCTTTTGTTCTATCCTATTTCTCTTGTTCTATCCTATTTCTTTTGTTCTATCCTATTTCTTTTGTTCTATCCTATTTCTTTTGTTCTATCCTATTTCTTTTGTTCTATCCTATTTCTTTTGTTCTATCCTATTTCTTTTGTTCTATCCTATTTCTTTTGTTCTATCCTATTTCTTTTGTTCTATCCTATTTCTTTTCCTATTTCTTTTATGAATATGTTGTTTGGCCAAAGTTCAAATATTACTATATCAAAACATATATCATTTTAAGCCCAATGCTCATTTTATTCCTTTTAACAAAAATCAGTTCTATTATTTGATTAATTTGTTATGGATTTTTTTACTCTATTATGCTGAAGTGTTAAGCAACATGAAGTTTTGTGATTCATGTACATCTTATAGCTTGTTGTTTAAAGTTATGGATTCTATGAATGGATGAATCATATGCTTTAATAATAAAGGTAAATACATTCTTTTTGAAAGCACAAATAGTTAAACTTGACTCTCAGAAAAATTTGATGGTATCCAGTAAATCTTGGATTAGTTATTTGAAAATATTGAGTGTCTCATGTCCATTGATCTTTGACTGAAATTCCAGCCTACGTACACTTATGGTACTCTTTTCAAAGAAATTAATTTTTTTATTTTTTTTTTAGGTATTTTGTGCAAGATGCAGTTCAAACTCAGTTCCTTTACCACGTTATGGCCACGTGAAACCAGTTCGCGTTTGCAACAGATGCTTTATGTATCAGGTGACTCCATTTACTATTGAAGAAATTCCTTCTCGCTCCTGAGAACACTGCCTCATGTAAAATTTATTGATGGAGGTTGTTGGGGTTTATGTTGATAAAATTGTGCCTGAATAGCTTGTGAGAATTTTAATTAATACATTGAGACTTATTATTTTACTACAGATAGTATAAAAATCACTTCTGAAATGTACTGAAAATAAGAACTTTATTTATTCATGATATACAGTAAATATTATACAGATCTTAATTAATAAATAAATATGTTTGTGTGTATATACATATACACACTCATATATAAATATAACATCATGTCAAAGCATCATAGTTACCCATGTTACTGCTGAGAGATTTGGCTTTTGAGCCACAAATAAGCAATAAAGCTTTGGATGCCAGAGGTTCTTCTTAAGGTGGTTTGGGTACACAATATGTGCATGAAATGGATATAGTAGCTTCACTGGATGTTTTAATGGTAACATTTTTACTTTTGTATAAGTTTTATTGTGAGATAAAACTTTTGATAATAACAGTTCCATTTGAGTCTTTTTCCTTCCACGGTTCATCATTTTAATTTTATTTGCATAGAAATGAAAGCTCTAGCAGTTGCTCATGGGTTGATTTCCCATCATCAAAATGCTTTGAACGTTGAGGAAACCAGAGGCCTAATTGACTTCAATGTTGCTTCTATGTTTTTTCAAAATTGACTATCAATTTATAAAATGTATCACTATTAGTAGTGAATAAAAGTGGATTCAGTCATTTAATCAATATATTTTACAAATTATGTCTTCACATATGCCTTTTAAATATATTCAAGTGCATACAGTTTGTACCCAACACTACCATTTTTAGGATGTTGTCCATTAATCCAGTGAATTTCTACCTATTCTGAACTCAAGGTGAAAATGAAATTGTGATATTTTATATATATATTATGTATCTATACATAAGTCCATAAGCTTAATTTGCTGTGATTTGAGAGAAATTAAAATGCCTTATTATTGAATAAAATGTACACACAAAGTATGTAATACCCATTGAATTTTGACCCATAACGCTGTCATTCCTTGGTCTAATTGCTAGACCATTCTTTTTACATGATTGTCTATTGCTGCACCTGGCTCAAATGTTTTCCAATTTTCTGTGGTTGGGACACAGACCTTGTTAAACTATTTGTTATGTTATTCATTTTTGGTTCACTGGGTAATTATTTTAGATTCATGTGAAGCGAATTTGTTAAATTAAGCTTGCTAAATAATTATGATTTATAATTTTGTTACTACATTTATAGTGTAAATTGCACACAAGTCATGTATTATTGGTTTAATAATATTTTTATTTTAATGGAAAGACATGATTTTCTTGATGGAGAGTAAGCTTTTTTTTAAGAGGTGTATAATTTTTGACAATCGAAGCATTTATTTAATGCTATGTAAATTTATCTGTCTTAAATGACATGTATTTGTTTTGATTTTGCCTATATTAGGTAAATATGTTGAGGTTAGTGAATAATTAAGCAAACAGCCTTTTTTGGCATTAATAGCTTTCAAGAAAAAATTGTATTCTGGGTAATGTACTTTTGTAGTCATCACTAATAAATTATTACAGTTACAATGGCATTAATTTTATTGATGATACTCAACCCATTTAAATTATTACATTTTTTGTTGCATAGTTTCTGGCTTTTCCTGGTTTATCAACAACTTTATGTGATTCGTATTCGGTATGTATCCGAGCGTAAATAAATAGCTTTTCTCCCTCTGAGGCCACCTTCTGGGATTGTATTCAGAAAGAATTATTGAAAATTGTTCTTGAAATGATTTTCAATACTGAAGTGTAATCATCCAAGAATCATTATCCAAAAATGTCAGGAATAAGTTTTTGGAGCAAAAATGGAATAATAAAAGGAATCATAAACATGCAGACGGCTTCCAGCATTTTCACAGCATTGTTATTGTTAGGTAATATATTGGTTAAGGTAGGTTAAAAGGGAAACAGCTACCGAATAAATATTTTGTTTCTCATAAAAAAACACAACCCAACATCCTAGTCTACAACATCTTCATCTCCGAATACTTTCTTCCTCCCTCATCCCATCCAACATCCCTATCTTATTCCTGCCCTTTCCTTGTTGGCCTAAAATTCTCCCCTCTATTGTAGTCTTCAACATCCCACTGCCAATCATTATGCTTTTAATCTATTTTTCCTGCCTCCTTATGATTTCTCCCAACAATCCTCTCTCCTTTCCCACCATACCTAGGATACCATGAGTAGTTTGGATTTTTTTGAGTTGCGCAAGTTGTTTTGAGAGGGTAGAGGTGTTGAAGATATTGAGCATTCAGGATGCCCTTAAACCTCCAAAAGTGACAGAAATCTTGCAAGAGCTTTGTTGGACAGGGATCCCAGATTAAGTGTTCTCCTAGATTTTGATGAACTTGGCATCCCTAAAGATGATGTGCATCGACTTGTGATCAAAAACATGGGCATTAGAAAGGTGTGTGTGAAGTTGGTGCTGTAAATGCTCTCAGACAAACCAAAGGAAACTCGCACACTAATCTTCCATGAGCTTCTCGACCATGTTAGTGAGGATCTAAATTTTTTAGATGGTGCCCCAGCAGACTTTCCTTTCCCCCCCCCCCCTCAAATCCATGCTGAAAGGACATCACCAAGGCTTGGTGGAAGCATTACAACAGTCCGTGACAAGGGAGCTAAGCAGCATTCCCAGCGCCACCTTCCAGAAGGCATGCAAGGTGTGGAAAACATACTGGCAGTGGTGTGCAGACGCACAAGGGCGCTACTTGGAAGACTTTTGAGTGAATGTATCAATTCTGGCTAAAAATGTTTTTTAATTGACTCAGGCGTTCTACTTTTGGGAAAGAGAGGCTGAATAACAATTTTTTCTGATCAATGAATAGTGTATCATTTTCGGGTGAGAAAGGCGTGGATTTTGATTGTAGGCAGATGAATCTCATACCACAATCATGCTTAATAGGTAGTAGTGAAATGTGGAATAATTTTCTTTAAGTTTTTGATGATTGTTCCTATTTTGATGAAAGAGTTTTAAAAAACCAATTGAATTCTGAAATATATATTTTTTAGCAGTTGAGATAATTTATTCTATTTGCTATTTGAGGGGTAATATTCATGTGACTGAATGTCCTTTTTTATGCTGTAGAAGGGCAGAAATTTTCACAAAATAGCAGGAAAAATTCTGAGATGCATAGATGGTTGACTAAATAAAGAAGAAGGGATTTGAATGCTCTAAAATCTTTTGCTGAAACTGGTTGGAAAGAACAAGTCATGTTGTTTTATGGATCATCTTTTTCAGCATGCATGAACGTGATAAGAGGTAAATTTTTTACAGGGGCCTGAAAGCTGGTGTCATTAGTTACTCAAAGGTTGTAATTTTAAATGGTATTTCTAATTACAGTTAACTCTATATTGGAAATCCTATGTACTTTTGATAAAAGATGAAGAATCTGGACTATCATTTTCACCATATAGCATAGCATTTACAGCACTAGGGGAAATACAAGACTAGTCTTAATTTTTGAAGGGAGTCATGAAATGGGTGGCTTTAAATCTGCAGTATGATCTTGAAGAATATGAAATTGTAGGTAATTAAAATTAAATAGTGTAGAAAGAAGTTATCTGATTCACTTGCCTGGACATGGCTGAAGGTTTAAAATGAGAATATACATTTTACACTATGGACTGGTGGCATGATAAACTTCACTCTTATTTGCTGATAGATATTTTATTGAGCAGTGGCTATTACTTAGGAATAGAAAGTGATTGAAAGTATGGTATGACACAATTTTTAAGAATTCGTATCATGAAGAATGTAATAGCAACAAAGTATTAATTAATGAATCTTTGATACAAGAGATTTTCCCATCCCAATTAAAAGAATCAAAAGCAGTGCCCATTTATAAAAACCATGGCTGTGTGAATGATTTAGACAACTACAGATAAATAGTGGTCCAAAATACATTTGCTAAAATATTTGAAAAAGCCTTGTATATGCAAATAACATCCTATCTTGAGAAAAACCTCCTACTTTCAAATTCTCAGCATGGATTTAGATCTGAAAGGTCTACCAATACTACCATATGTCAGGCAATTGACATTATACTTTATTCATTAGATGCTAAATGCAAAACTCTCAGATTGTTTTTTCACTTGTCAAAAGCTTTTGATAATATAAACCACAATAGACTACTAATTAAACTCAATAGAATAGGAATTAGAGGAACTCCTCTAAATTGGATGAAGTCCTACATCCACATTCGCACTCAGAGAAAGTAGTGTTGTCAGTAGATGGGTCAAAATATGCATCTGAAGCATACCGAGTTAACAAAGGCGTTCCACAAGGCTCAACCCTTGGGCCACTCCTTTTTCTGATATACGATATATCAATGACCTACCAAGCTGCTCACAGAATTATGAAGGAATTATATCAGTGCTGTATGCTGATGCCACTAATGTAATAATATCAACACAAACTTACCCCAGCCTTGTGGAAAAATCAAAGTCTGTCACACTTGCAATAAACAAGTGGTGTACAGACAACTTTATAGATCTAAATGTAAATAAAAGTAAAATATTATTCTTTACACGCAATAAAAATGTGACAGATGATCTCCCGGTAAAAATTAATGATGAATCAATTGAGAATGTGACGGAATGTAAATTTCTAGGCATTTCTCTATGTGCTAATATTTCTTGGGGTAAGCATGTAAAAGCCCTTCAACATAAGCTTAGTTCAACTTGCTTGAAACTTGTTTTGAAAACTTGTAGACACTTGTTTGAAACTAAAAGTAAGACTGTCCTTCTCAATTTAAACTATGGAGAAATTTATTCGAATATAACCTATAGTATGATATATTGGGAATTGGCTGCTATTTCTCAAACCATCTTTAAAATGCAAAAGAAAACTATTAGAATAATAACCGGGAAACCTCACAATGCCCCATCAAGACCTCTTTTCCATGAATTAAATCTGCTACCACTCCCATGCATGCACATTATGTTCTTAATTCTGAAAAAAGAAATAACATTGGAAACTATTCTCATAACTCTGCCTATCATCATCACTACACCAGAGGAAGGAACAATATCCATTATGGGAATATTAGAACCAAAGCATTGAAATTAGGACCTAATGAAATGGGCATTAGATTATGTAACAAACTACCCAAAAGAATGAATGAAACCAAGGGAACTGCTGCATTCAGGCATAAATTAAAAAGATATCTACAACGCAATATGTTCTACTCGGTTGACAAATATCTAAACAATATTCCTGACCAGAAAGTTCATACTCTCTGTTTATAGCAATGGTCATGGTCCAATTCATGTTGGTGATCAATCATTTTCTTAATTGATATTTCATGTGCATATTACTGCCAATGTACATGGGTTTGTGCCAAATGTTATGTAACTGTGAGCACCATTTCTTTTTTTTTTGTATCTTTAATTGAGTCTGAGTCTTTGCTCCTTTTTGACGTGCCTTATAGAATGTACAAACACCTGGTATTTTTGTATTGTGATCTCTGGGCAAATAAAAGTAATAATAATAATACTCCAGGTTCGGTGAAAATTTGGAGCTCTCCTGATATATACAAGTATTATTAAAACATTATAAGGGTTATGCTTTTCCAGCAGACATAGCATCCAAGGTTATACCATACAATTAAGACTGTTATACCATTCAAAGTAGGGTTTTTTTAGGGAACAGAGGTACTAAGCATTGCTACTCTTTTGACCCTTGCCTAACACATCTCGAATTACTCTAAAAAACTATATCATTAAACCAGTTTTCAGTTGCACACACTTTCTTCCTCACTTCATTCTCAGCAGTCTTGTCTTCCATCAATCATGCCTATCCAATACTTGCCCCTCTATTACAATCTTCAACATTCTCTTGCCATTCAATATAACATGCATCTGCTTTTCTTACCATCTTTGAATTTCTCCCAGGAACATTTCCTCATTCATTCTACTTGCTCTAATTTATACTGCACACATTTAATGTTTATTTTAGCCCTCCTATTTCTGGAGCCCTTCATTTTATTCTCATTGAGTTCATACCATACGTGGTCTGCACGAACTTGTGCAATCTAGTGGCCATAATGTGGGCTATAGCAGCACTAGTCCACTAGCAGCGCGAGTTGCTTGAGACCCAATGATCCATCTTTGCTTGGTAGATCATCAAGCTGTGCGCATGATGCCAGTTATGTTAGTTTCTGTTGTCCTAGTCTTACTGTTTGTTGAAAATGGAAATTAACGAAATCACGGAGCAACAAATCAACATCAAGTTTTTTGGTCAAGTGTGGTGAAAGTTATCAAAAAATTACTGAAATGTTGACAGCCATCTACAGTGATAATGCTCTGAAGAAAACATCTGTTTTCAAGTGGATTAAGTGTTTTAAAGATGGTCGACAAGATGCCACGGATGACACAAGGCTGGGGTGGGCTTCAACCACCTGTGTTGACAACAACATTGATCATGTGCGGTCCCTGGTCCTTACCATTCGTAGAAAAACTGTCTGAATGATAGCTGATGAACTGAGTTTAGGAAAATCAACAGTGCGCACTATGTTAACCAAACATGATGGATGGATGCTTCACCATGACAATGTACCTGTACATTTTACATTGATTGTTCGCCAGTTGCTGGTAAAAAATTCAATCATCATCCTTGTTCATCCTCCTTGATCACCAGATCTCGCCCCCTGCGACTTTTCCTATTCCAAAATGCAAAAATGTGATGAGGGGACATCACTGGGAAGATATGGACAAGATAAAGCAAGAAACGACTAGACAACTAAAAAGCCTAACTGTGGAGGACTTCTAAGGGTGCTTTAAACAGTGAAAAAGAAGATGGAATGAGTGCATAGCAATGAATGGAGAGTACTTTGAAAGGAACAAAGTTGATATTGACTAAATTTTGCACAATTAAGTTTTTATGGCCTCAGTTTACGTATTTATTGGACAGGATAGTACCTAGCATACTGATATGTTACTATGCTCAGTAATAATAGCAATCTCTTGGCTAACTAGCTAACTAAAGCTTAATTATCCACAAATATTACCTAATTTGATGAATACCTTGTCATATTTCATTTGTTCCTCTAGACCTCTCCATTCCTTTACCATTTCCTCTGCATATGAAGAGCATGGGTGATAATGAACAGCTCTGCCTTACCCTCAGCTCACTGCCCATTACCATTCTCTATCTACTATCTGCACAAGTGAAGTGTAGGATATGTAAACAATTCCTTTCCAAACAATCTCCTTCTATTTTCAGCAAAACAAGAAGTAATTGTGCTTTATTAGCTCTGCTGAATATATTTTTGATATTCATAAAGCAAGCATATAAATCCTGGTTGTATTTTATATTCCTCTTTATCAATGATCTGATTATTGCTTGGGCATCATGTGTACTCCTACTCTTTCTAAAACCAAACTGATTTTCCCCTAAGTAGTCATTTGTCTTCTTCTTCATCCTTCTGTTGTAGGTCTTACGTATTTTTTTGCTATTTATGAAACCGAGCTTATAGTGCTTTATTCCTTACATGCTGTCCATAAACTGAGCTCTCCTATCTCTTTCTGAACTTTATTTTGCTCACCACTTCATTCTCCCTTCTCTAGGATTGCCAATTGCTGAATCATATAAATTGGGATGCCTCCCATATTCTAAATATAATAACAAGGTTGTTTACTCATATTCTTGTAATAAATACTAAACCATGGCATTTCTATCTTTATGCCATTACATTCATTTAATATTTTCACAAAATAGAAAAAATAAAGATTGTAAATTCAATTGTTGAATCTGGAGCATCTTTATTTGTACCTTGTGTGCTTGAATTTTTATGATTGCTGGACAGATTTCAGCATTCTACTTTTATCCTGTACAATTTTGTGAATTTCCAAGCAGCTAACATTCTTTTTATTATGCTGTATTTGTGGGAAACCATAACCGGCACAGGGAAAGGAACTGGCCCCCCTACCCTGATGTGTGAATATTCACACGCCGTCGGGCTTGGTACATGGGTGAGTTCTACCATCACCTACTAAACCGACCTTCGGGTTGATTACTGTGTTTATGGTGCTGTTTTTATGTCCTTGGGTACATTTATTAGAAGTTACTTTTTTCTCCTTTTCATGGCGCATATAAAGAGAAAAGTCCATCTATTTCTTTCCGACTAGAATAGAAAAATAGTACAATCAGCTACCTTTATCAACTCAAAAGTATTATTCTCCCAGAACACAGTTTAAGAACTGATTCCTCGTTCTTTTATTTTTTTAAGTTCCTCTGTTCATATTCCACCAATAAATAAATTCATTAAACAAATTTTCTTACCTCGATATTCATATTTTATTTTTATCTTACCATTGTAAGGAAAGTGATGTAATGCTGTGAAGTTAAATTATGAAAACAGCAACATGCTTCCGGTCTGAATGAGTAAATAGTGAATTAAGTAAACACCGACTCCCACAGTCACGGACGTTGAAATCTCTCGATAATTAACTTCCGCATGGAAATCTTAACTTTGTTCCGAGGTTACCGCGATTTCTACCCAGAGAAAATGGCCTAAATTCAAGGATTTTAAGCCCTTAATATGCCTTCTGCAAAATGTGAGTCAAGGTAAAAATTCTTCTATGCAAGTCTTATATTGGTAAATCTTAAATATGCCGCCATCCGAGTCGACCAATGATTTCCTATCCTACGTGAAAGTATCTTCGAGATCCGGTCAGTCAGTGCACGGTGCTACTGTAAGACGGCTTGAATGAAAACAAGATAACGGTATGTGTGGTGCATATGTTGATTCGTAATGAGTGACTTCGTCCATGGGTTATTGTTCTCCATCATTTTGTAAATGATGCATTTTTATCGCCTCCGAGTATGTGCAACCCTCTTCGCAGTTATTGCTCTTGGTAAGTGTTACGATCCATCAGTAGTGCTTAGGGCTATTTAACTATTAAACATATTGTTAACTTCATACTGTTTCCTGTGATAACTACAAACCCCTTTGTACATTACCTTCTCGACCCTGCTGTCTTTGAAATGCAACCAAAAGCTTCCATTTCGTTGACGAAATCATGAATGTGTTAAGTTCAGACACCATTAATGAGCGAAGTTTCGAGCATTTGTTGATCCTTTATTCTTATTACAGGTTATGATGTTGGCTGTCTGAAATTAAATTCTTTTCTCTCCCAAAGCGGAATTAGAGGATTCATTTCGTTCGAGCAGAAATCACCTTCTTCTGCTGTGAACATTAAAGTTGATTTGCAGTCAGCATTTGTTAATCCAATTCGTTTATCATGGGAAGTACGAGAATTTCCTGTGGATTATCGGAAAGGTTTGGAAGAACGATGCTCAGACGCGGAAGTTGGTACAAGGTAAGAAATGATGGACGTAAAATGAAAGCCTGTCAATAGTACTAGAACGAATTCCAGTGTATTTGTTTTCTCCATGCAATAAATAAACGTGCCGACAACACGAAGCCTTTCATGCATTGGAAACATATATTCTGGTGGCTTCCAAACATATTACACTTGTGCCCATAGCCTTTATGTGCATAGTTGAAAACTTAGCGTTATATCCTAATAGTAGCATACTTCGTGAAATCTTCATATTGCTTTCGGATAGGCTGTGTTGACACTAGTTTTACTCTTAGCCCTGTAATCTGACCACTCTGACCTAGCGCCCATTTCTCAAAGCTGCAAGTCAGTTTAAAATCCCTTCTAATTTTTGTAAACGGATCAACTGGTGGTAAAAAATCTTGCTACATTTGTAACAGCTTGCCTAGAATATATATTTTGCGAATTTGACTTTTACATTGCATTCAGGGTAGATTTTCGAGGGCCTGTAACTCGATTTGTGGCTTGAGAAACGAACCTAAGGACTCTGGATGAAACTGTACTTAGCAAAACGGAATACGCGACGGAAACTTCCGGAAGCTGAATGAATATTTCGCCTAATAAACGTTACGGAAGTCTTCAGTGTGATGATCGCAGGAAATCTTTGCAACACACAAGGACACCTTTAGAATTGTAATTCCATCTAGTATTATATGATCTGTAGAGTATTTTTCCATGTCGTTAACCGCCTTGTTCCTAAACATGACGAATGTTTTCCCCCACACAATGAAATGAGATACCTCAGACAATGTATTTAGATGATGTACATTTTACCATTCAGTGGTCTCAGAGATTTTGAATCAGCTCTGTTTTCAGGTAGATTGAATTCAATTTTAGCATTGCAATTGTTTGTGTATTTTTGCAGCAATAAAGTTCTCCATTAATAGTATAACATAATATCACATGGTTCATTTAAAAATATTCTTATATTGTAAAGCAGTAAATAATATTGTTTCCCTGTTAATGGTAACTCTGAAAGTAGGCCAGGGTATTTATTATAGGAATTTTTAACTATTTCTATTTCCACCCAAGAGGAAGTGACTACTCATCTGTGTAGGTTGTCTAGCATCTACACAGCCTCTGTAGCAATGTATGGAGCTTTCTATAAAGCCAGTAAAGCGGTGTACACAACAGGGTGGACATCTACAAAAGGTTTACCAATTAACTCAGGATGTTTAGGGAATTGGAAATCTTTGCCAACGCATGAATTTGTTAGATAAGGTTGGTTAGAGTCAATAATATTTGGGATAAGATTATTATTAGGTAATCTACAGGTTAAGGTAGGTTTTTGGATGGACACAACTAACAAATAAACATTTTGTAACTCCAAACAAAACCCAATCCAGCAACCTAATCTACATCAGGTCCCTCTTCATCTCTGTGTACTTCTTTCCTCCCTTCACCCCATCCAACATCCTTATCCTGCTCCTGCCCTTTCCTCGCTTGCCCAACATTCTCCCCTCTATTACCTTCTTCAACATTCCACTACCGCTCAATATGCCTTTCATCCATTTTTTGGATAAGATAAAAATTATGCTCATTTGGGATAAGATAAAAATTACGATTAAGAAAAGTTGATGAAGAAAGAATCAGAATCAATACTGTGTGAATTATGGTTTATACTATTATTGGATCTAGAATGTTAGTATGATAAATCATCACTCTTGTAAAAGGTGCATGACAAGGTACTTCTTATGTTTTACAGAGTTTTGCAGCTGGATAAAATTCTGGGAGAATTGACATTGCCTGATAATGAATCTGGCATGTTAACTAGTACCGGTTTCAACCTGACAGGGAGTAATGGGATATGGGGTAGGTCCCTGCTTCTCTCATTTGTGGAAGGGGAGTCTGATAGCCCTGTATATCAGCTTGCAGCATGTGCAACAATAGCGGTAATTATTGTTTCCTTCATTGGAATTTGTTTTATGTATCTTAATATTTATCTCTTGTACAAATCATTAATATTTAAAAAGCAAGAAGTTACCCATCACAGCATGGTGTGATGTTACCTTTTGGGGTCTGGTTTAGAAGGGAACAAAATTGAGAATGATGAACCAGAAATCTTCCTCTTTGCTCTATTGAAATGCCTTTTGTCTTCAGAGGGGGAAGGTTCTCTCTTTATTACTTTAGCAGATTAAGCCCTTTATTGCAGAAGCTCAGGAAGCCACTTGTCTTGTACATTAAAATGATATTCTTCCTAATTTATGAAGGAAAAAGTATGCTTTGATGGGCAGCAGGTGAAGATAATTTGTTTGCCATGAAAAATTTTATTATCATAAATACGTTGCATGCACTTGTGGATAGTGGTGGGAGGAGTCTGGGGACATAGTGGTCTTTAGCTGAAGGTTTTATGAAAACAGCAAATGTCTGGCCCTCATTTCCACTCCAAAGACAAAGGGTCTCATCCAGTGATGCCAATACACATTTTGGGAGGGGTTTGTTTAATTTAGCAATTTTCAGTACATTTAGTTAAGGAACATTTCATGAAAGAGAATTAAGAGGAGGAAACTGATTGCTAGATCGTTAGATTGTGCATAATGTTGGGACTTGAAAAAATATAACACAAGGGCCATAATTTCTTTTAAGTGGAGGGGGATGACCTACATATGGTACAGACTATCGAGTTTTTTTTAACATCTCTTCCACTATATTTTACCTGATTAAGATAATTTTCAGTTTGAATTTGTACAGAGTGTAACATGCAGGAGCTACTGTAACATATCAATGACTGCTAACATGTAGTAAATAATGCAAAACTACAGTGAACTCATATCTCCATGAAACAGTTACCAATTCAAACTATTTGAAATTATTCTTTGCCCAGTTAAACTAAGGAATCTTATTTTAATGACAATAATAGTGACAATCATGGTATTTTTACGTTCTCAAAATGAATAAAAGTTGTACAACCGGATAACAAGTGAATAACTTCAAGATACACTGATGTTTACAAGAAATGTATTTTCAATGGAGCAGTGTGACTGCCTTAAATGAATAATAATAAATACCTTTATTTCAAATTATGGTGCCTGCTCTTTCAGTTTTTTCCGACAATGGCGCTGACATTGAACCTTTTCTTTTTTGTCTTCCTCAGTAGTTGGTGATAATTTTCATTTTAATGGTAGTGATGTCCATTAATGTCCAATTTATTTGTTAGGTTGATGGAGAGTATGAAGAAAGAGTGGCTGAAGTTAGGTTTTACTACCCTGTTGCGGGATCAATGTGGTTTAGATGGCTAGGATCCTCTTCTGTGGTTGATGCTGTCATTTACAATGAAGGCTTATACAATATAGGTGGGAGCATAAATAAAATGTCAGGAAACATTGTTAAACCAACCAATTTACCTTCTAAACATCAATGGCAGGTGTTCGCATCAGACATTCTCGATTCTGAAGCTGGTAAGAAAAAAATTTTTTAAAATTTATTTGGTGTTAAGCATATTTTTGTCTTATACTGACATTCACTTAATAAAATGGAGTGTATCCCTTGCCAAAATATTTTCCATTTAAATTATCCTTTAGTGGCTATAAAATTTTGAAGTAACTAGATAGTCTCAAGGCTATGAAAGTCACTCTAAGGTAGTGTTTTTACTACTTTAAGATAATGGCCACCCTAAGTTTTTGCTAATTCCAGTATTGGTAGTATTCCTGTAATTCCAATATATTGCAGCCTCTTTGTTTAAATATAGTTTTATAAAATTTGCTCAGAAAGCAAGCCTTGAACAAACATTTACGGCTACTTGTATGTGTAATTCCTAACCCTTGACACTTGCAGAAGTTGATGGTATGATGGGAATGCCTGCTTTTATCAAAACATTCTGTTGAATAAAATTTCAATAATTTATTTTTTGACTTCAATTCTCTTGCCCATAAATCCTCATAATATTCTAAAATGTTTCAAAATATCTCTCCCACAGACATCCTGGAAAGTCTCCAGCATTAATCCAAGATTAAAAAAAAAATACATTATGTCCTATCATAGTCCTAGTCACATGCATGCAAAATCTCTGATACTGCTTGAAATGTGTCAGACATCCATAAGATTGAAATTCCTGTATTTTAATGTACATTAGCCTATGACTCTATTAAAGTAACTCTGTCATGATATTTCTCACGGTTCTTTGAATCCTTAAGATCAGTTGCTATGACAAAATCCTAGGGTTTAACCATGAATATATCATTGTATGTTTTTGTTTTGTTTTTATTGTTGATTTTTCTGACTTGCACAGTTTGTGATCTTGTTTCTTAGATTCAATGATTTGTAGTAGCACGAGGAATTATATTATTTTTTTATTTGCCGCAAGTAATGGATAAGATATTGATTTAAGAGCTGATTTAGTTTTTGCATTGTGAACTACCCAAGCTTTAAGTTTTCTTAATAGTGTTCTATGGTTGTCAATGTGACATAATCTTTGGGCAACTCATTAAAAGCTTGTTGTTATCATTATTTTTAGTTATTAGTCATCTTATTAAAATCATTGTTTTTTTAATCGTGGATGTCATTACCTAGTAATAGTATACATGTATGCTATGTGTACTTATTAAATCAGCTTTGAGTAAAACTCACATTGCTTTTTTATGTGAACTTCATTTTTCAGATAAATCAAGAGCCAATTGTAACTTTCTGCAAATCTTATTCGATCCTGATTCTCGTGATGATACAAATTGTTCAGCTGAGAATGCTGGGTCATGCAAAGCTGGTGATCTAACCAGAAAGTTGGGAAAATTAACAATTCAACCAAACCCTGGGCAAAAGTCTGGTGGAAGCATGGAAGGAAAGAAGTTCTATCGAGATCCACACTTCCCAATGCCAACAGAGCTCAGCACAGGGGAAGGTGTTGCAACAAGAAGCCTTTATGTTGTTCTCTATGATTCTCATCATGAAGACAGTTTCTTTGCTTGTGCCCAGTTGAGGAGACACCAACCCCGTGTTGTCCTTGCAAATGCACCTGGTGTTCCTCGGGTAAAACTGACCCAATATTCTCCATTTGAACCCACCAGGGTTGATGTAAATGCCACCCCTGCATTAGCAGCCAGTGTTCTATCATCTTGGGATACCCATTTGCGAATTCATGAATATCCTCTTCCCCCTATCAGTGGCCTTGGAGCCAACTTTCACAGGAAGAGAAACATAACAAGAGGTGATCCGCGGTGTAGTGAAGTGGGCTATGTTTATAATCCTAAAAGCGGCACACCAACTGATTCAAATGTTCCTCGTCCTGGTGGTGGAACGCAAGATCGTTACTTTCTTGGTAAGTTTTCTTGAAAATTTCCTATTTTCTAAAGATTCTAATAACATTCTGTTTATAAAATTCACCATTAAAGTTTTGTCATGAGGTTATGATCAGTCTTGTTGTTGAGTCCAATAAAAGTAATGTGTAGCTCATACTCCTTGATCTGAGTTTTGTATCATTCTAATATGTCTATCTTCTGATCTTCCACAAAGCAATTGGTGTTAAAAAAATAGAATGTGCAGGCAACGTTCTCTACAATAATTATTTCATAGTTTTCTTAAAAATTCTTTCTGTAAACATACAAATAACAAGCTCTTAATTAGTATTGTGCACTTTTTCTCTGTAATCCTAACACTTACACAGATATTCTCTTCTTTTTTGCAGCCCTTGACCCACTTAAAGACTTATTTTTTATGCTTGTGTCATGTTAGATATTTTTTGGGACCCTTTCATTTAGTATGGTAAATACTACAAATACACTAAAATTTTGTCTGCATTAATCTTGTTAGAATCCTTCTTTGAACTACAAGAACTACTAGTAAATATGAACTAATCAATGATGAAATAATGTGAATATTACTTATGAAATAAAATATTAATTATCTATTAAAGTATTGGCTAAATAAAATTTGTGATAAGGTTCTCTAAAGTTATGCTATTAAAGTTAGTGTGTATAGTGTGGAACTAGTATTTATTTGAACATGGATTGGCTCATTGAAAGTAGATGCTAACATGCTATTATATTTTACTTGTATATTTTAATTTATTAGAGACAATTTACTAACAGTGTAGATTTTTTAAATAAGGAATGGCACTACAAATTTTGGCTCAACAATGTGCCTGCAACATACTGACATGGTTAATATGAACATTTTAATTTTTTTAACAGTTTTTATGACAAGTAAACAAATTTCAGGTGATCTTGGAGGAAAGCATGGTTTATTTCCTGTTGGAGTTGGAATTACTCCTCGGACACTGTGGGATGCATATCTTCCCCTCCATGGAAAATCCAGTGTTGCTCATAGAACATTGGTGGCTCATACCGTTCTTCAAAATAAAGGTGTGTAATAGCATTTTTACTGGTAAAAATATTACATTTTCTTTAGTACCATACACACAAGCAGGAGCTGTAATTATGTAGTTATTTTACTAATCTAAATGTAGGATAATTATATTCTTAATGGCTTATCTAAATTTCAAAAATTTTTATTAATTTATCAAGTTAAGTTTCTTATACAATGGTAAATGGTATTATTCAAAGAGTGAAGTTCTTGTTTGTTAAAAAATGGTATTTTAAGAACTTTGACAAATTACGGAAGTCTCAGAATGCTAATTCATTTTGACAATAATGAGTGCACAATTGACTCAATATGGGTATCAATAATCTATTTAGAAAGAAGGATGAATATGGTGAATAAAAACAAATTAATTGATGCAATAAATGTATAGTTTTTACCAAATAGCTTGCATTTTAAATTTGGGCTGATTAAAGTATCCTTGTTTTCTTTTCCAGCCTTTGCCTCCCTTCATAATGCTCATGCTCGTAATGGCTACAAAGAATGCTCTTTTGTGAATCTATTTTCTCTATCTTCTTTGAACACATTGCAAGACCATGGACTTTTTTGCATCTAATTAGTCTTCTTCTAGAACTTCTTGGTTTGGGGCTTATGTGGGAATGGTTTGATTGTTCTTTTCTAACTCATGTTTTCTCATTTTGAAAATGTTTTCTTCTTCCTCTTCTGTTTGCTTATGTTTTTATCCATTTAATTTTATGTTTTTTGCACAGTACTAATACTGTTTGTTGCTGGTTTTTTTGTTGGATGACTTTATATAGTGTGTAAAGTTGATCATCCCCATGCCAAACTAAAAAAAGAAGGCAAATGTATTAGCTTTTGAGTAATTAGTTTTCCCAGTTGTGCATCAAAGGGGATCACAAACATACTACAATGAGTGGGAGGCAATAGGGTCGGTATTTAAGTAAATATCAGTTTGATTTAGAAGAAACAGAAAAAGAAGAGAAATCCCAATCGTTCTCAAGTTTATTGTGAGGAATATGAAAATGTAGAAAAGAGCTCTGCCCATGTAAATAAGCCCAGACAATGGCACGAGACTCTTGGGGGATGAAGAGTATAACCTCAAAAAAAGGTAAAATCAAAATAATGGTCAAGACTGGGAAAAATATGCTTGAGCAATTGGAAGAGTTTTGCCATTTAGGAATTTTGTTATTTCACTATTTGCTTGTGATGGGCAACACAGAAGGGAGTTCCTAAGCTGAATAGAACAACCAAAGAAGATTTTATATCAGAATAAACACCTGCTATTGGCAATAGCCTAGATGTAAGGAATTGGTCTTTAAAAAATGGAGTTTAGATTTTTGGCTGTGATATATGGGTTTTTGTAATAGCCCAAAGAAAAAAAGCTATTCGACATTCAGTTCAACAGGAGGAGAAATTTGAATGGATAGACTTTTTAACTGATGGAGAAGTCTGGCTGGCATAGTATGTATAGAAAAGCCTGAAGATTACACTAACATTAGAAAAACAAATTGCAGATGTTCTTAAGCAGTATTTTGCTGAAGGCCTTAGTGGAATGTAGACTGGAAAAGAAGAACTATGGAGGAAGAACTAAGAGAAGAAGAAAAGAAGAAATAAGTCTCAAAGTTTCAAGAAAAATATACAAAGAGCAAAAGTTAGTGCATTAAAGTATAAAGTTATCATGAGATTTCATGGTAATTATAATGGTTAGAGGACCCTAAAACAAAAAGGATGCCAGATAATTTATGTTAGTTCCTGTTGGTACTATGTTGTGTCAATGGTAGTACTCTACATATAAATTTAGCATTAACCATGCTACCACCTTTTGTTAAAATAGGGTAGTATTGAAACTATATTTTTCAACTCTTATTCTTCCTAATTCTAACTAAATGTGCATAATTACTCTCCAATCAGAACTATTGCAAACTCTTTAGCAGTAGTGTGCTTCCCTCATTAACCACTGCTCATTTTTATTAAGTTTGTGAGTTTATGTTCTTATGTGATCTGCCATTTCAGATGAGCAAGAGGAGCCTCTATCATGTGCACCCCTTGTTCCTGAGCTCCCAGTCACAACAGCTGTGGCAAAGTTTCGTTACCCATGTGTGGGGAGAATTCTCTTCCGGCAGGTTACAGGTGATCCCTGGGCTGATACATCCGTCTTTGTGGAATATCTGACGTACACTGATGGCAGTAAAAATGACACTGATGGCCACAGGTGGACCATCTCGGAATCACCCATAGGGAAAGATTTTTACAACTGGAGCTTAAGGTGTGTGAGTGCTGGACCTCGGAACAACCCATATAAAGTAAGAAAAAGATTTTAATCATATTCTCGTATGTGTGCGACATCAAGCTTCTACCACTTTAATGTCAGTGTGTGTACCTTTTGCCAGTGAAAAATGTGCTGTAAAACCTTGTTATTTTGATAATGACCTACATCTTAATATGAAATAGTGTAATTGAAGTCAAATGAAGGAAATGAACAACGCTCTCTTGCCTTGCACTCAAATGGATCTTTGTACCAGGTGTATAAATATGAAATGTGGATTTTTTCCCAAAAAATCTGAATAATGATATTATTATTAGGTAATCTACCGGTTAAGGTAGGTTTTGGATGGACACAACTAACAAATAAACATTTTGTAACTCCAAACAAAACCCAATCCAGCAACCTAATCTACATCAGGTCCCTCTTCATCTCTGTGTACCTCCTTCCTCCCTTCATCCCGTCCAACATCCCTATCCTGTTCCTGCCCTTTCCTCGCTTGCCCAACATTCTCCCCTCTATTACCTTCTTCAACATTCCACTACCGCTCAATACGCCTTTCATCCAATTTTCCTGCCTCCATAGGATTTCTCTCAACAAACCCCTCTCCTCACCCACCATCTCCAGTACTTCCTCATTTGTTTTCCTTTCGGTCCATTTCACCTTCTCCATTCTTCTCCACACCCACATTTCAAAAGCCTCCAATCTACGTCTATCCTCCTGCTTCAGCGACCGCGTTTCCGCGCTGTACATAGCTATGCTCCATATGAGAGTTTTTACGAGTCTTGTCTTAACATCCCTACTCAACGTCCCCGTCATCAACTCCCTCCTCCTTGAGAAAGCCTCCTTGCCTAGCGCAATTCTTCTCCTTACGTCCCTACCACTTTGACCGTGTTGGTCCAAAACTCTTCCGAGATATGTAAACTGTTCTACTTGCTCTATTCTTTCCCCGCCTATTTAAATATTTAGCTTAGCCTTTTTCTTTCTGGAAAATCGCATAACCTTTGTTTTATTAATATTGATTCTCATCCCATATTTATCGCACTGAACCTCCAATTCACTCAGCAATGCTTGCAACCCCTTGGCTGACTGAGCAACTAATGCTTGATCATCAGCAAACCTAACCGATTTTACGAATTCCCCTCCAACTTGAAGAATGATAAAAAGAGCTTAATTCAAATTATGCTCCATTGGTAGTTAGATATTTTTCTCACCTTTTGGGTAATTTGTAGATACCATGCCAGCAAAAATCTTTCTCTTTTGCCATGAGCCATTCATCAAGTCATTTTTTCACATCTTCGTGTGAACCAAAGTGCTGCTCAGGAAGTTCATAACCCATTGATGCAAACAAAGGGTAACTGGAAGGAGCCTAGTCTTGTGAGTAAGCCACATGGGGTAGAACTTCCCAGCTGAGTGCTTCTAACATGTTGCAAACCGGTTTTCCCATATGTGATAGAGCATTGTCATGAAGGAAAATGACCTTGTGTTGACTCTTTTGGTATTCTGGTCTTTTTTCTAGCACTGAACAGTTCAAATGAACAATTGGGTTTGATATCATTCAGTATTGGCCATTTCACCAGGTTTTAACAGCTTATAACAGACCACACTCTTCTGATCCCACTAAACACAGAGCATCATCTTTCTGCAAAGCAATTCGGTCTTTCGATCTATGTGGATGGTGTGCCTGGTTCCACTCATGATATTTTGCCCTTGGAATTATCAAAATAAATTCACTTTTCATCCCAAGTAATAATGTGACACTAAAACAAATTCCTTTTGTATCGTTCGAGCAAAATATCATATTTGTTTTTGGAGGTGCACCTCTCCGTCTGCCTGTTGTTCAACTCATGTGGTACCCATCTGCTGATCTTATGAATCTTTCCTATCTCTTGTAGGCATTTGGAAACAGCTTGTTAACTAATGCTCAATGCTGCATTGTTTTTGTATTTGTAAACATCTTTGTCTAACAATGCTTGCAATTCCACATCTTCGTATCTTTTTGGCAGTTTTCCATGTTTCTTGTCTGCAATATCGAAGTCACCACTTTCGAAAAGCTGAAACCACTGTTCACACATATCTTGCAATGGAGCACATTCACCATAAGCTTCTCCAAGTAATTGGTATGATTCAGCAGCTGTTTTCTTCAAATGAAAACAAAAAATTAATGCCATCCGCGAATGCTCTTTGTTTGGTTTAAATTTTGACGTATTGAACACAGCAACACAACATTTTTAAAAGACTTTTTCAATTAATCGCACATAGGTATCTGGCACTTGTTAATGGCACAACAAAATGGCGTAAGTGTAAAATTTTTTTTTATACCATAAACTGCATTGGTGCACCATCTGTTGTCTGAAATCTGCATTTCATACACCGGTGACATTAGTTGCATAAGGAATAATTTTGCAAATAGGAGATACTGTAATATGATTATCATTGGTGTATTTATTTTAATGGCCATCCTCTCTTTGCAAGGATCTTTCGTATGGTTTCATCAAACAAAATTTAATTGTAGCTGTTCAGTTCTTAAATAATAATAATTAAGGAATCATTTCACATGAGGGATGTGGTAACAGTGGTCATTTTTGTTTCTTGTAACTAAAATAAATGAGAATATTTTATGGGCCAGATGTTTAGGGAGGTTAAGGCATATGAATTGGGGTCACACCCCTTACACAATGTTTTGCTTCTCAAATGATACTACAACGGTATCTTTGGAGTGCAGCTGGCATTCGCATTGGGAGCATTGGAGAATTAAAAAATTTACAGAGATATGATGGCAGGAATAGGGCAACAGTACAACTGAAAAAATAGCAGCCATTAAGCCATCAACATTATGCTGTATTTCATACTCAATAACATTTTCCGGAATAAAAGTGCAACTTTTCTCAATGTCTTATTCATTTCAGCTGCATTTCATGTATTTTAGCACAGCGTTATTTTTTCAGGTTCCACCCAGTACTGCTGACAAGGGAAAGGAGCCAGGAGATTGTGAACCAGAGTATATTGGCTCCGCACTGACTTGTGCCCAGGGTGATTTGGGTGGAAGGCATGGCACATTAAAAGTTGCTGGTGGTAAAGCGAGTTTTGCATCAACCAAGAAGTTTTTCACCGATTCCCATCTTCCTCTCATCGGAAAGCACGGGGTTGTTGGGCATTCAGTGGTTTTATATGATGATTTTGGACCCAAAGCTCGTGGTGAACGCCTCGGATGCTCTACGTGAGTTTCTTACCATCTATTTCTCAGCAATGTATGCTTCACTTCAACTGTAACATGTATTTTTTTAATAAGTAACTTGTACATAGGGAATTAAAAGCCAATCCACTGATTCATAAAATTGCAGTGTAGTGGAATAATATGAGGGTAGGCTGAAAACTAATGCACACATGCTTGTAGACCACAAACAAACTGTGACCTTCAGAAGCACTCCTGGTGGTATGTGGAAGTAACATCCTGCCTAAACAGGTATGCCCAGGTTTGAGGTCGTTTTATTCATCCAGTGTATTTCGGAAAGCAGAAGTATCGAGACGTGTTCTAGTGCTATGTCAATGCAAGTGAAAAGGACAAAAGCGTGCTGTTGTCGAATTTTTAACTGGTGAATAAGTGACTCCTACAGAATTTCATCGTCATATTAAGGCTGTTTATGGTGACGATGCTGTTGATAGGTCTACTGTAAATTGATGCGTACTACATTTCATGATTGCAAGCCTGGAAAAGCCATAATTGTTGATGAAACTTCTTTTAACGGTGTTTTGGGATGCTCACCAAGGTTATATGACTGATTTTCTGGAACGAGGGGCAACAGTAGATTCTTCTCAGTATATACAGACTCTAAAATACCCCCGACATCGAGTCTGTCATGATAAAGGCAGCCTGGCACCAATAATCTTACAACATGGCAATGCCCGTCCACACATCTCGTGGGCAACTGGAGAGGCTCTGCGAAAGTTGAAATTTGAACCAATTCCACCCCCTCCTTATTGCTCCAATCTAGCACCTTGCAATTTTCATTTTTTTCCTCAACTCAAGAGAGACCTCACAGATAATCTGCACCTTGGATGATGAGGTGAAGGCAGCTGTCAAGTCCTGTATTCAAGAAAAGTCAAGAGAGTTTGACAGTGACGAAATGAAAAAACTTGTTACACGTTGGGAGAAATGTGTTGGCCTTAACGGCAACTATTTTGAAAAATAAATATATGATTTTGAAACTTAAGAATTGTAATGTGATGCACTTTTTGCCCGATCTTGCTATTTGTGTTTGTTTGTGGTCTCAAGCATTTGTGAATTAGTTTTCAGCTTACCCTTGTATCTTATCATTTTTTAAATAAACAAATTATCTTACCACCCTATTAGTCTGGAAGAATCACCTTGTCTTGGTGGAGCCAATGACATCAAAAGATGCAATCAATATTTTTTCCATTTTTACCATTATTTTTTCCCTGCTAAGTACTGTGACCTTAGCATGGTGAAAGGACTTCCGTATTCCAATGACCCATAGAGCTTTTTTTACATAGACAATGATAATTTCTCCTGGTAGGGTGACCCATACCAGTTAGGTCAAAGGGTAGGAACCAGGCAAAAGGTAGTCAATGCAGCCAGCATCTGCTCCTCAGTGAGGCAGCTGCGAAGGCATCACCAGGAAGTACAGTATTTTTAAACTTCCATATGACATTGTATAATGGCTCAGATTGGCTTCCTTTGAATTTATGCTAATATTGAATGCATGATATCCTCAAATGTATAATTATTTGATGATTATATAGGTGTTGGAAGTATGAAAATGTGTTATTGTTTTGCAACTTTTCTCTATGGGTTCGTGATTTTTGACTATCAGATATTGAACTAATTGTGTGTGTTTTAATTCTTCAGGATAGGTTGGCATCATCGGCTGAAGGCAGTAGCCAAAGATTGGTTTGGAAGTGGAGAGGGTGGAGGAGGAACATCTTCATCAGTACGTGGAAAAATTGAAATGATTCAGCAATCCGAATATGATGACACTGATGTTGAAGTTATTTTGGAGGGTTTGGATGGTGAAGAACGAGGCTACTATGTGCATGAGGTATTCCATTCTTCTTTAGATTCATTTTTATACCAACTTACTTATATGAATGCTAGTTTGAATGTGTTTTTCTCTATCAGTTGCTTCAGTAGGGCATTGGACATAGTAATCTGAGTAGAGTGAAGGAAATTATGGAAAAACATATGAGTAGAATGAGTGGATAGGTATCTAATTGAGAATTTTTACAAAAAGCAGACTGCAAAAGTTAGGGTGGTTGGTGATGAATCAGAATGACATTATTAGGCAGTGAGAAAGGGTTATCCTGTATCACCTGTAATTTATGTAAGCAAAGGATATGGCTGTTAAGTGAGGCATGGGATGGTGGGAGGTCTGGATTTAAACCAGGGGCAAAGTTTATTATATTAGGAATTAGTTAAGTTTGAGTATTTGTTAATCAGTCTGCAAGGCACATGCATTGTGCTCATTGTTGAATGAATTACAAGATACCAGGTCAGATGACTGAGATGAAGACAAATTATAAGCTAACTCAGTTGTAAGCTTCTCAAGAAGTAGGTAATTTAAGTTAAACATGAAAGTTGAAGGACAAGAATTTTTATCGATAGAATGCTTCATTACCAAGAGGAGGCTTGCCAGTGATGACAAAAACACCAAGCATTATTAACGACTTGAATACGGACTTAAATGTATAAGGAACTTGGTTGTGAATCAATGTAAACAAAAAAATACCGAGGCCGCAAACCATAATGTTTATGGTCTCGGCATTTTTTTGTTTACATTGAATATGGACCTTTGTGTTGAAGAATGAAGTGTGAATGTATGAAATGTATGAAGTTCTGTAACTTGAGCTACATAGGCTGGGCTGGGTATGAGAAATTGAAGGCTGCTGAAATAAGGCTATAAAGGCATCAAAGCTAATTTTATTGGGCAGTTTATTAATGTTGTCATATCTATTTAAGAGCAAGGAAACATATTGTAAATAATATGTCCTTTGAATCTGATAATAGTTTTGATTCAAAGTATGCACTTTGTGTTTCATTTTAAAAGAAGACATTTAAGTACTCCACATAAAGGATACACTTTGTAATTTACACATTGCCGGCCCCGGTGGAGGTGGGGTAATGTTCTCATCTTCCCACCCAGAGGTTACAGGTTGGATTTTTGTCTAGATGGGTTTTCCTCCACCTAGGGCTTTGATACTTGTAGTTATCTTCATTGTAATATGTAGGGGTTAGGTGAAAGAAGGGACTATGAAGTCTTAATCTCACCCAAATAAAGTTGTTAAATAAAATAAAGTAAATGAGAAGAATATTTATTCAAATGACCTAGATTTCAATGCATATCATCATCAGGATTTACTGTATGTGTGCCTGATGATGATCCTATGCCTACTTTTGCCAGGGTCTTTTCCATGACTCGAAGGCTGCCTGATAGGTGGATTCCGGAAGGTTCATAAGGATACGCATGCAAGCTTCGTTGACAGCACTTCGGATCCTATGGTGGTGGTGTCCTTTGAGGGAGGATTTCAATTTTGGGAATGGGAAATACCACTGCCAAGATGGGGCTGTAAGGGGGTTGGGGAATCGTTGCAATGCGATTTTTCATCAGGTAGTCGGTTAATTTAGAGCAGGTGTGCCTGGATGCCTTCGGGTTGAGTTGAGCACAGATCTTTTGCATCACTAAATTTTCAGTGATAATGGTGTGCTCTGTCATCTTATCAATGCTAATACAATCTGCAATCATGTGCACACTTAGCTGATGGTTTGAATTCAGCACTTCATGCACATGTTGCACGTTGTCATCTGTCCTTAATGTTGACGGATGTCCAGTGCAGGGCTCATCCTTCACACTCCCTCAGTCATCTTTGAAGAGCTTGTAACACTTAAAAACTGTAGTTGGTGATATGCTTTCATCCTTGAACACTTGGCAAATCGTGCTCAACGTCTCCATATCCGATTTTCCCAGTCCAACACAAAATTTGATACTGCTGTTCAATTGTTTGCTGTATTTTGCACCTGCCCCGAGTCACTTGACAGGGGTCCACACTAAAAACACGACATAGCCTAAACAATTGCTCGCAGGCAATTGGTGCTGGGTGCATGTATTTTTACACTTTATTACAATTATGCACTCATATGTTCTTTTACAGGGATTAGCTGAGGATTGAATTGTGAAAAGAAATGCAGTAGGATGTGTTATTGTTTCGCTACTTTTCTGTATGGGTTTGTGATTTTTGACTAACAGAAATTAAACTAATTGTGTGTGTTTTAATTCTTCAGGATAGGTTGGCATCATCAGCTGAAGGCAGTAGCCGTGATAGAAAAACTGGTAGCTAGGTGGGGAAAAGGGAGGAAATTTAGCAGAACTGGTTAAATGCTTACGATAAAATATGTAATTAGCTGAAGTATAGGAAAATGGCTTTATTTTGTATAGAAGTGCTTAAGAAGTCCAGAACAATTTGTATTAGCTTTCTGGTGTTGCCCAAAATCAATCACTGATAGTAGATTGGTAGGTAGTAATAACACCCATGCTTATCCAGACTGTATGGGACCAGAATTTTTTTCAGATTAAGTGAAACCCAGGTAAACTGGGGATTCGACACATATAATCCCTCGGGGTATTTTCGCTGACTATTCTTGGGCACTCTTAATCATCGACAACTTAAAATGACTGTGTGTTGCAAATAGGACACCTTAAGTATAAAAACATTTAATGAAAATATGCTTTACACCATCAGGCTTCACTTCGTGAAATTATTTTATGAAAATGATTTCATGAAAAGTTGGCAGAACCCTATTTGCTAATGCCAGAACGTCTGCATAAATTACCTTGGTTATTCATAAGTACCTTCAATCAACATGCTAATATGCCATTAGCTCCTTTATCATTAGTATTATTCCATTTATTTTACCTATAGATATGCATTAAGTGAATCAATCAGGTTTTTTTAACAAATGAGGTTAAACTTTGGAAAATTGTGCTAGTTTTATTCTGTTAATTTTACTAGTGTTGATATAATGCTCCATCAATGCTTTTGTCAGGCATGCTTATATTATACCATATAAAGAAGAAACATACTTAAGTGTATAACTTACTCTTGCTGAAATATTTAAGGATTTTTAACTTAAAAGTTTTGTGTGTGACAAGATATGGTTAGCTGTAGATAAATTCCACTAGATTTTATTGGTGGTATCATGGTTCAATGTATAAATGAAGTTGACCATGTTAACAGCTACTAACAAATGAATAATGCTGTAAGAGTGTTTTTTTTCATTCTCTTGATCCTTATGATAGAAATTAGTAGTATCTGTACCCTCCCTCTCCCTCATATTTCTTTCAATAAATTATGCTGCTGTGCACTTGCCTGCAATCTTGATGAGCATGACTTTTTGGAGAATGTCCTATGTTGGGATCTCAGTGAACTATGGTCGGGGATGCAATTTGAATGATTGAGATGAAAATTGATATTCACAGGAACACCTGCAGTGTTAATATAGAATAGAGGTTTTCAGTAATATAGCTGTAACAGGTCATAGGGAAAGAGTGCACTGGTAACATAAAATTTTGATTGTAAAAGTGATCATGATCAAGTAATTTTCAACTATTTTTTTCTTTATTAGGCTTCAGTGGAAATCCAACAAGAATTTCCTTGTGAAGAAAGCACTTTATCTGGCACTTGGGATCCTTTCTTGGCCGAGAAAAATCATGGGCCAAAAGAGTCGTGGGCTATTGGGGATTTAAGTGGAAAGCATGGCTCTCTGCAGGAATTAGAAAGAGCTGAAATGGTTTACAATGACACTCAGCTACCACTGTATGGAGAGCTCAGTGTCATAGGACGCTCTGTTATCATTCACCGAGGGAAAATGTCTCGCAGGTAGTGTGTGTTACCTCAAGTTTTTAAGAAACCTGTTTTATTTGTATCTTCTAATTTGTAAAAAAAATTACTTAATCCTTTTATGAAAATTCTAATGATTACTATCATGATATGCTTATATAATACTTATTTTCTTTTTTATGTTTTAAATCTGTTAGATGGGCTTGTTCAACTATTGAGAGAGGCTATGCTCCTTCAGAGGCCAGAGAACTCCGTGCAATAGCATCTTTTCACCATCCTCATGGATATGCCTATGGATACATAAGAATGGTTTGTTATTCTCTATTCAATTCAAATTTTTCAAAGTTAACAATTGGACTATTCAGCATTATCAATAAGGTGTTAATGGTGAAAAAGCTCTCCCAGTTGTAGACTGAATTCTGTCATGACGTGATTGTGAGTTTTCATATCATCTTCTCAGTCAGAGGTGGCCAAAATGTTGTTCACCTGCCTTTTTTACATGACCTGAAACATAATTAACGGCTTCAAGGAAAAAATGAAGTACTGTCTGATTATCTTCTCTCTTAAGGCCCTATGGAGTTACATGTATTATAATTTCCACTTTTTCTACCGTTCTTAGTTGTTGATATTATTGAAATTCATATTAAAAGCAACCATTTTCTGTCTTTATGACACTCTCATACTACATAAGTAGAGTGCCTGTAGACTCTGAGTTTATCAGGAGAAATATAATGAAAGTTTTGAAAATATATTTTATCAGAGTGGGGACTTTAGACTACTATTAATCAAGTGGTATTATGGTGTGAATTAGTTGTGATGACTTGTGATTTTCAGCTTTGTTATATGTAAAGGTATGTATGTTATGCTGCCATGTATTTCTCTAATTTTATATGGATTTGACTGCTATATTTCATTAAAGTGTCACATGCCTGGCTGACACAACAATACGTGAATAAATAAATCAGCTTCATAAAATCACTTCAAAAGTGTAAGGAGTGCATGGAATTGCTCATATTTATATGCTCCAGAATTTACCCTGAGTAGGATGTTAAAGATGTCAATAATTTCTGGGGTCTTTTAATTTTTGCTTTTCTAAATGGGAGTGAAATGAGAATCTTCCAGTCTTGTGGTTATTCATTCCTTCCAGAAAGATATTATTATGTTTGATGGTGTTTGAATACAGTTGCCATCTCTCTTAGTACTTCCACTGGAATGCCTTTCAATCCTAGGAATGTGTGTATTTCATGAACTACAGTTGGGTAATTAATCCCATATGATTTATTATTGTCACTCATCCATTCATTGTTGTCTGGGAGAGATTTGTGATTTGCTTTGAATCATTGTATACTCTTTCAATTATTAACTTGAAAATTAGAAGTTTATATCTATGTGAAATCAATATCAATTCATGGGCTATGCTCCTTTGGTGGGCACTTAGCCATCAATGCATTTGTTGTTCAAGAATCTAGTTTTTGTAATAATCGGATGTCGATTGAATGAGCTGTTGTAAAATATTGGTGCACATGTTTCCAGATGTTCTTCAAAAAGAGTCATAACTTCTAATTACATAAAATTTTTCTTTGCACAGACTCAGTTAATATATTCAGATGGCAGCATGAGTGACACAGCCATGGAAGTCAAATTGAGGCATCCTGGTAAAAATGACAGAAATTTTGTAAGTAAAACCATTTAATAATTACCTGATACTTGCATACAGTGAAGTTGAAACTTAATTATAATATGGGATTAGATGTTCTGAATGATCATTTTGAACGATTTGAAATGTAAAATGAAAATGGGTCTGTAAATGAAATCTCAAAAATTATTTGAAATGCAAAATTGAGAATGGGAGTGTCCTATGTCCTATAGACAATATAAACCCTAGAGATCCACTGTAGACGTATGTACTTGTTGCTACTGCTGTTGGAAAATCAGTCTCCTTGTTATCCTGGAGCAAAAAGAATGCTCTATCTTATAATGCAACAATTTCAAAGAGTAAAAATCATTCGCTTTGACCGGGATTCGAACCCGGATCCCTCGATATCCCCCCTGCCACACACCTTTTTGGTGGCTCGCAGGGTACTTATGTAGATGTAGATATCCGGCCAAGTTCTTTAACCACTTAAGCTACCGAGACGTCCTCTTATACTCTGAAATTTTGGGGGCTTTAAAGGAACAAGATGTTATGACGAAATACTGTACATACAATGTCACAGGCATTCGTAGTCGTGCGCGACGCAATATCTCCAGAAATAGCTTCTGAGAATTATGCACAGCTACTGACCATAAATTAAACTTTTTGCCTGTCATTGGCCGCAACTTTGTTTTGTAAATTGATTTATTTTTTGTTTTGACAATTATTGATGCTTTTTTCATTCATGCAAATTCAATAAAAATTAAATAAGAAAATACTTTCTTTTAACAACCATGTCTAAAAATGTTTTTGCTAAACCATATTTGTGAGTAAATGCAAAAATAGGGATTTTTTTGCATAAGCTTGAATAAGGGTTTTGCTAATTGATAAGGCAGATTGGTACTGGCCTATTTATACCAATGCTTCAAGGAAATTGAAAAAATTTTATGGTCAATATTAAAGTCGGTCATAAAATTTCACAGTTGAACATGTTCATTCTTGGGCATTTTCTAAATGTCTGTCACAAATTTTTACAGACACAAAATCACAACTGGGCAGTTTTTGTGAATCCAGTAGGTCAGGATGCTGCTGTTCCTACTTTCAATACAAGATGTGTTGCTGGTGGTTACCGTTGGAATCCTTATTATAATCAGTTAGCTGATCCATTAAATGTAAGTGTGATATGACCTATGCGTTTGCTGTTTTATTCCAATAGCAATGAAATTTTTATTTCAAGGTTTTCCATTAATCTATATAGTGTTTTATAATTGTGCCTGGTTCTCCAAAACTAAAATTTTTATGGTGAGAATATTTTGATTCTCTGATAAATGCATTTCATTTGCAAGGAAATTCTAATTTCATTGTGACCTTTTATATATGTAGTGTAATATCATTGTGCCTGGTCCGCTAAAACTATAATTCTAATGGTTTTAATGTTTTGATTCTCTCACAAATACCATTTTATAATCTAATTAATTTGAACATTAATGTCTTCATTTTTGTATTCTAATCAGCCTCCATTTTTCTCACATTTTGTTATTTTCAAAATCCCTCATTTTGCATTGAAAACTTCTCATTCTTTCTTTTGAATCCTTGAACATGCTAAATATTGTGAAGTCTACCACAAGGGATAGTAACAGGTGCAAAAAATTTGCAGGATTTCTCAATACCCAGAAGAACATTATAAATAAAATTACAACTTCCTTGTTAATTTTATCTAAGTTGTATTAATTCAGGCAAGGGCAAATAAAAGTTTAAAATTTTAAAGTGTTATATATGTGTTCTTGTAAGACACTAGTTAACAGCTTTGAAATGTGTTAGTTTGATGAAAAATAATGGAAGATGTGAAGGATTAATTGTATATTCAATCTCATTTATGTAATTGAATGATTCTCATCAGCATTCACTACCACTTTGAATGTACAGTCATGGTTTCAAATGGAGATTATCAGATGGAATGCTGCTTATTTTATGTACTTCTTTAGGTTTCAAATTTAAAGCTGCACTTCTAATTGCTGTTGACCAAAACTCAATGCAAATCATGTTGTTACAGGATGAACTGTATCGAGCAGAATGTGGTCCAGATAATCCTCTGCGATGTGATGTTGGAGATATATCTGGTCGTTTGGGACCAATTCATTTGGGTGGTCAGCGGCAACTTTTTACTGATGTAAATTTACCATTGGGTGAGAAAATTTTTGTGATCATACTTGTAAAATATGTGCTATTATTGCAGGGCCTTCTGCCATGGCTCTTTATGTCCAAATTAATGCACAAAAACAATTTTTGACTAGAGTGGGTGTTGAGCATAGGCTCTACCACACATGCCATGTCACTGCACTTGTAAACATAAAGGTTTCTTTATATGTTTTGTATTTCTTATGGAATGTGCTTACTGTGTCATACAGTTCTGTTAAAAATGCTCCAATAGGCATCATTGATGTTTTCCCTGAAAAAACTCCCATAGCCAGTTTTTTTCTTATTTGATGGTCATCATGAAAAGTTGATGATATTGGAGTTAATGTGGGCATCAGCAGGATCTTATCCTAACATTATAAACCTGTTTCAACTTATATATACTTTACACTTTCAAGCTTCATTTTGTGGAATTGTTTGATTTCCATATTAAAAGAGTTAGTAATTTTCCTCAGATTTAATACCAGTCCCAAGTCTGTGGAAAATTACAAACTCTTTTAATATGGACTATTTCAGCTTTTTTAATACCTTTGTTGCCAGGTCTAAGATCAAGGAAATGATTGAGTTGATTTAAATTAAAAATATTACAGTTTTTGCCAAAGCTTGAGCAAGTTTCCCAATAGGCAGTCTCCTTTCCCTTCCTTACCACAATTCGGGGAAGGATTTTGAAGATAATTGTTGCTGTGGGGTTTAACTGAGGTAATTGGTGAGGAATACCCTCTGAAATGTTGGCTATATTGCATTGTAGGTCCCATATTTATGGTGTTTTCCCCAAAAGATGATTCTGTTGGTGATATGATTCAGGGCAACTTTTAATTTAACCCTTAACTTTGTTAATGACTTAAATTTCTCTGAGGATTTGCTGGCTAACTCCCACTGCTGATTTATTAGTATACAGTTATTTGTAGTTGCCCTTGGATTGAACTTAAATAAATGGTTTAAGTACTTAAGGAGGATAGTGGATATTTGGTGTAAAACTTCAAAAATCTTATCGGCATCCTCTTATTTATGCTTCCTCTCCATGTGCATTGGTTCATCCGCCTCAACACAGGAAGCCAAAGCACCGCCTACATTGTACTTATTACATTTTTAAACAAGTGCTTTGGTGGATTTGTTAGATGTTTTTCCTTATAAAGAAGTTGAATTGAAATGTTGAGCTTCCACTTACAATTTCACATAGATTATTGCGTACATAACATTGATTGGACTTGGATATATTGCCCTTTACCCTTCACATTATTTGTTGCAAAAGTGTATGCATTTAATGCCTGCATTTGAGTAGATTTAGTCAGGGGAACTGCTATCCAGTGGAGGAATCATGTGCAATCATAAATATATGTATGTAGGATGTTGAAATTCAAGGACAAAAAAGTTATTGGAAAGGAGGATGTATGATTTACTTCTGGAAAAAATAGCATCTTAGAATGTACGTGGTGAAAGATTTGTGATTAATTATTTTGAGACAAATCAGAGGAAGTTTGTAAGGGTCACATTTTTTTCAAAATAAAAAAGAAAAAGAAAATTTGAGCTTTTGCAGTTAACATTGTATTTTTCATATGCCAAATGATTTTCATTGATGTTAGCATATTTTTCCACCGTAAGTTTATAAAGTTTGTGGTAGCTTCTATTCCAGTTCATCCTTAGTTTCATATCAGCCCCTCATCTCTTTACTGGGTTAATTAGACAAATGGCAGCAAAGAATCTACTAGAAATATACTCTCCAAAATGTTGTGAATCCACTTAAACCCAATTGAGCACAATGAGTTTTGCAGCCAAATGAAACGGCAGTTCTTCTTTCCACAAAAGGGATAAAAAATATTGTGTTGTATTCTTTCCAACAGTGGAGCTTTTGATTCATTCATTGAGATAATTTGATTTTTATTTAATGCCCATTTTCACTTAATAATACGTAATTTATATCAATGCTCATATTACCCAAATAAAGGAGGCAAGGGAGGCATGTCATAAAAGTGTAATTTTCTGCTATCAAGAAAAAACTCCTAAAAGTGGCATGAACCAAGATTTATGATATTTGTATAAAGGTCATTATTTTGACCATGGACTTAATTTATTTTCAGAGGGTACAGTTTCAGCCATAGGGAAGTCGATTGTAATTTATAACAAAGACAGAGGCGGTGAACGGTATGCTTGTGCTAACATTGAACCTGATAAAGATATCATCAAGTATGCCAACATTCGCAAGCCACCACGGTTTGTAACGTAAGTATAAGGTGGAATCAGCCAAGAATGAATATTTTAAAGAAAGCTGACAAATTTATGTCAGTGACACTTAGCAATGTAAATGTTTTTCCTGAAAGGGAATAGATGTTTTCAGTATACGCATGAAAAAATTGAAAGCAAAGCATTTTCTTAATTAGTGCTCCTACTCAGAAAAAAATTGAGTTTGATTATTGTAATGCTATTCACTGCCAGGTAGTGATTGCTAGCTGACTCAATTAATTGGTGGTTTAAGGGCCTGCCAGCTAACCCAACACATGTTTGTATCCTGTCATATATAATTATTTTTGAATATTGTGTAGCCATGTAAGGTTTTTAAGTAAAGTCCCCCAGCTTGTTATTTGGTTTTGGACCAGGTGTGCCATAAAATCTAGATTACTATCAAAGCATGCTGTAAAGAGTACCACTTCAATCTTCAGAATGGAAATATGCATTATTATCGAGGAAGTGGCAATGTGTTCATTTACATTTTATTTAACATTGGTGAATAAGTAAAATTGCAGGTACATTCAGTCTTAAATATTATGAAAAAGTCAATGCAGTCAACCACATGTAAAGGTGGGGAGATTTGTTTAAAAATATTGATGAAAATTTGAAATACTAAGGCTTGTATTCTCAATTTCTCTCAATTCAAATAATTCAAAAAAATATTCTCACCAAAATTGATTCCCCTCTAAATTTGTCATTATATTTTTTTTATGTACTTCATAGGATTTATGTTTCCTCCAATTTAAATATGTTTGAAGAGGAAATTATTTGTTATACATTATCTACTGAGAATATAAAATCAAAGAGAATTAACTGGGCATGGTATAAGGAAATGAGTACACTGCAACACAGCAGTCCAATCACTCCAATTTATTTTAGTTATAAGTTATGCCATTGATTCCAGATTCATGCCAGAAATGCCTGCTACCATTGGCATTCTATTTTTTATGAATATTTCTCTTGATTTTTCCTGACAAGTTCTATAATTAGACTCCATCAGTATTCATTGATTTTACCATTTTTTTATGTAAAACCTATGCATTGTTTCTTTTATTGTGAAATATGATTGTTTAAAAGGGCACAGTTCATTGATGATGTGAGAGAAGTAATGGGGCTACCAGAATGGATGCTGACTGTTGATACCCGCAAAACCAAAGTTTTACATGGTGGAGCATGTATCCAGTTTCTTCTTCATTTCAAAGGTAATCATTGAAACTAGTAATGATGGCACTGATATATTATTCTTGATATTATCAGTGAAATCTGGCCTGTTGATAATGGGGGCTTGTCACAACCACTTAAATATGTATCATTTTTATTATTAGGTAATCTACCAGTTAAGGTAGGTTTTTGGATGGACACAACTATCAAATAAATATTTTGTAACTCCAAACAAAACCCAATCCAGCAACCTAATCTGCATCAGGTCCCTCTTCATCTCTTTGTACTTCTTTCCTCCCTTCATCCCATCCGACATCCCTATCTTGTTCCTACCCTTTCCTCGCTTGCCCAACATTCTTCCCTCTATTACCTTCTTCAGCATTCCACTACTGCTCTATACGCCTTTTATCCATTGTTCCTGCCTCCATAGGATTTCTCTCAACAAACCCCTCTCCTCACCCACCATCTCCAGTACTTCCTCATTTGTTTTCCTTTCGGTCCATTTCACCTTCTCTATTCTTCTCCACACCAAAATTTCAAAAGTCTCCAATCTACGTCTATCCTCCTGCTTCAGTGACCACGTTTCCGCGCCATACATAGCTACGCTCCATATCAGAGTTTTTACGATTCTTGTCTTAACATCCCTACTCAACGTCCCCGTCATCAACTCCCCCCTCCTTGAGAAAGCCTCCTTGCCTAGCGCAATTCTTCTCCTTACGTCCCTACTACTTTGACCGTATTGGTCCAAAACTCTTCCGAGATATGTAAACTGTTCTACCTGCTCTATTTTTTCCCCTCCTATTTTAATGTTTAGCTTTGCCTTTTTCTTTTTGGAAAATCGCATAACCTTTGTTTTTAGGTGGTTTTTAGGTTTGAAGGTTTACATAAAAAGTATCAGTAATGATTATTTCGTGAGATGCTCGTAAAGTGCTAAATTCAGACCATCAGTTAAGTGTGTGCATGATCGCAGATCATATTGACATTGATAAGACAACAGTGCACACATTATCACTGAAAAACACTAAAGAATATGAGTCATCCTTCCAGAGTGCTAGCAATCTTTTGCTCCTTGCCCATTCTCAAGATGTATACAAAATTAGTTACTAGCCCCGGTTTACAATCTGGCCTTTGAGCAATCCCTCTTATATGAAAAAGTTATCATCATGGCTTTCAATTTATTCCTCATCTCTGCTATTTTGATTCATTGTGAACTGGGGGTCTTCAAGTGCTAAAGATTAATTTCTTAATCATCCTGAAAAATCCAGATTTCAACACATGTTATTCTATAGTAGTATGTGTACAGAGAATGTGCATTGTTCATTTTGTTATTTCAGGTCCTATTGCTAATCGATTGGAACAGGACTTCAGTCACTTAATGGCCTCTGGAAAATTAGCACAACCCTCATTGTACATACCTGGTGCTATACCAAATGCAAAGAGAAGAACACAGTTAGCTTATCGACCTTGTGGAACAAGAGATCCAAATGAAAAATGTAAGTAATATTTTGTTTTCAATATCTTTTATTGATTCAAGCTTTTGCAGTCCATATGGGGTTTATGAATCAAAACCAGAATTTCACTTATATTTCCCCTTCTCCATTGGAAATTTCATCAGAATGTGAAAGTTTTTGGTGAAACATTATGTAAAAAGGTATGTGTTATATACCATGAATACAAAGATTCTAGAACCCCTTTATGATCTTCCCTTTCTTCACCAAAAAATATAATTCCTATAATTTTTTTAAGATTTGCCAAAAGCACATTCTCCTAATTATGTCTACAGCAAAGGAAACAAACCATTTGAAATTTAAATGTTGAAGCAGATATCCGAAATATCTTTAAAATAACTTGTCATTACTGTTTTTACATTTTAAATGATGTACAAAGTACCTATCATGTAATTGCTTATAATTAATATTACTTAATATAAATATTTTGCTTGCCCTTATGCTTTTAATTTTAATGGTTTGCATGATAGAATGTGATTTTATATATTCTTGAACAAATATACTTTGGCATCTTTTTCCCTTGTATGCATAGATGAATTACGTGCCACAAGCAGTTGTGGATTGCCCACAAGAATACCTGCATTTTAAAATACTATGCTCATAAGACACTATTAACGGCAATGAGTGAATATAGGATAATCAAGTTCCTATTCATGGGATTAATGTTATGAGATTGGTCTATTTGGCAATGTAAAGAAGAATTATACGATAAACATGTGTTTCTAATACCTATTTAAAGGAAGAGTCGTGAATCCATTAATCATGCCAATCCCAATTAATCATCATCCCAAAAAAACTTGATCATCACCTTTTTTAGGCCTATTTCACCATCTTCGCTTTCATTGGAGCTGGATCATCTTTAGAAACCCACTGTTTTGATTGTTCCTTTGTACTTAGAATGTAGTAGTGTATCCATGTTTCATCCTCCGTTATTTATCAATGAAGAAACACATCAGGATTGCGACAGAAAAGTGCCAAACCAGCCTGCAAATGGACCACACAATTACCTTTACCCATTGAGAGAAAATGCAGCACCCATCTTGCTTAGACTTTTTTCACACCCAATTTTTCTTGTAAAGTGGTAACACTGTACCTTTAGATATGCCTGTGGTCTTAACTATTTCACAAACTTTGATTAATGGACCACATCAAACCATATTGTGGGATTTGTCAATCATTTTGGAGGAAGACTTTTTCACTGGATTTCTTGGAAAATGTCAATTTGTGGGTGTGCTGACACATTTAAACTCATTTTCCCAATTGTAAGCCATCACAAACACATGAGCAGATGTGTCATGAACTTCATTCAACTCGGCTTTGATCTCTATCAGCTTTAAAACTTTTAGAAAGAAGAGTTTAATTTCTGCAAGAAACTCATTTTTTCCATTTGTGTAAATAAACAAAAGTTCGTTGATTCAATTGACTATGACAGTGAAGCCACATCATGAAAAAATCTGAAATGTTAACAAGGATATAAATATATAGAATATTTCTGAAATGTTAGCTAAGGTGTTACTAAATGACCCATGTATTTTTGACAAATGGTAATATAAAATAAAAGAAGTTGAGCTCTATGGCCTCGTAAATTAATAAAATAAAACTCCTAAAGCCTTATTACAGCTATAGGACTTTTATTTTATTAAAAGGTAATCATTGTAACATATTGATGAAGCAAAAAGAGGCCAAAGTTCCAGTTTTTTCAAACTTAAATATCTTTGTTAAATATTAGGTGGCCCAAGAATATTGTTTTCACAATTTTCTGGGGAAAATATGATTAATAATAATATCTTTAGTTCAGAGTAAGTAATTTGGAAACCAGAAGTGGAGGCATCTCTTTAACGGAATCATTCAGATGGCTTTATTTTAACTTATTTTACAGATTCGAAGTCCAAGTCAAAGGTCACATCATTCTCCCATAACATAGCATCATCCAGTCCAGTACTGATAATAGCTTTACTATCAGCATTATGTATACTAAATCAGTAAATTTGTAATGCTATTACCAGCAGTGCAAGAGAGGTAATTCAACTTTCAGCTCCTTCCCTTCTTGCACACCACAATGGATAATGATTTCGCATTGCCTGTGAAGGAATTGTTTCATAGCAGTTGTCTGCTCTTTAATTATTTTGATGTCTTTATATGCTTTTTATTAATTTTAAAATTTGTGACTCTTCTGCATTCCTTTATATGTTTTTTGTAAGAAATTGTTATCCCCTTAGTATGTCTAATAGTATATGTTTAAATGACCATCATTTGCTGTTCATTGGGAGTGAAATGGCAATGTGCAAGAAGCAAAAACATTTCTGCTTTAAATAGTGCTTAAGGTCACTTTGCAATCTGATATTGAACAATGGTATTAGGACATAACCTTTCCACTTGTTGCTGCATGTGTGAAAGATGACATATGTTGGTAGAGTACCAATTGGAAAGTACAGTCAATTCAGTACAGTACAGTTGATTCTATAAAAGTAGGAAATTCTTTAAAATGTTAAATTTTTTCTCAGAAGTTTATGGTAACCCCTTAGTAATCCAAATTCAGCTAATCCAGACTCCCAAACAATCTGGGAAGACTACAGACATGAAGTGCAGGTGGCTTATAAAGAGGTTGAAAAAGACAGCATTGTTCTACTCTACTCAAAAATATGTTTTGCTTGCAAGTTTATTTGAAAGTGATGGAAAATAATTATAATATTTAAACAATTCATCCATATGTCAGGTATACATTTACAGGGAACTTCACTTCAAGAAGTACCTGGTTATTGAAGTTTAAGAGAAGGCATTAAATTTGCCATAAAAGTGGATCAAGAGTATTCAGAGATCAAGAGCACATGAAAATAGTAAGAGAAAATGTTCCATGGGGTTAAATTTCTCTGATACTCAGGCTAGATTTCTCCCATTCAGAACTACCCCAGGACCCGTATAGTCTAGATTAGAGTGTGTATACTGAATATGCGTATAGTTCACAAGTGATGGATGCTAGGAAGCCAGTTACCATCATATCCTTAATGGATATTAATTAATCATTAAATCAAGTTAACTTGGGTCGATTAGGTAATTGAACTCAGCGGGACTAATTCATGACTTACTGTTGTCAGTAGCCTCGATTCAATAAGGTTAAAAGCATATTAGGAAAAATATTGGGTTTGAACTCCTGATTTCAGTAATTCATTAATCAAGGTATTTTTTATCAGAATTTATATTTTCTGAAGGTATTGTCAATGTGATAAAATATAGATTAAGGTTTTTGCTTTTTTCTAGTTTTCTGAGCTTTCATATTTCACTATGATGAAAACCTTGAATTCACAGAATGGAAAATTCTTACTTACATATAGGTAGGACAGGTTTGATTTGAGTTAAATAGGAACTATTTTAATTGTACCAGAACAATATGAGCATGCATTTTTACATGATAAGTAGTAAATCCACTTGCATACATACTTACTCAATGGTCAATCAATAGGGGGTGCAAACATGAATCGAAAGATATAGGAGAATAGAAAGAAATTTTAAGAAATGGCTTAGGAGTTGTCATCTTTAAATTGTTGCTGCCATGTATTGTGCTAGGTAAATAGTTCTTAAATATATTAGTTGTAGCTAATGCTACTACTCCGTTTTTTCATGGGTTATTTGCAAAATAAAATGTACACTCCAATTATCTAATTGAAGTTCAGAAACGAGCTCATCCTCTTGGAAGGTTTTTAATGATTTTGAATTACTCTATATATGTGTACTGCTAATTGGTTGTGGGAGCAACATATGTAATATTGCCTGAATTTTAATTTCTATGTTAATCTTCAGCTACATTTTTCACAAAGCCAAAAAATGTACATTTTAGTTTTAATGTGGTTTTAAAAAATGGGGAATGATATTCATTGGAATTAATAGATTTTTGCTAATTTTACTAGATTCCTGTAATTTTTCTGAAATACAATATTTATAGTTTTTTTAATGCGATAGACTATGAGCTTCGTAATTTTTCCAGAAACGAGCATTATTGTTTAGGATCTTGCTTAAGTGCTCATTTTAAGATCACTAGAGCCAGTCCATAGCTTGTGGAAAATGAAGAGAAAATCAGCCATACATGGTTACCTCCAGGCACAGGTGTTATGTGTATTTAGTGATTATGTAAGTTCGAACTTCTCTCTCTTGTGAGTTATTTTTCCTTGGCATATTTGTGGATCAAGCCAGTAAGTGATCTGAAATTCACAAATTAATATACCTGCATATAGAGGGGCATGTTTATTCATCATATATTGTGCTGTAGATTTACATTTGGTCTTGCAGTGCGTTGAAAATGGAATTATGAATTTAAGACCTCAAACTTGAGGCTAGAATGTGTGGCCTAAGGAAAACTAAGGGAATGTTCACACTGGGTGTAGATCACAACAGACCACTTTGAGTCATGCAAAAAATTTATTGAAATAATTGCATTTAATCCAGGTGGTGTGAATGAAAATAAACTACCTATGTATGTGGCTTGCTTGTTCAGCTGAACATCTTGGTATAAATCACAAGTGTTTGTTCACTATAATTAGGGACTGTTCATGTCATTTAAACTCTTTGAAAACATAGTATATTTTAATTCAGTAGGTATTAAGTGGTTCCATATTCTCTGTATTCAGATGATTTTTAGATTGACTTTTTGCAAAACAAAATATTTCCCTGGTGGTCTGTTACCATGCTTTGTTGAAACAAAATAATTTTTAATTGCATTTGTCAGGGCTGACCAAGTTTTGTCTGGTGTGTTTTTAGTACAAGCCTGCTCCACTGTTGATGGTATTGTTCAGTAGTGGTTGGAGGATTGAATTTATATGTGATATAGTTTTATTTAGCCAAAGTTTTATATTGTTCTGAATGTATGGTGTTGTCTCTCATAATGTTTTCCAGTACCCATTAAGTACATCCAAAACAAAATACGTTTTCTGAACCCTTTAAGAAAAATACATGTAATATAACGTAATATTTTCAATTTTTCATAATGAATCTGTAATTTTACTTAGAATTTTGTTGTAATATTTAAGAAAAGATATTTTATTCAGGTATACTATATATCACTTAATGGCAGAGTTTTGGTTTCTTTCCTCAAAAATGTTATATTTGTTCCAATTAAATAAGTGATCTTGTTACATTTATTCTTACGATAATATGATTTATGCATACCTAAAGAGGCATCGGAATGGTGCGGTGGCTAACATACTAACTTCCCACCCAAAGGGCCCGGGTTTGAATCCCAGTGGTGGCAGAAGTTTTTCAGTGATATCCCAATCCCTACTTGAGTTGCTTTGTGGAGAGCACTTTTGAGTGAGTACGCAGTTTGTTAAGAGTAGGTTAATGACAACGCCAGGTTTCTCTCCACCCTTCATCCTTTCCTGTTCCTCCCTAATGGCGCAAATGACCTCAGCTGTTAGTTGCCTCCCATAAAAATTACTGTAACTACTATAGGGTGCGGCAACATAACTTCCATTTTTATAAAACAAAACCTCTTTAAAAAGGAAGTTATGTTACTGCACCTTGTACTTACATATGTTTAAAACTGCTTTGCATTGATATGTATGTATTTAGATATAGGTATTTCACAACATAACTTGCGGCAACATAACTTCCATTTTTATAAAGCAAAACCTCTTTAAAAAGGAAGTTATGTTACTGCACCTTGTACTTACATATGTTTAAAACTGCTTTGCATTGATATGTATGTATTTAGATATAGGTATTTCACAAGATCTCTAAGAATCAGTAATGGGGTAATAACAGCAATAAAATCAATATTGCTTTGAGAAACCAAATAGTTTTGCTTTGGGGATTTCGATGAAATGATGTGTAAAGCATGGGATAAAGGTAAAGAAAATTGAAAATTTTTATCTCATTTAAACAATTATTGATCATTGTCTTTGGCCAGTGTGCCAAAATAATGATGATACCTGGAGACATTTTGCCCTGATTTGCATGGTTGAGATCACACTGCCCCGATGTGTGTACAATGTTATCATAAGGATTGTAAATAAGAACGAAGGTTATAACTCCCTTCTTACGTCTAGTAGCCATTGAAAGGTCTCCCCTTTCAAGTCATCCTGGGTGAGCCCAAGTGAGTCTTTGTCACTTATCTGATGTACAATATAGGTACACATCAGAGCTCTTAAGATGACAAAAACTCAGCTCATTAAAATTTAGCATTCAAGGTGTTTTTGAGTTGATGTTATGAATATTTCGTGATATGAATTTCCATTTTGTGAGATATGCAATTTGGAAGAACATATAATGCTCTTTCAGGTCTTTATTTGTTATGGAAAGGGTGTAATTATTGTTGTTAGCATTTTATTTTTTTAAATAATAATATTTTATGATCATCATCTAGTAGGTTGATTCTTCTAGACAGGGGATGTAGATCTTTTATTGTTTTATCATGGAAATGGATTTCAATCCAACTTAATTTGTGAGATTAATTTTATGTTATACTTTGTAACTTTGTAACTCCCAACATTTCTTGACCATCATAACCAGTGACCATTAATCTTGGAATGGATTGATGCAGCTGCCACTCAAATCTCTTAATGTGTAACATCTTCATATTTCTTCAGTTTCATATCTATCCGATATTATTTGTGGTCATCTGGACCCTGTGAATAATTTTTATTCAAATGTCCAATTGAAAATATTCATTTGGGCAATGACCATTAAAGATCATATGCAAAGTAATTTTTATAAATAGTAAAAACAGCTTTTCATGAAATTTCAATATTAACAAGTTATGTGCAGTTTTATTCACCCAAATATCACTGTCAGTATGTGATTAGGGGAGAATAGTATCTGTTCAGTATTCAGATGTCAACCGTGCCGTCCAAAATAACTTTTTTGAAAAGAATATGTTTTGTTTTTATTATTTTAATAGAAAAATATAAAAAATCTCCAGCACCAATAAAAAAAATTGTCTCTAATTATTGTAAATCATGCAAAGCCATTGTGTTTTAGACATCTACATCGTTAGCTCCAATTAATTTTTACAAAGCTGAATATGACCAATGGATTTTAGAAGATTGTTCTAATAAATGACATGATAATTAATTATTTCAATGCGTGCCAACTATGTTAGCTTTCTGTAATGATTATGTTAGCTATTTAATGCTTAACTAATTCATCATAAAGTTTGATCCATCCCTTTGGTAAATTGAAGCTTGAATATTGTATTATAAAAATTTTTTCATTTAAAATATATAATTTTTATGTGTAATTGTTGAAAACAGAAAGTAATGCTGGCATGGAAATTAGTCTCTTGCTAAAATTAGTATAGTAAATATTTGCTCAACTACTCAAGCTGGTGTTAGGTTACACTATTGTTGATAAGTTACATTTTTTGCCAAAATTTATTAGAGGTAAAAATATTCCTCGATATTGATGAAGCCATCATATTCATATGACTCTTTGAAATCCGAATCTCAATAATTTTTATAATGCTTTTATTTAGGCAGTTATAACTAAACCATTGTTTAAAAAACATTTGCCCATAGTGAATTCAGTACTGATTTCTCCCCTGCTCTACAATTGATTAACTTTATATTTTTTCCCCTCACTATACTGTTTTCCATTTTTTAATTTTTTCATGATGTATGAATTTTGGTTGTTCAGTAACTGTCATAGATGTTTTTTTTTAATCTTATCTGGTATTAATTTCATATGGTATTAGAAGATGAATGATTTTATTACATTAGATTCATTTTTATTTCTGTTGGCAATAAGTATGTAAAATGTAACAACATTATTAAAGTAAATACTAGTGTGATTGGTGACTGTGATATATTTGATGCTCAACTGCTCATGGAGAAATCTGTAATTGAACATTTGATGTTATAAATTGACACTCTATTATATAAGTTTTAATTTTTCTCTGTGTATGTTCAGTAAATTATATTGTTGAATGAACAATGTAATAATGTGGGGAGTGATGAAATACTCATTCCTGAAGTGAATAAAGGTGCATTGAAATTAAATATGTTGGCATCTCTTATTCTTTTTTGGTTTATATCATCCTTATCTTTAATCTTAAGGATTCCGCGACTTCTTTCTGATGAATGCATCATGCTGCTTCTGGGAATTTCCATTGCATAGGAGGCATCTTCAGGTCACAGTGATCTTCGTAGCATTTTGGCGGCTATGTGTAGGAGACACTGGCCAGGTGGAACAGTCAATCAGAGCGCTCCAGGCCAGCCAGCGTCTCCTATACATAGAGGCCAAAATACAACAAAGATCACTTCAACCTGAAGACGCCTCAAGGGCTGAGGGTGAAACTGTTGTCCAACAAGCCAATCTACGTGACAGAAATTCCCGAAAGCAACATTGGACCTTCATTCTTTTCTTTGTTTAACTTTTTCATGTTACAGTGGATGAATTTTAATTATTGGTCCTAATACGATGGTAATTTCTTTTTGTCTGAATGGAATGAAATATTATGAATGGTTAATAAAACTAAAGGAATATTAAATCCAAATCATTGTTCATTGGCATTTCCCTCACAGCTCAGTTGATCTCTGCGCCACCCACTTTGATCTCAATTTTCTCACTCTCCAACCAGAGTGAAGTAGGATGCTGCTAGGAATACCTACTCTGGACATATTCAAATTCTCTCATTTTCCCTGAAGGAATCCAAAAAGATGTCTGGAAAGGGTATTTTCAATGCATTAATGGCTTATTGTTGAAACCTAACTTTAAGTATCTAGTTATGAACAATATTTAGATAATGCTTCTCGCATTATTTTGGTATGAATATTGTACATTTGTTTTTCATTCACATGGACTTAATTTAAATTTTTGAGATTTTACCTGAGAAAAGATGAAACTAGCATTTAATTTAGAGGTAAGGCAATTTTTAAATATTTGGCATAACTATTCATAATTCATATAATAAAGAATAATTGTATTAACCTGGGGATCGGGATAGTTTGGTGGCTAAGATACACACTTCTCACCAAGAGGGCCCAGGTTCAAATCCTTTCCAACAAATTTGACAGCAAATATTTTTCAGGTATCCTGATCCCCTATTTGAGGTGCTTTGTGGAGAGTACTTTGACTGAGTACGACGTCCGTCGATATGGAACATTAAACTGCGGACCCCTTGGCACCTTTTGACAAGAGTAGGCTAATGCCGACGCTGGGTTTCTCTCTTCCCTTCCTTTCCCAACCATCCCTAATGGTGTAAATGACAGCTGTCGGTTGCCTCCCATAATAACTACTGCTTGCATTAACCATAGACTCCATCATGATAATGGACAGATATATATTTGACATAACTATTCATCTTGAATATATCGTAATAATGCATAATTGTATTAACCCAGGGATCGGGATGGTGCGTGGGCTAATGTATGGTGTGAACCTCGCTCTTGTGTGATGGTAAAGGTGGGGCTGGTAATCTTATAAGTGTCATTGTATACAATGGCATTTTGTCTATTATCTGTTCTTCTTGTGTATGTATGTATGTTCATTGTAAGAGTGATGGTAGACCAGACTTGACCGTTGCCAGCAGGACAATTGCAACGCAATTTATATAATAATAATATGTTATCAGATTATAAAACTTGGGGGAAATGTTAATTTTATAATCTTCCATTTTAGCAGCTAATGTGTTTCAACATGGGAAATGCTTAGGTAAGAAATAATTTCTCAGGAATATTAGTGACAACTGGAAAATATGACAGGTTTAGAGGTTTAAAAAAAGTTTTTCTGTGTTATTAACACCCCTTTCACTGCAATGAATTTGTATTTTTTATATTATTGTCCAAGTTTTAATATACATCTAAGAATTTAGGTACTGATATGGTTCCATCATTTGTACTGCATAACTGGACATAAAATAGAATTTGCTTCGAGAGATATTTTCTGCTCTTCAGAAATATAAAATGGTTGCACTTTTATTCCATGCATCTTGGAATCAGCTTGTTTTGCAAGAGAAATATCCCATGTAAATACAAGTATATATTTATCTTTATGGAATGTTTGTGAAAGAATGTAGAATAGAGAAAGAGATTAAAGGCATGTGAATTCCTACAGGAAGATTGCTATTTATTTGTGGGATACATACATAAAAATATTAATAATTGTCTAAAGCAGCAAAATTTGTAGTGGAGGAAAGTGTATTCCTCACCACATTATTTGAAAGAAGCATAACTTGATTATACCAAGATAATGATAAGCTTACATCGATGTGGTGTTTATGGAGTATGTGCCTACTTAAGAAGTGTTAGTGGCAGAAATAAGGTGGGGAATGAGGGAGATATATAAAAGAATATAGATTAGATGCACTGGTTATAGACAAATATGAAATGTATGTACTACTCTAGTGTAGTCGCTTGAATAGAATGATTAGGATACTGATAAACTTTGATCAACTGATTAGAAAAAATTGTTTAATTTACTCTCTAATGTTGTGATAAATAAGATGGTGAATATGAGACATCTTATGACAGCTCATGTTAAAAACATTAGTTGCTGGATTAAGCGCAGGCATAGTATTATTTTGTTGTTATACTTTCACCTATATTTTTTCAAAGAAAATTCATTGAGTTCCTTTACAACCCGAAATATTTTGAAGATAACATTATTTATTGTTTATTAATGCTGCTATTATGTATTTGGCAATTATTCGTGGGCCGTAATTGGTAAAAAGTTATAAACCTAGAGAAACGGTGTATCGAAGCTCCCGCGCGTGATTATGTAGGTTCACGTTGGATGGCGTTGTCGTTGGCGGTGGAGAGTACCTCACTTCGAAAGTGTGAGCAGTCGGTTATTCTCTCGGGGGCTGAGCCTCCGAACGGACGTCTTATTTGGGGTCGTCATTTGAAGCCGGCGACGGTTTGCATCCTTCGGCAGTTGTGCGTGTGAAACAGGATTTCAACCCTTTGGATTCATTCACCAAAATGAAGGTTCGGGAGACTACTGCCCTGTTCACGATCCTCGTCACTGCGTCCTTAATTCACCAAACTCCAGGTTGGTTTAAAAATCTTTCTTAACCAATCGGCTGTCGACTCTATAATCAAATTTTCAATGCATCAGGCAGTAATTTTTTTCATCCACTCCGATGAGATAGAAAGCTAATTCATAATAATTTCACTCATTCCCTCCTTGAGTTGTATTAATTACCTTTAGGAAGTATGATAATGTTCGGACCTCTACAGAAGTTCTCTCCGAGTAGTCCCGGCTAGGAAAAGTCATTTTTTTTACAAAATGTAAGCATTTCGAAGAAAACAGCCTGCTAGCAAGAATCGAATTCAAAGAATATCCAATCGGAGAGAACACTATTGAGCGGTGACGCGTATCATTCTCGGTTCCCACAACTTGGGTTTGAATGCCGGTAAATACGATTTTGACAACATTTTCGACCGTATTTGGCGCATTGTGATTCATGAATGTAATACAAATAAGTCAGAGTACTTGAACGCCGACTTAATCGTATTCTTTGGCGCTTTTTCTCGCCAAAATAGGCAAAAAGTGACACCGGGTTTCTCATCTCGTTTTCATTTTTAGTCCTCCACCTTCGTCACCACCCACCGAGTTTCACTTCCAAATAAATTCAGCAGGTAAAAATTATCTAAAAAGGTTATTCTTTCCTTTTCTCCTTATTTTTTATGATTTGATAAGGGAGTTTTGTTAAATAGGAGAAAGAAGACGTGCTTTGGATTTATTTTTAAAATTATTCTTGCATATCTGTTGTTTAAAAAAATCATTTTTTAATGCAAAATTAGGTAATATGGGACGAAAATAATTTCTTTTTCAGTAACCAAATGGATGACGCGGAGGATCAAAGATTTAAAATTAGCATTAATTATCTGGTATTAATAATCCATACTCTTCCATTGCAGCATTCCGTGGTAGCATATTATGTTTAATAATTTCTAGATGTTTCACAGTAAAGCCATTGTGTAAATTGACTCTGTGCTATACTATTTTTTCAGTTAAAAAATCTCTTCAAGTAAATAAATAATCTTTAAGGAGCAAAAAGGTTCAGAATCACAAATCGTAGAAGAGTTTTATTCAATCCACGGGAGGATTAATTTTGCTACTTTCGATGACCAAACCGAAAAAAAGGTGCAAAATCGGCAAAAGGTGTTAGAGGAAAGTTTAAGGAGGAGCGGTGTTGAAAAGGAATGAGTACTTCGGGACGCGGGAATATTGAGAATGGCTTCTTCATGTTCTTATATTCTTAGAATAATTATGAACTTTTGGCATGGCTCTTGTTTTCATTTTTCTTTCCTCTGTCTTTGCGATTTCGATTTTTCGTGTCATGATGGGGAGACCTTCAAAAGCTAGCATGTGGTGTTCATGGAATACATTGAATACAGAAAAATCATCGAGCAATAATTATAGAACGGCGAAATTTGGTTCCCTAGAGGAGGGCTTAGATTCGATTCCGGGTGACGCCTCTGGGCACCCTAAGCTTTATCCAAGCCGTGTGATTTTTCGGGTACAAGATCATCTCGGGCAAATGCAGGCGGCACACCCCTACCCTGAGGAATAAATTTCCCTTGTTTTTAGTGCTCTATAAATCCTACTCTTTACCTTTCAAGTGAACCATAGGATGTATTACTGTGGTAGTTTAGCAGTAAGCGTAATTAGTTTTCGTATACCAAGTTAAACTTAATTAATGTAGTCAATTTTCTAAAATTGAAAATCTTATTCAATTTCACTATCTTCGCAGCAAAGACACTAATGTAATTATGCGTTCTTGTTTTTAATAATCTATTCGCATGTAAAATTTGAAGGACGGTAAAACTTAAAATACAAAAGGCATAGGGCGTAGGGCTGTGATAATTGCAGTTATATAACTTTCCCACATCATTAAACAACAACATGGAAAAACGAAATTGTCTTTAAAATGTCATGGAAATACCGGTTTTTAAGGAAATTTGGCAGTCATGCCAAAGTAATGCCTCAATACTGAACCACGATATTTTATAATATTTTCCCTGTTTATTCTCTTTTTTCCTAGCGCAAACACTTGTGAATACGTATAAAAACCTTGTCATACCCTCCACGTTCGTTCTGTCCCCGTCTAGAGCGCTTAGTGAATCGATGTCCCGGTGTTGGCAGGATTTTTCTGTTGAACTTCCGCCAACACTTCGTTGCCGTTTGCAGATCACAATTTCAAGTATCATGCTAATTTCATCAGACAGATGAAACCCTCTTAGCGACCGTATTGAAAAAGGATAATAATACTGACGGCTAGTTGCTTTCCACCATACCTTCTCTTTTTATATCCTGGCCTGGTCACTTTGTCCATCAATTGTACGTCATCATCATCACTTCTGTCACCGCACGCCTCCCATATCAAATAACGCTCGATGCCCTACAGCCATTCGAGGATCCGAGAATATTCTTCACTAAAATGATAGCCATTGGATTGTTGCATAGTTTATGCTAAGACTGAAGGAATATGTAACCGGTTGATATTTTACGTCAAAAGATGAAAAATTACAGTGTACATTTTTCGGGTAGGTTGCAATCGCATATAAATTCTAAATGGTGACGTATTGTAGTGGTTTGGAAACGTGATATATTTTGCATATTTCACCTTTCATGACGGGTATCTGGTGAAATGCGTGAAATAGTAATAAGGTGATATCATTTCAACCAACGGGCTTCCTTGCAAAGAACATTCGTATGGGGGGGAATGGCAGAGATGAGGTAATTTTCTCTACATTACTGGCTTTTTCGAGTTTCTGCTTGGTGATATATTATGTGGTTTCTCCTGAAATATACTATGTATCTCAAATATGGCGCATGCAAGAGCCAAATGACGAAGAAAGCATTCGATGAGAAAGTTTGGCCATTATCTGGAAAGAATAACAGCCATGCATGTGGAGAAGATTAAATATAAACATTAATGCTTTTTTTTATGGCGAGGGTCACCTTCCCAGCGTAACTGTTTACATTGAAATCTTTACTTCTGTACCTACCGAGAATAGATAAGAGATTAAAAACAAAGCAGTCCATTGTTTCGACCGTATTTGTTTATTTTCCCAGAAAGAAAATTATTCACATTAAACGGACGTTGACAAATACTAAATAGTTTGGGAATTTCCGATAATTTCAAACTCGTTTTTGTTTCGCGTTTTGTTTTGAATGATGATGAAACTTCTGGCTTATGTCTCACGTCTTGGTGCGATTCTTTGAATGGTAACTAACCAATCAGTCTCCAGATTTATAGCATACTTGTTATTTTCTATTGTTTTACTCTTCCGTTGATTTTTTCTAGAAATCAATGAAAGTTTGATCCTTTGGAAAACATTTCGAAACAAAATATTTCATCCCATAATGGAGAATGATTGAAAGGTAATGGGATAGGCGTTCTCAAGTACAGGTTCTTAAATTTTAATGTTGTAAAATAATATTAAACAAGTGTTTTTTGTCTATATTTTGAGTTATTTTGCCCGTAAGAAATAGTTAGCTCCTATTTTTACACCTTAGTTACCCTGGAATTCGAAAATATAAAAGTAAATTGTTTGACCAAAACTCGTCATAAAATGCCCGCAGAAAAAATTGACGATATGTAGACAAAAAATTAATTTTATACAAATAATAATTGATGTAAACCACAATAATCAACCTGAGAAATGACTTGATAGATACTGCTTCTCCGACCATTTTTTGACGCAAAAGCTTTTTACGTGGAGATCACCCAGTCACTCGTGGTTTCAGACTTTCACGTTACTTAAATTTGTTCACAATGTTCCACCTCTACTTCAACTATAGCAGTCAGCGATCCATTATTAAAGAGATAAGGAAAATGACTGCACAATAAAATAAAACTTATCTCAAAATTTTAAAAACTCTCAAAGTGTCGTCCCTGTTAAAATCTACGATGACTTGTGTCTCGCCACCTAAAACAATATTTCATGATCCTGATGCACAAACGTTTACGAAAAACACTCATTAGAAAGTCGTACCAATGGTTAACTGTGTGCAAATAAATTTTTTTAAACCAAACTCCCGATTTTTAGAAAATATTTCATAGCATTTTTATTTCATCGATTTGAGTTGGTTCGCATTGCCCGGCACCTAAGTCGTCGAATGTATCTCGTTGAAAATTTAAGGAATATTCCTATATTTTAAAATAAAATTGATCGTAAAATCGTGAAAGAGTGCGAAATAGCGGACATGTCAGTGGCATTGCCATCATCTAAGGGTGTCCCACTCTCACTATCTGAAACATTTAATGCCTCGTAGAACCTCTTCACATAAGCTAATGAATTAATATTTTTTTAGAAATCTCTGACGATGACTAATAACAAGTAACATTTAATTTTCAAAAAGATTTCACCAGTACAAACCCCTGCGCCGTGTGAAATTCACGACTGAACTGTTGGGAGTCCAGATTTCCAGAAATTTTGGCATAAGGAAACTACACAGTTTGAGTGAAGATGCTGAGATACAAGGGCGTCACCCGGGTTTGAAACCCGTGCTCTCCAGCCGGTTGCTGGACATTCTACATACGTATTGCGCCACTCTCAGAGGAATATTATAGTTATAGGCTGGAAAGCAGGTATCCATGGAAGTCATTGTTTGTGCCGACCAACGGTCACCCACCCCTGTGCAACAACTCCCATTGCGCTGACTAGGTATTCCACGAAACTGTCATTTTTCCGCGGAGGTGTAATGAGATCCTTCGAGCAACGATCGTCCTGTCACGTAATGGCTTCCAGACCCCAATTGCCGCAACCAGATACAATTACTACCACGCCTCATGCACCAATGCGTGCGTGGTGACCAGGCGTGCCCTGCCCGAGAGGCATCTCGTGCCGCCACCGGAGACCACAACCGCAAGCGGCGCCGGCCTCCTTCCCAACATCTGCTCTCACGTCAAACCATCCTCAGATCGCCTGCCTGTCGCCCGGCCCCTGGGACCGCCTTAGGCTGAAGGTGCCTGTCACCATAGACCCATCTTCCTCCTCCAGCCCTTATACCGCACTGCCATTCCCCTGTCTTCTTTCCTGCCTGCAGGCCATGTTCGTCACCTAATGCGCGGTTTTGATACCCTTCCGACGTGGCGTTGACCCTCCTCCGTGTATTAATTTTATATAAGTATTGGGAAGTGTTTCCTAGCGTGGTGCTTGCCCATCCAGATTAAGCCTTCTTGAAATCTGTGATCGGGCTAGTTACGGAGGGGCAGTTCCTCTAAATCCTAGACACCATACGATGAAAAAGAGTACCTACCGGACCATTTCATTCCGGACGAAAAATAGGAGGGCATTTTTCGAACCTGATTTCTCACTAAACTTTCTCGGTTTGCTAAAAACGTACATCAATTGCCCGGAATCTTTCGCGGACATTTTCGTAATGTAATGAATGCACGCACGTATGCAGGTACTGTTATCAATAATTCTATTTTCATTTCTAGCCCAATCCGTATGTGGCTAGGAGTGAATGAATGTCAATTGATGGACCGGTTAAAATGACGAATATTTCTCCTGAACTGCGAGTTCCGTTTCATGACTTTTGTTATATCCCTGGAAATTTCATTTTTATTAAATAAGATTTTACGATCGCAATTCGCTTTATGATTTTTTAATGACTTCGCTGCAAGATGTTGACTCAGCGGTTGCACTCATCGAAAGAATTGAAACCCAACAGCCATTTCAGAGAAAAGTCGTTATCTGTTTCCCATGCTATTCTTAAGGTTAGCTTCAAATTATTCAATGCCCCCTTTTTCCTTCAACTGCCTCACAATGGCTCAATGCCTCAGTGTAGACAACTACTTAAATCGATCATCGGATCATTCACCTGGTCAGCACATTCAGTGTGCTGTTCTGGATGGAATACTTTCAATATCTTTAATGTCTTAAATTCTGCACGCATTGGACTAACCTGGTAACGCAGGGATGACGCAAGGGAAATGAACTTTCTTTCCTTATGTGCGGTTATAATATCACGCGTTCTCGGGCGTGTTCTAGATGGGGTTTATCATCTCACTCAGCAAACTTCAATTGGATGTATTTTGTTTGCAGTCAGAACAACTCAGGAATTCATTTTTGATTGCGCAAAACCGCAAATTCAGGTATACGTATTGTGGCCACCTAAACAATATACGTATTTTCACTTGGAACACTGTTATTGGTATAAAATACTGCCAGTTTTAACCTTATTTTATGTTCTACAAACCACGCTCATATTTTTTAAATATTTTCAAATATGGAATGAAACATTCGCAAATACGAAAATATCATTTGTTGGAATCGTCTCGGCAAATTGTTTTCTTTTTGAAGCGTACAAGTTCTAAATTAAAACTTATTTTTCATTAGTCCCGTTGTCTTTTTTTTATTTTTTAATATTAGAAAATGTGTTTCAAAAACGTTTGGTTTAACAATTTTGCTTGAAGAGGTTTCAGATAAATATTTCACGGTTCTTTCAAAAAAGAAAACAAAATCGTACACATTGATTTGGTAAGTCACACGAGCAATTAATAGATTCATTAATTCATTGAATTCAACGCAAATTCAAAAATGAAGGGTGAAAAATAAATTTTTTTGTGTCGATTTCCGAAACGAATTATTCATAAATTAAACCGGAAATTATTCGATTTAACCTATTAAATTTCGCAGGAATAACGGACAATATACCTGCATCCATATTTTTTGCTCGCGTAAATTAAACATTCAGCTTGATTGATTGATATCGTTGAACGTTCTCTTCGGGGAAAGTGACTCCTATGAGTCTTGGAACCGGAAAGGAGTTTTTCTTGCGCCTGTAAAAGAGACAGCTAACTAATTCAAGCCACATGGGATATTCAGGGCATGAAATGTTGAAGAGCTTATGCTCCCCGTTATTGGAAGCCATATCCCGAGGCACATTAGGGAATACCATTAGTAGTGCAAGCATTGGGAGCATCACCATATTAAAATACGAGTAATACATACTCTCGCGAGCGAGCGCGTTCCGTGTAATTTTGAATTACTCAAGATACTCATGTTCAAATGCGTAAAAGTCATAAACTATCGATCATATCACTCTCTTTAACATCTTACATCACCTGCGTTGGTTATTTCGGATTTTGAGGATATATTAAAAATAACTTCGCCGTATTTGTATTTTGAGTCTGGATTATTTTTTTCCCGTGAATGGAATTTTAAGGTTTATGCTCGGAAATCTAATCAGCCTCGAAATGTTATGCCTGAATATGCTTTTAATGCGTGAGATAAATGATAGAATCTGGAGATGATGAATTCGAATTAGTTTTACGTGATTATGGTGTTGAAGCATTGATTGGCCATCCTGCCGAAGTTGAAGGAAATGAGCGCCATGCTCGTCTGGATCACTCACCTCAAGTACACTGGCTTGGTGTTGACCTTATTACACGCGTCTTTCTCATTTGAAATCCGTTTGTTATATGTTTGTTTGTTTATTTATGCCTTAGGGTAAAAATACCATATTTGTATTGTCATTTAGTCGTCAAAGAAAAATATGTATTATTTGAGAAATGGTTAACAGTTAACTATTATCATCAATGGAAAACTAAACAGAAGAGTGTTGTCAGTATAAATGAAACAAGTAAGAATAACAAATATAGAAAATCTAAAAAAAAACATTTGTAAATATGAGTTTTGCAAATGAAGGCGTTAAACCGTATTGAATGTGAGGAATTTGGCGCCGAACATCTCATAAATCGGTCCCTTTTGTTTTTTTAAATCACCCTCTTGTTTATTTTCTTCATTTTAGAGGAAAAAGTCCCTTTAGACTAACTACTAACACGAAGTTATTAGCTTGACATACCGATGAAAAATATGAGCTGGAATCTGACAAATCTTTGGATATTGGATTTACGTGTACATCGGCAAATTTGATGCTTCTGAATAGAACAGGCATAATAAAAAATGCATATAAGGAATTAATGGAATTTTGGCTGATTTCGTGCTCTAATAATGACTTTGAGCTAAAAGTAGATTATGATTAGATTGGAAAAATATTTTTACTCAACAGATGGTGTATTCGTACGTGTTGCATAATTTTCATCACATTTTCCAGCGTACATTCATTTCCGGTGCAATTGTAAGCATGAACGTGGAGCAGCAGACTTTCGGACACACCAAGGAGAAGGTAAAGGTAGATGCACTGAGGAAGTAAACTAATATTTGTTCTTCCATTAATAATCTTGACAGCCCTTTTGTGAGGAAGGGACACCTTATGACTCAGACAAAATTATACATTCAGAGAAAGAGAAGACGTGGGAGATATTGGCTATGAATGTGAATCTAAGGAAATTCTAATAGCCAATTACAATTCAAAAGTTTTCTTATTATTGGCTATAGGAATTTGCTTAACTTTACGTACAATTAGAGGCTTCCGAATTTATTGAGGCCCGTTTCTCAAAGCTACAATTTACAAATCATGGAAAATTGCTAAATCAATCTTGTAGTTCATAAAATACACTCCATTAGCAATAAATATCTTGCAAAAAGTCACGTCAGTGTTTCACGCAGGCGACTCGAAAATATTTTATTAAATTTCAGACTATTTCATAGAGAGCTTTTTAATAGACTCGTAGATGGCCCATACGTGGTGGCTATATAATTTTCCGTTATACCTCTGTTTGACACAGTGACTTTTTGTAGCATCGTGTTATTTAATGGCATGTCATTGAAGATAATTCAACCAAGATGGACTTCAGGCAAACTAATGATAAATATTTCACTTGTTTCTAAAATGTATTGTCCACAATAAAAGATAACTTTAACAACCACTCCCACTGTCTCTACACCGACCGCTGTCCAATGCTCTCCCGTCGCTCTTAGTGGTGAAGCCCAGTTTCACAGGTTAAGAGCAAAGAGAATATAGCGTGCACCACCTCTCACACCTCGATGTGTACCTTTCAGTCGACGATCCTTGTCAGAATTTCCATTAAACTCACGATCGTTTTATGCTCGAGATGAATTTCTCCCCTGCGATCTTCCCCGCCCTTGGACTGCAGTTATTTTTATTGAATGTCAAATACTACGTCGGGCACAGCGTATCACTCACGAGGTAGAGCGCGGAGAGAAAGTCCAGATAGTCTTCCTCTCTCCCAAGAAGGGAATGGAACTGCTCCTCGGCAGTCTTTCTTGGTGACGAAGCGGCCAGGCATACGGCTCCACCACTCCACTTTTCTTTCGCCCCCACGCGCCACGAACACAAGGGCGCCCTCCCGGCCCATCACTCTCCCCTCCTAAGACACCCGTCGCACGATATCATTCAAATTTTGCCCGACCGCCCTCACTCCTGCGTCGTCCACGCATCCAAAGCCAATGCTCCCCCTTTTTTCTCGTGTCCAACGTGAATTTTCGGAACATTCTTTTGGTCCCTAGTCATGTTCTTCTTCTTCTGTTTAAGTTCAATCATTCGTATTGATGACGATGTCCACGTTCATTGCAATTTATGGGCGGCGAGATCGCTTGTGCCACGGTTATCGGAGAGTCCCGAGTTCAATGCAACGGGGAAACTACAATTTAAATCCAAGTGGTATAAATTTTTATACACCGCTTCCACACGTGGGAAACGGTTGGCGGTGCAGGAAAATGAACTAGCATCCCACCAAGGAATGTGTTAATTTTCAAACGCTCTAGGACTAGGCCTAAAATTTAAGATGATTTTTGCCCTCATTCATGAAAATCAACCCACTGGTCGATTACTGCAGTGGAGCTATTTTGTTTTATTTTCAACTAATTCTGTGAAAGTGAACGGTCGCCAAAATATCTAGATGATCATATATGACGATGTCAGCGCATTTGTACGTACCCTTTTTGGTCCAGGGCGACAGTGGAGATGCTCTGAATCCCTGCATTGTCTAATTTCCTGGATTTCTCTCCGTCGTTTCTTGCGCACCCATACGGTTCGGAAATCTGGAAAAGTTTTGGCGTTGAAGGTGTCTTCAACATCTTTTTCCTTCATTAAAATGTGTAATCTGGTCTTATAAATCCATGACATCACTCTAATCTCGTAACAAACACTACGTTCCTCCATGAAAAGGTGAATCCCGGGCTGGCCGTGATAATCTTGGCCTTCAATCAGAAAAGAAATGTTAGCTCAAACTATTACAGTGAAAATGTTGATACGTGACTCTTCCGTACCAGGGAAAATTTATGAGAAATGTATATTCTTGATTTAATAACGGTTTTCGTGGTAATTTAATGTTTGTTAGGTCCAGATACTCCCATAGTTGCGAGCTCATTTTAGGTCCAACAACTATGAAGTTCAGTATATCGTTCAAAGTAAATATTACAGCGGCCAAGAAGTACGGCAAGGAGAGGCAGTAGAAAACTAATTAGATTTGTTAGCTGTTTCCACTGTTGATATCTTTTCGCAGTGTCATAATTGGTCAGCTTAAAATTTAAAAATGTGAACTTAAAACCAAAGCCCACCTGGATACCTTAGAAGGTTCAGAAACTAAGGTTTTTTCAATCGGAAGTTTAAGACATTAAAATACGTCAACCATCGGATTAGTAGAAGTATATAAAGCTGGTAACGAAATCGTGGTAAAATGGCAAACCTATGGATTTGACTCAGCAGGGTTGCAGATGACTCAGTGAGTTAACCAGGTGACCTCAAAAACATCCAGGTTCGGCAAGAAAGCACATACATCTCCAAATACATTCCATTATGGAATACAAAATTACAGAATACAAAGTACATTCCATTCCAAAATGTATTTGAGTAAAACTCTTTGAAACAGAATTCCACTCATCCTTGAACGGTGAAACAAGGTGGAATTTGAATTCCTTAAAGGCGAATCATTATTGCGATCTATTTTTTAATATTCCGTATTCAAGGAAACAATAATGTGGAAACAAATAAATGGTGTCAAGATGGAATCTCGCCTCGGATGGCCGTGGAGGCCGCAAGACATTGAAATTCATGGGAGGGTTTCCTCCGCTGAATTTTAACCGGGACATCCCGCGCCTTTGAAACCATTCGACTGTGTCTTTAGAGGGTGTATATAAATAATTATCAGTTTCGGTTTTGTTTTCGACTCCGTAGCTCAATGCTGCTTTCGTGAGAATTCCAATTGGGAGACCAGTGGTGACCTTGGCGCGCGACTCAGCGACGCTGTAAGCCGTGGCGCGAAGAGAGTGATCGCAAAACCCGGCCAGATGAAGCTTCTGTATACTCTTTGGCAGGTTTTTTTCACGTCTTTTTGCTTGTGCCAGTGGCTAAGAACTTCTTTCCGGCTACATGAGTGTGTGTATACTGTTCAACGCGGAGGTATTAAAAAAACAATGAATTCACTTCGCTCGCAAAAAATTACTTGGCACAATTTCTAACAAGCGGCCCAAGATTTTTTTTAGAGAACACTTACGTTTGTTCTTTCAAATTATTAAAATTACATTTCTATTATATAATTTTTCGGAAAATTTCTCTCCCATCGGAAATCATTATTTGATTTTTATTGCTTGCAAGTATAGAATTAAGCACATTTATCAAATTAGTTTTGCTTCTTCGTGCATAAAAAAACATATTCAGTTGAAGATAATGAATTTGATCACTTTTTGTAAATTTTGTGGTTCGTTGATACCAATATCTTCATCATTGACGGAAATCAATTCTGCGATTGGATCGAAGCAAGGCTAAGTTTACCTTTCTATGCGGTTTGTTATTCTTTAATTTTATGTCCACCATTGTATTCTTCGTGTAACTCATCCGATGTTGTCCCATGTACTCGTACTTCAACCCGTTCATTTTCCCTTCTACAGCTGTCTTTACCAAACTATTGTGTCTTCATACGTGTCCGTTAAGTCTTATCATTCCTCCGTTCAGTGCTGACGATAGACGTTTCGTCTTTCCCACCGTTGGTGGAACTTCGTCGTCAATTATTCGATCCTTTCATTCGATATTCTGGAACTTCACATCCCCATTGTTTCCAAACCTCTTTGCTAAGCTATTTCCATCGTTCGCATATCGTTTTCGTAAGGAACTCCATATCTTTCGGCGAAGTTTTTTCTAATTTCGAGACTTACGTGTGGATTCATCTTAGCCTGTGTTCTTTAACGTTCACTATCCCATCCATTGTGCTCTTGTTCCTCGAAATAGAAAGGGTAATTATGTCCATTCTGGATTTCATCCGCGCATAATATTAATGCGCCTAAAGGAGATGATTGGAACGCCAGCGAAATTGTTGTTCTCTTGTTATCGTTACACGCGCATGGAATCCCGGATAGAAATATATTCTTAAACACCATTACGATAAAATACACCCCAAAAAAATAATTTTTATTGAATAAATTATAATGTTGAAGCTCTGTAGCTAGAACGGGTGAATTTACTCCGTGTCTGTAGTTGGATCAACTTTTCCGTGATATATTTTTATCAAATTTCTTGCTTAAAATGAAGCAAGTTTTGTCACACACTCTGAAACTTTGTCACAGTGCCAATACGTCACCTTTCAATAAATAAGAACGAAGAGAATGGATGTGTGATGTACTCGCGGGAATAAAGCTTCCATAAAACTTGACTGTACGAAATAACCCTGTTTTTGGTCAATGCCTAATTAATGATAATATTTGTACTTTTTTAATTCTAAAAGTTCCCCTTGATTTGATTTAATGACACCGAGAGTCAGAGAATTTTTTCAAGGTTTTTATCAGAAAAATTGATACTTAATGTATTTTGTAAATTACTATCAAACCATCACCTTCAATGGTGGAATTCATTGCTGTGTCTGATGTCAACATGAGTGTGGAGATTTTTAATTCGTTGAAAAAATGAAGAAATTATGTCTCAACTTTATGTGGTTATCGCCACCTTAATTTCACCGTAAAAACCTCAATGTATTAACCCGTGATCTTCGAAAGTGTCGAGAATCCTAAAGCCTTCAACTTTAGTAATAATTTTTTAGTTTCCCCCGAACCAAAACCAGTCAAGTTTTGCCATGCTACATTGGATTCCAACACGGGAGTATCAACAAGGATAATTAAAGACATCCAAACCACCCACATTGGGGGGAATCGAACCCACGATCTCTGGATTAGCCGATCGAGGGCGTTACCCCGCGCCGTCGAAACACCTTTCCACGGCATGGATTCCCTTCTTTGGTCTCTTCTCCGGACTCGACTTAGTTTCCCATTTCCTTTTCCTTCCGTGGGTAGTTTGCTTCGGTTATCTCTCTTGGACGAGGATCAGTGGTAAAAATTTCTCCGCACTCCTCGCTCCAGCGACCGCTGCAAGCGCATCCCTCCCTCCCGGTTTTCTCCAGCCTCCACCCCTCCCTCGCCCTCTCCCATGCACCTCCTCTGGCGCTCTTTGATTTTCATCTGGACCTTCCGTCTGGCGTAAAAGTCCATTGGGGGAATGATGTCATGATAACGACGATTGATGGCACGATGCAGTGATACGTTCCACAGCTAGTCCGCCCCCCCCCCTCCACCAACCCACTCCGCGGCCCCTCAATCCGGAATCGTGACCCGAGAGGGACGAATAATCCATTCGCGAGCATTTCTTTGTTCACCATTTTGCCCTGAAAACCCCCGGCAAGAGCGAGGTCAACGAGAGTGTGAGATTGGTGAGGATTGCAGCATCCAGGCGGTCGGGAAGGTGGCTTGTGGCCCGACTGTTTTGCATACGCGCTCAAGTATCTCGGCATTGTATTTATTTCATGAGATTTCATCCTGTCTGACCTTTTCCCGTGACGGAAAAGCAATGCTGAATCGAATTCAGAACTGGCTCTCGGCTAGGAGTAATAGAAGTACATTTGATGGCTTTCTTATTTTTAGACAATCGATTCATATTAAAAATAGGTTGGCTGATTTTGAGAAGAAGAGAAAGGCCATAAGATATCTATATCCATTAGAAACTTTTATTAGCCATAAACGATAATTTCAATTCTTGCCTCCAATCCCTGTGTCGCCTAATGTTTTCCAGGAAGTGTGTTCAGAGCTGTCCACAGAAGTCTAACCCGAGTCCTCCGGTCAGTAGTCCAACACTCTATTGAGTGTTCTCTACTGGACCTGGTCCTGGTACTGGACCCACTCCAGTGGGTCGAGTGGTCTCACTGGACTACCTGGTCCTCTATATAAGCATTGTATAGGGGACATGGTACGGGACCTTGTATATTGTATATATTATACAATTGATTCAATTGATTTATTACCCGGAATCGATTAAACAAACAACAATTTTAATCATCACCAGTAATAGAGATGGAAAATTGGTGAACAGATAGATCGTATCAATGAGTGTTGGTACTTATTCATGTTTTTCTTTGCATGTGTAATAAAACTTTATTTAAAAAGAACCTAAATACTGATGACTTCCCATGCAAAACTACAAAGAGGCCCGGGCATCCTAGTTTTAGGGCAGCTATTCTCAGAATTGTTCACTCAATCAGTTCGATAAAACCACCGGAATATTTTTCCCTTTAGGACTAAACTTAAACGTTATTCCTCCACTACTTTCGCGAATTTAGGCATTTATGATTTCTGGGAAAAATACTTCCAGGATTTCCTTCAAATTACGATGAGGTACGTATTTTCAGTATTGGAAATATATTTTGTCTCTTGGCAAAAAGGATAAAAATCGTGTAGTTGTAAAATTGTAATCGTGTAGTAAAATTGACAGGCTGGAGGGCAATTCGATATCCCGACGTTTTTGTCGACATTTTATTTCCTGAAAGTAGAGATTCCCTCACATACTGTATCTGTTGTCCTCCAAAGTTTTTCCGAATAAAATATTTTGATAAATTTAATTCCTCTTAATTTAATCTAATTAATGTACTCGTAGGTCTTTATTTCTAAATTTAAGATAGAAATCACTCTATTCAAGACGATTAGAAACAGATTTGATCTAATACGAAAAATATCAATGGAATCTTTGCACATGAAAATCCAGGGAAAAGAAAATACATATAAAAACACCAGTGAATACATAAGTGCAGAATTTAGAACAAAGAGAAAAATCTCAGTCGAATATTCATGCATAAAAAGACTTCATGAGTCTATCGACGGAAATCTTATGTTAATGCTCGGGATGGCCAGAAGGAAGTAAAATAGTCGCTACTGACCTTCATACGCTAAGGGTTTTATACACGAAATCAGAAACGCCGCAAATCTCTTTATTTGTATGGGATATTTGCACAATTTAATACATGGTTTCTTAAACAATTAACGATTTAATATCCCAAATAATGTGCATTCCCGAAGTCGCTGTAATAATGGATTGTATGGTTCTACAAATGATGAAGAAGGGATGTAAGTAAATCATGAGAGGCAAAAAATAATTTTATGTGTAGTACAAGAGTAACGCGCCAACAAAATCCTTTTCTACATTGTTTTAATTTTTTTTCAATATTAAAACGAAATTCGCTAAAAATGGCGACGGAATTCGCCAAAAATGGTGAAGTTTTGACCATTTGGAACTAGTAAAAAAGGTTTTATGGTGGAAAATGAAAAAAATCAAACCCAGCATAATTTGTCGTTTTTCAGTCCCCGAGAAAAACTCCAACAATTCAATATTTTGCAGAGTTGGACGTACTTCCATTTCTTCGCAAAAAAAAAGAATAGACGAGGGAAAAATTTAGCCAAGATAGAGGCGGAGAGATTGGGGGCGTCTACGGGAGTTTTCTTTCGTATAGGAGAGCGCACTCAGACTACAGGACTAATGCCTCGTGTTTCCACAGCGTCTGACAATGAGTCTGAAACGACGACGCGCCGCCTGGCGGAGCGCGGTCGAGCCAAAAACGCAAAACCCCCTACCCGGCGAGACACTTCCCCAATAAAAATATTCTGGCGAAAATTTTCGGGCAGGTCCCATTAAATTGCAGTACATGTGTCTCGACCGTCTGAATCATTACTCATTCCATTTTCCCTTTTATTTTATCCCGTCTGGGGGTGTTAAATGCCACTGGTATGCGTTGGCGCCGGCGGAGCTTCCCCATAACCTACCCCTCCGAACCCAAACTCCCACCCTCCACCGACCCACGCAAATGGACCGTGGCGTCACCGAAACTGAGAAGAAGAGGAAGGGGTGGGAACGGGAGAGGAGGAGAGCCCAGGGTAACTTGAGCAAAAAAAATATTACTTTTCTTTTGTTCCGTTCAAGGATTCGTGCGCTGCTTTTGTATTTATACCACCCAGGAGGATTCCTTCCCGAGTATATAGGTGCATGCGCCAAAATGTTTTCCGCAACGCCCCTTAGAAAATAACGAAAGATGCTCTGTAGCGCTTTAAATGCAGGAAGAAGAATATTTTTTTATTATTTTCGAATTTTTACGTACTGATAGCGCTGGATGGGATGGTGCAAAGGAACTTGTGGGTCCCCGTTACCGTACATAAATGCGCTATTACGCTGAAGATAGCGGCATACGATTTTATGTCAATCCCTTATGCTTCCCAACATCTTACTCCTCAGTTTTCTCACGTTTCCCACCGCGGATGGAGATCTTACTTTTAGAAAGACAGAAAACATTCCGAGGAGACGAAATGAGGGAAATATTCGGCCTTTGTGCGTGACCTTCCACATCTGTAGTAATTCCGTACTTCGTGGTTTTGACTGAGATTTCCCAAAAAGATGTTTTGCATGAATATTTTTATTTTATTGACACTCTCATTGGCATCAACATTTGTGATACGACTTGCTAACATTTGACTCTCCGTTTCCATAATCCGGAATATAAGCTAAAGATTTTAAAATGAAAAATTAAACAAATTCCGTCGCCAAAATATCTTTTTCCCGCTTCCCCCCTTTCAATCTGGCAGGGAATTATGAAATCCAAAGCAGTCAGACTGTTTTGATAACGAATTGGAGGTATGTTGAATATAAATAAATCAAGTGTGGTAACCTTTTCATCTGAATAGTCATAGTAATTTCAGTGACTAATTACTGCATATTACGAAGAAAATCACCTCTTTTGCGCCTTGTTGTCAGTCAAAATTTGCAACCATTAACAAGCATGAGTCTATCCCCGCACGAATTGCAATTTTTCTGTCGTGTCGAGTAATGTTATAATTGGTTAATGATATTAAATCATCGGTAATAGTCTTTAAACTTTTATTAAAAATTGAAACATTTTGCAATTTCCAGTGGTGGTGGCATTATGCCCACGGAAGCATTCCCTCCCAGCTGGAACTCTTACGACGTCTCGTTAAAAGCTATCAGTACTCGATTACCCAGACAATGTTCTTGTTTATTACTGTTTTTTTAATATATTATAATCTCTCATTTATTAAATATCGTAATGCCAACTTCAGTAAGCATCGGATACAGAAGCTGAAATTACCTACGTACGTAAATATCAAGTTCAAAATGTACTGAAAGATCACGATATTAGGATAACCATTTCTGTCCCTCTTGGTGGGCACAGTACAGCACGTGGGTCTGCTTTTGGTCATCGGCATCGACAAATGAACCAGCTTAACTTCATTAAGTTGCAGTACCTATCTGGATTGTATTTTTTTCATTTCAATTATATAACCTTACTATTGACCAAGTACATTACGTACCTAATCACAAAAGGGTTGAAAAACATTGTGAGACAAGTTGGCACGGTTGTCCATGAAGTACCTATCACAGAGGGTTAGGCATTCGTTCTTGGTTTTCACCTTCTATTTTATGCTTTTTCCTGATTTTTAATTCTGATTTGAGGTTGCTGATTTATGTAATCGATTAGGAGACCAATAATGGAGTGGACCCAAACTCTTTATCTTTTAATGAAAATGTTTCCGTCCGTGTGAACTCACAGCGCGACGACTTTCCTTCAATAATTAATATTTATTGAGTTACTGGATTGGTTGTTTATGGCGTGACTTTATGGAATAAATTAATTTCACAAAGAAAACTATTTTTTTGATTCCACAATTTTGTGATTCCGCAATATTTTATTTAGACACGACCCGGGTTTCGACGTTCAACGTCTGGTGATGACGTTGGACGTCGAAACCAAGGCCCTGTCTAAATATAATACTTTGGAATTGCAAAGTTATAGTTTTCCGAATCGCTGACCCTTTAAAACAGGCCCACCTAAGTTAACCGAGGAATGTACTACCGTAATTTTACCGTGAAAATGGCAAACCACTATTACCTACCCGATTAGCTGAAATATTAAATGGTGCTGATACATACGAGTTTTGTCTGTTCTACCAGTATCGCCCTGGGAAATTGTTTTCATTACCTTGCTGCCAGTTTAGTAAACAAACTACTTATTTGATTCTTGATATAAACATCTTCAACACGCTCGTTTAAAGGTTTGCTTAACTTTTGCTCCAATTTTTACCCCCATTGGTTGTATTGTTAATTTATTAATGATGGGCACACGGTTTAACTACCACTGTGTTTCACCTAAGGAAGCACAAAGTGACACATTACGCTGCAATAAACCCTATTTTTGAAGTGAATAATTTCTTTTTCCCGTCATCCCGTCGCACATGCCTCTTCTCTTCCTCCACCTACACCACTGGTGGCCTAATTGTACAGTAGATTCGAAGGTAAATTTGAGCCCAAGTCCATACTTCTCTACGTGGAATCAGAAATCCAACCATCTCATTCATCGGTGGACTCAATATGTTAACTCTATTAACAGGAAACCACAAACGTGAAGCCCCTGACGTGCGGGAATCGCTCTCCTTTCGAAAGAAAAGAGCGGAAAGACTCCGCAGTGTATTTTTCTCTCCCCCTCTTCGGAGAGGGTGAGAGAGAGAGCGTCACCTACAAATGGTTGAGGTGGGTTCGTTGCCCCCTCCCACGCACAGCCATGACCAGAGAGACGGGGGGGGGGGAGGGGTAGAGAGAGTCGACCATACTCGCTGACGTCTCGTGAGGGTTTTTTCTTCGTGAGGAAACATGTGTCCAACAGCCACTCTTGTGGATCTGCAGCTTCGGCTCAAGATGGGCTCGAATCTTCATGGAACATAGGGCCGCGTTCGCGTCAGCGACTTTCTCGGCCCGGTCAGGTTGCACTCAGCCCTTAGTACTCTTCTTGCCCTCACGCTGAAAAACATCTTGGTTGTCTTGCGCTTGTGGTGTGTTCTCAAAAGGAGAGTATAATGAATAATTAATTACCAATCAAAAATTACTCAACTGGAAACTCACCCAACACCCTCGGTCACACGCCCTCGCGGCGGATTGCAGGACAGGATTATCACGCGATGGTTGGAGCAGCCACTCGGGAGTAGGTTGAGCAGATTAATAATAAAATAAAGTCGTCGCTAAACCTGGCCCCAAATCCAAAAGCAACATGGTTAACGATTTTCTCGGTGGAATCAATGTGGGATTTTTCGGGAGGGTTTATTCGGGAGAAGAGACGAAATTCCCCGAATCACTCTCCCGAGTCCTGTCTACGAAAAGTGGGAGATTGAGACGACGGTAGCCGAACAGGATAGGGGCGGATTTTCTTCCTTCTCGTATTCCGCTGATTGACTCGATGAAGAAGTTCTATTGCCATCTCTCAATCGTTTGCAATAATTGGGATCATGTATGATCGGATGGGTGAATATACCCTGTCCAATAAATACGCGAACTGAGGCCATAACAACTTTATTTTGCATAATTTAGTCTACATCAATTTTGTCCCTTTCAGAGTACTCTCCATTCGTCACTATGCACATATTCCATCTTCTCTTCCACTGTTTAAGGTACCTTTGAAAATCCTCAGCATTAGGGCTTTTTAGTTTTCTCGTAGTGTCTTGCATTATTGTGTCCACATCTTCCCAGTGATGTCCCCTCACACATTTGCATTTTGGGAATAGGAAAATGTCGCACGGGCGAGATCTGGCGAATAAGGAGGATGATCAAGGATGATGATTAAATTTTTTTGCCAGCAATTGGCAAACAATCAATGCTGAATGTGCAAGTGCATTGTCATGGTGAAGGATCCATCCATTATGTTTGGTTAAAATGTGTGCACTGTTTATTTTTCTAAACTCATTGCATCCACTATCTTTCGGGCAGTTTTTTTTACGATCTGTAAGGATAAATAAAGGACCGCACACGATCAATTTTGTCGTCAGCACAGGTGGTGAAGATCGTTCCAGCCTTGCGTCATCCGTGGCGTCTTGTCGACCATCTTTAAAACACTTAATCCACTTGAAAACAGATGTTTTCTTCAGAGCAATATCACCGTAAACAGCCGTCAAAATTTCAGTAATTTTTTTTATAACTTTTACCACACTTGACCAAAAAACTTGATACTGATTCGTTGCTCCATGATTTCGTCAATTTCCATTTTCGATAAAACAGTAAAACTAGGACAACAAAAACTAACATAACTAGCACAATACGCACAGCTCGACGATCCGCCAAGCACAGACGGCTCATTGGGTCTCAGTCAGCTAGTGCCGCTAGTGGACAGTGCTATAGTCCGCGTCATGGCCGCCAGATTGCAGCAGCTCGCGTATTTTTTGGGTAGACCACGTATAATCTTTCTTAATTCCATTCACGGCCAAAGGCAAAGAACTTGATCATGAATGTGTGGGAATGGGCAATCAGGGTTTGTAAAAGTTCTTTCCTGGAAAATTATTGATTATAAATTTAATATCAAGGAAATATTAATTAGTTTTTGAGATTTTCGACGATTCGTCAAGTGCATGATGGAGATCCACCATCTGGTGTCGTTGCGAAAGGTGTCTTTTCTGTTACGAAACGTTCTGTTTGAATGATAAGAAGGTATTCAGAAAAATCCACGTTCATATCCATTGTATAAATAGATACGAGGTCTCTGGTATTCACACGGGGGGGTCATCCAGAAAGTATTACCCGTTGAAATCGATGGTTTCAGGCTCTACTTTGAGAAAATTCATGATCACTGTACAAATTAATTTTGTAATTGTTCACATTAACCTTATCACACTACCGGTTTCGACAAATAGGCGATATGATCAGGCATAAAGTTCAGTGTGAAAAAAAAGTTAACTTATTCAGTGAGTAAAATCCATTTTCAAAAATAGCAATAAAATTATGTTGTACGGTTTCTTTATGGAACTATTACTGAATATTTATTCTCTTTCATTTCAACGTAATCGCCACCGTTTAAATATTTGTCGTAACTGGTGACCTGATTTTGAATACCTTCGTCACAGATTTCAGCCGCCAGACCCTTCTGTGCCCAAGCGGTGTTCTTTGCTTTGCGCCGTGTTTCAAATTGCCGTCCATTGCACAGTGCCATTCTCGTGGAAAATTCTTAAGTTTCGTTAATAGGTGATACTTATTGGATGATCAACAACCTCCCAGTTGAATTTTCGAAACAGGCATCCTATCTTCAGAGACACGTGAGGACGGGCATTATCGTGAGGATTCTTGGGCATCATACCTCGGAACTTGTTTAGAATGGGGGATCAGGACTGTGCGGTGGCTATCGTACTAGCTTCCCACCCGGGTTCGAATCCCGGCGGCGGATATTTCTCGGTGGTATCCTGATCCCTATTTGAGGTGATTTATGGAGAGCACTTTTAGTGAGTACGCCGTCCATTGGATAGGATGTTAAGCTGCGGACCCGTTGGCACCTTTCGTTTATAATAGGCTAATCACAACACCGGGTTTCTCTCCACCCGTAATCCTTTCCTATCCATCCAAAATGGTGCAAACGACCTCAGTCGGTCGGCTCCCCTAAATACTACTACGTACTTGTTTAGGATGGCCCGCGCAGCTTCCGTAATGGTCCACAATATGCGTTTGCGTTGATCGCACTACTTCGAGGTGACTCGCATGATTAATTTTCTTTTTGGGTTAACCATTTCGGCACTCAGTAAACGCAAAACAGCACTGCGTACGTTGTGGGATCGTCAATTTACGCTGCCATTTAAAATCAACTGGGAATTTGCAAAAATTCACAGAATGAAAGCAAAAATTACCACGAGTCAAGGCACTATGTGACTGAAGATAAGTAACTTCTCCTATATGACGTCTCTGGGTAAACTAGTTTGTCTTTCTGGACGACCATCGTATATAGTTCTCGATTTAAAAAAAAATGATGGCAATAAAATTTCAAAACTTTAGGGATGTGTCATGGGAGTTTTTGTTTTTATAAAGGTTTTTGAAATTAGCTTATATTTTGAAGATTTAATCTTCTGTCCCTATTTGTTGTCAATGTCCCGAAAAATTAAAGTATATTGAAAATCTCAATTTTGCATAAACGAATTTTCTCCCCTAATATTTCATTTGTTTTTCAACAAGGGCTCCTGAGCAAACATGAACGATTGGGATTGCCGACGATAAATCTCAATTCGGCGAAATAATATCCTGTATGAAATTACCTATAGCTAACGGATGAGTGTCTCGCCCCACTGTTGCCCTCGACGCGATGCTTCGGAGCGCCTCTCCTCGGCGCCCCGACGGCACACCCTCGTCGCTACCGCGCCGGCGATCGGGGGCGGTGGGCGTGGGGGATGGGGAGAGAGAGTCGCGAGGTTTGGAGGGAAAGGGGCGGTCAAGTGGGAAACGCGGCGGTGGTAAGCGGCGGGTAGGGGGGGGATGGGGTAAGATCCGGACGGGGGTGAGGTGGCAGGCCTGCAAATAGGGGTTGAATGTGAGTTCGCGGATGGGTGGCTGCATTGGCTCGAGGGGGTTGATGATCCGGTCTCCCCAGCTGGATGACGACTCCACCCACGGCCTCCCTCCCGCGGCACACAGCCCCGCCCTCCCCGCGGACACCGAGACTTCAATGTGCAAAGGAATCCTGCCTCCACACGATCACCGCGCGAGTAGGTATTAAGACATCTGGATGGAGGCTGAGTGGATTCGTGTGTGTGTGTGTACCCGTGACTTCGATAGGGGATTTGCCATAAAACAAATGTTACTTTACTACTGAAGACATGAATCATCATCTCATAGTATACAACGATTATATGCAGCAATCGACTAATGCAACATCCTCCATTGCTCTCTTTTCATTTAATCTCTTTATATGTTGTCTTTGCTATCTCTTCCTCTATCATCAGCATTAACTTTACCATGTCTTCCTATTTGCCTATTATCTTCTTTAATTTGTGTCGTATGATGATTTATAATTAGGACAATGTCCTGATTCCTCTCTCCTCTTCTTAATAGCGTTCAACGAACGTCTTGTATCCTCTCCACGGTTTCAAATATCTACATCATTTTCTCTTTCCTGCCCTTCTCACTTCAAACCTACCTCACCATTGCTCTATTTCAGTTATCTCTAATATTTATGCGTTTCTGTTACTTTTTTATAAGTATAACAGCCGGGAAGGGCAATGCTCCGAATTTATATATTATTGCATGCACTACGGTGACTTCATTTGAAAATTGTTTTCAAATGTTTATGAATATCGTTTAGTTACTCATATGCTTTTTTCAATTTCATTTTCACAATTTCCATTTAGCAAATACAGGGTTCGTCCGGAAAATAAGTGTACTGAGCTCAGGAAAAAAAATGTATTACACTTTTACATATCTCAAGCTAATATTCCTCAAAATAGGACCCTTGTGAGTCGATACACTTGTTTCAGCGGCGTTCCCATTCCTGGAACGCTCCCGTGAAGGCATCATCGGGAACCTCTCGAAGACACGTCGTCACGGCCTCTTTGACGGCGTCCAAAGTCCCGTATCGCGTTCATTTCAAACTCCTCTTTATCTTCGGGAACAGAAAGAAGTCCGGTGGTTCCAAGTCCGGGCTGTAGGGCGGGTGCGGCAGCGTTGCCACGCCGTGCTTGGCCAAGAAGTCCGACACGACAAGCGCGGTGTGAGACGACGCATTGTCGTGATGCAGCCGCCAGATGTTTTTGATCGCTGGCCGGACGCGGGCGACTCGTTTTCGAAGCCTGTCGAGCACTTGGACATAAAATGCAGCATTTACAGTTTGTCGTTCAGGTACAAATTCGTAGTGGACGACTCCCCTTTTGTCAAAAAAGACAATGAGCATCATAAAATTATTTTCCGGACGAACCCTGTACGTACATAGCTTATCAAATATGGATAAGTTTAGGACGATCTCTGTGGAAATACTCGGCACATACACTGGTGAACATACATTGAGTATTTCCCTTTAGGTCAACCTCTTTTTTCTTTGCAGTTTTCTTCTTTAGGTACTTCATAATTCCCATCATGCCTTACAAAATGATTCATTAATTTCTCTATCGTCTTCCTTAACCAAAAATTCTTTCTTTTAAAGCCCTAAACCAATTACTTTTCAAAATCTCCTGCGTCCACATTTGATGTTTTCCTCGCATTTGAACAATTTCCATTGCAAGGAAAAATAAAAATTCTTAAAATTTCCGTATTTTGAAGAGTGGCGGAAGGTTTGTTCCCTTCTGAATTAGCCTCCAAAAACCAGTTTACCGATCTGAAGCATTTCTAAAACATGGGGACCACCGCATCACAATTATCTGCGAGCCTTTTTGAAAGCCTTTCTGAGCCACAAACTCTGCTGATAGTGATATTATGAATAGGTGGTAATATTAGGTTGGTCGCGAAAACAATACTGGCGTGGCAGGAGACGCCAGCGCATAATTTGGCTTGGGACCGTTGCGTCCTAGACGAGGTGGCTTAAGGTGGCGCAGAGCCTGTGCACTTGTACCCATTGGACCTAAAAAAATGACTCCTAAACAAGCCTATAGAAACATTTCAATTTAAATGTATCGTCCCTCAATATCAATTCAAGTAACCTCTTTGTAATTGTGAGATAGAATGAGATAAGGACACTAAACATCATTCATACCTCGACGGTGATATAAAAAGAGACGTTTCAGGCGTGATATGGTGGAATTAAATTAATGAAAAATGGCAATTTTCCACAAAAATAAAATTTTAATGCGACCGGTTTCAATGTTACTACATCACCATGTAGCAACATTGAAACCGGTCGCATTAAAATTTTATTTTTGTGGAAAATTGCTATTTTTAATTAATCAACGGCTAAACATGACTTCTACGCCAGCCAGCTGAATGACCGAGGACAGGACTGTTCGGAAGTACATTTTTCCATGGATTTAAAATTTGCCGAAATGCTCATTTGAGTGCAGCAAAACGCTACTTCTTCTTCCCACCCTGGTAGAATGTCGTTATCGAATTACAGGTACTCGCGTAGAAAAAATGGGTCTGTTTAAAAATCTAGCCTTCCACAGTGCGTCGAAATTGAAACAATACATTTTTAAAACTGTAAAACAATCGAAGGCTTGGGAAACAATGGATTCGAAGTGATATATTTGAGTAAAATAAATATTTTTGTGGCATTCACAGGCATTAAACCGCTGTGCTATGTAGCGTATGATGGTGATTTTACCTACACTTTTACGCTCTAATATATTGGGGAGATTCACTATCGGATTAAAAAAACACGTGAAGTACATGCAATGATATACCTATGCTAATGCCACTACCAAAAAAAATGGTAATAGGTTCAAAAATAAAAACTTCTGAATATTAATATTTGTCAGCACATTTCAGAACTATTGTTGATAACTCAGTCGCATATAAGGAATGTCTACCATTTATGATCTTGATCTTGTTAGCCCTTGATAGGTAAAAAAATATTTTCTCTTTTCATCTTAATTAATGAATTTACCTTGTTAAAGGGATTGAGTTGGTATCTTTCCGAGGAATGGAAAAAGAGAAATAATTTAAATTGATGTTTCCAGAAGCCACTGGAACCATATATGTCAAAGCTGAAATGGAATGCATTAAATTCGATATTAATATTTCATCAGAGGTTAGAATGGATTATGAAGTAAAGGCGCTTGAATATCTAGATCGATCTGCCCCGATTCCAGTCTACCTGTCGATGAATCGTAAAGAGGACCGCATATGAAATAAATGCACCAATAAGAAAGCAAGCATCGTAAAGTATCTTTCGGCATGGAAATGGTGGGCAGAGTGAAGGATGAAGACATGGAAGGGATACAGGCATGGAAGGAGACACCGATAATTCGAGGTGTTAGGCCTCGGTGAAGTAATGCGATGTTTCCTTGGGCTTACATTCAACCACCAACCTTACTTTGACGGGTAGGTGTCGTGAGATAGAATGAGTCTAGCTCGCGTGACCATCCCAAAGATGACGCCGAACATCCCGTGTAATGAACCTTTTCCGTAAGCTCATTCCATAATGGAAATCCGGCTCTGTCCACAACTACAAAGCGAGAACGGAAATGGCTGTCATTTCTCATCTCGTTCGGGCCCAGTCAAGCGTGGGGGCATGAGAACGATGTTACGTTTAAAACCTAGTAGAATTACACATCCCTCTGTGTCTAAACGCCCCCTCCTTTCAACCATGATTTATTCTTGGGATATGGATAAGTTGGGAAGAAAGCTGTGGAGCGAGGTCTTTTCAGTGTATTGTATTGACTGAACACACTCTTCAGCCAAAGGAAACGACTGTCTAACAAAGAAAAAAGTGAGACTTCAACAAATATCTATATTGCTTTTTAATATTGTAAATGAGCCGATGAAATGGCCGCATAGGTTGTTGGATGAGTTAACATATTTTTCGCTATAGTGTCTTGCGAGAAGCTTAGCACAGTTACCACATGGAAAATACTCAAATTTGATAAAAGCCCAAAAAATAAATTATTGGCTCCTCAATCAATAATATTCGATTGTGACTACACGGAGGCTATTGCCTATAGTTCACTCTTTCAGTTGGAATATGAAAAATGCCAACACTCCTGAATGTTTGTCATTTCATTTCTAATGGATTCGTGAATAAATTAAATTCAGTTGCATGTAATTTAATTAATTTTGTCCTATTATTTACTAAGGGAATAAGATTATGTACTCCAAAGTGCAGCGGTGGCAACAAGTTCATTTTCCCATATTTTTGGAGAGACAAAATGTCATCATATTGTAGGAAATCATCTGCCTCAAATACTACTATCTATTCCGAGGGTTCATTTCATTAAATTAACTTAATGATTAAAAATCGGTCTCAGAAGTTGTGTTTAGCTGGTCAAAGGATTGTGGCATTTAAAAATATATAATAAGCATTTTGAAAATCATTTTATTCGAATTATATCGTTTAAGATTTGGATGAACACAGACTACTGAGCAAGGATACATTTCTTGATTGCTCCCGACAAAACACAACATGATATCTGACGTTACAATTAATACTTCTTCAATTCTGCATACTTCCTTTCATCATTCCTTCCATCGTGCTTATCCTATTCCTACGCGTTCCTTGCTTGCAAAAGTACTCCCCTCTATCTCAGTCTTCAACATCTCATCGTCAATCAGCTTCTATCCTTCCTGCCACCCTTGAATTTCTCCCAAGATTTCTCTATTCTCCCCACCATACCTACCACTTCCTCCTCTGTTTTCCTTTCTGTCAAATTCATCCTTTTCCATAGGGCTATTTTAAAAGCCTCCGATCTACGCACATCATCCTGCTTCAATGATCATTTTTCCGCGCCAGTCAAAACCACGCCCCATATCAATGTTTTAGCGAGCCTTTTCTTAACCTCCTTACTCAACATCCCTGTCATCAATTCCCTCCTCCTTCACTGAAGTAAAAAAAACTAATGTATCCTTCCACTAAATTTTTTATTAGGTTTCAACGCATCGGCGTCATCCTCGGGTACCTGCGGCGTAATCCCTCCTCCTTGTCAAAGCTTGTTCTCAAAACGCAATCCTTCTTCTGATGTCCCTGCTACTTTTACCATCTTGGTCCAAAATATTTCCAAGTTATGAAAACTGCCCATCTGCTCTAATTTTCGGTCTCCTCTTTTAGCGTTCAAATAAACCTTTCTGCTTCTCGAAAATGTCATAACTTTTGTTTTCCAAATATTGATATTCATCCCATGTCTACCACACTGATTGTTAAATGCGCTCAGCAATGGCTGCAACGCCTTGGTTGACTATTAGCAAGGAAGGTTAAAGAACACTGAAATTCCACAAGTCACCATTTATTAACACACGACCATGGTTTCACTGCCGCGCAGCATCATCACCATGCGTCTGCAGAAATCTGGAGAAATTCCACATATTTAAGCCTGAGACATCCTCCTACCCCTTGGCTGACTGACTAAATAAAGCTTGATCATCGTAAACCTAATTTATTTAATGAATTACCCGCTGACTTTCATTCATTGGCGTGAAGTGTTTACTTCAGACCGTCGGTTAAATGTGCTAATGATCTTAGATCGACTTGGCATTGATAAGATGACAGTACTGTGTCTGTTTGCGAAGATCTGCAACGGCATCGTGACGATTCCCCAACCCCCTTAAAGTCCCGACTTGGCACCAGCAGACTAATTCCAATTCCCAAAAGCGGAATCCTCCCTCAAAGGACACCACCATGGGACCCTAAGTGCCGTCAAAAAAGCTTGCACGCGTACCCATAAGGACCTTCCGGAATTCGCCTACCAGGGAGCCTTCGAGTCATGGAAAAACCGCTGGCATGAGTGTCGATTTGGAAGTATTGTTGCAATATCTGAAATAAATCTATGTTTTCCGGTACTTTTTATGCAAACCATTTACGTTGAATAGCACAGGTAGTATGCACGACCCTGACCTATCCCGTCTTACTATACATGCCTTTACATATGTTTGCCCTTCCCTTTTTTGGTTCAGTTTAACACCGGTCTAATGATATTCCTGACAAAATTCTTCTCTCATAAACGCTACGAATTAGCCCATAACAACTCTCCCATCCACGTTTTCCTGACTCGTAAGCATTTCCGTAGGAATATTATTTATCCTCACCGCCTAAGAAAAATCGCCACGGCCTATTTTGAAATTTATCTTTCCCCGGAGCCTATCTTCATTAGTTAATTTATTTCCCTGTGGGAATTCTGAAATTCTGCACGCTTAAAATGTGTGACTTCGGCGAAAATTTTTCCAACCTAAATATAAATGTTGAGAAAATAATATATACGAGTAGTTTCCCCTTCGGGATTTCTGTATGAGACTGCAAGTTATCACCTGGAATGTGCGATGCTCGTGTCAAAACGTGTCGAGGACCAAGTCGCTATGAAGTGCGTTTCTTCGAATCGAATAGTTTATGTTACTACGTTGCCAAATAAATTATGGTCTTTCGAAATGCCATTTCGAAATGTCAAACCTCCTTAAAATATCATTGTCATGGTAACGAAGAGTGGGTACATTGATGATATTTTCAATATAGTTATCACCCACAAAGAGGGGTAGGGTGGGTGCAAAATTATATGTACTTATTGGTCATGAAATTTAAAGATGCCGAAAATAATTATGAATAAAGTCACATTACCCTGATGTTAATGCAATAAAAATATAGAGTCCGTTTACTTGTGAAAGTCGATAAATTGACAATTGCGTATGTTATGTTCAATTTACATCCCACAGAGAGGACAAATATCACCGAAAAGGACATGAGGATGTAAATTGGAATATTTAATGTAAAATGTATTGGGTTTATCAACAAATAAACAGATATTGTGATAGTCTCAGGAAAGTACTGGTCAGTATGCTACAGAGGAGCTAAAAGGACGTCGCTAACGGGGAAGTTTTGATGCTTCAGGCAATTCGTAATCGTGGATTGTATCGGTGCGGCGTCCCGTTCAGAAACCTCCCGATTCCAGGACGAGGCTCCCATTTCCTTTTGAAAGGCGAATACTTTGCATTGGAATTCTGCTCCCTGCGTCGGGAACGTTTGAGGAATATTCAAGTGCAATACACCGCCACTCGGTCGCAGCGTCCGCCTGGGTCTCCTCACGACTTGACTGAAATTTTAGGATAAGGCAATACGCCTCCGGATTCATTCTCTCCTGCTTCTAATTGACCCGTGTTCTGACCGAGATGCCTGCGTACAGTGGTGCGAATTATTTAAATTCTTTCTCCATTTAAAAAAAAGTTGAACAATTCACGTATATAAGTCAATTTTCTTAAGGCGGCCGACTCATAGTCGTTTTTTATTATGTTAAAACAACTAAAATGTGGTACCAAAATATATTGGTAAAATGCAATTTTGTTGATCTCGTTAAATTATTTAGACAATTGAGATCACAATAAAATTTTGTAAAGTTTAGTTTGATCTTTTTTAAATGTTAACGGTGAATGTACGTGATTATTTAAGGGCCGTACACTCTATTGAAGCTTTGTTCTTGGTACTCTGTTAATATGTATTCAATATTTTCTTTAGTTCTCATTATGATTTCGCGCATACCTATTCTTTGGAGCTTATAAATTTACTTCTTAAAACACTACAGAATTCGAATAACACCTTATCCGTTAAATTGAGCGTTTAGTATATTTTCTTGCGAGCCAAATAATTTTTCCTGTAGTATCCTGCGTTAAAATGCAGTCCTTATTCTTTCGCTCACGCCTATTGAAAGGATCTCGTGAATACTTCTTAAAACGCTGCAAAGAATTTTCACAAAAACAATAGGCATTTGTAAAAACAAGACTTTAATGAGTTTTTTTCATACGAGTCGAATATTTCCTTTTTGTGAGTCCCCTCCGGTTAAATTTACTCCACATAAGATTGTCGATCTCGGCTGACGGAAACGCTGTACTGAAGAGACAAGTTTTTTTTTCGGTTATCGAGCGTCATGTCAAGAAGCTTTAATCTTCGGAGAGTTCTCTGTAATGTCATGCGATCCAGGAGCCAACCACATCCAACCCATCTTGAAGAATCCCGCGGGTGCAGTTATTAACGTGGGCAAGGCATCCTACAACATAGTCCGAGGCACGTGACCGCAAGGGATGGGACACGATACCGGGGTGTGGGCACAACTTTCGCCCTCATGACCGCCCACACAGCCCCATCCCTTCACATCCTCTCTATCCCTCTCTCTCTCTCTCTCCCTCTCTCCCTTTCTCTCTATCCCTTATGAATGGAAGGCTTAATGTGGAGGGCCGCAGAATTAAAATAAGGACCAGCTCATAAAGGATATATTCTTCCAAGCATGGGGCTGGGGCGTAAATCTGGCTGGGATGATAAATCCCTCTTCGCCCCCATGGGAGTACACTCGCGTATACGAGTTCGGTGCCCGCATCGTTATGGAATCTCTCTCTCTCTCTCTGTGTCTCCTCTTCGCCTCCTTCGTCCATCCTGTTAGTCAGTGTCTCCCAGCCCTTGAGATGGCCGTCGATGACAACGGCTGTTGAAAAGACACGCGAGGCACCGGGAACGACGTCCGTCTGGAAAGTGTCGGGTACCCGCGGGACGAACAAAAAAGTGAGCTGGACTTCAATCATTCCTGAGCGGGACGGGAATATTTCGGGTCGACATTTCAAGCACTTCTATTTACGCATACAGTGTCTGTTTGCCAATTTTTTTCATTGCCCTTCCCCCGTAATTTCTCTCTCTCTCTCTCTCTCTGCTTTCTGCATTAACTCTCTCTCTCTCTGCCTCTGATGGAACTCACTACTGTATGCAAACTCTCCTAATCCTGCTGTTTGTCAGCGTCTCCGACCCATTAACACCGGATGGAGAGGGAATCAATGATAACACCGCACGCCATTGTTTTAACTCTCAACGAGAAAAGTAAAATATATATTGGCTTTTGCATCATTCATTTATTTTTTTATAGGTTGGCCGTAACACTTTGCAGGGGCATCCGTTAGGTTTTCAACGACTAGTATGAATCGTGCAGCGAATTTCATTTCGTGATAAAATTTAAAAAAAAGGGTGCGTTGTCACCACATGTACTAGAAGAGAAATTGTTTATGGATGTGTGAATGAAAGCAAATGGTTTTATAAGTTGGAAGAGAGAAACGGTCTCATTATTATAGTTAGAACGATTTATTTTAATATAATGTACATAAAACATGTTGAAATCCGTAACACTTACAAATATGATTCGTGGACATATGGCGAGCACGATTGAAGTTTATTATGGGAAGAATCAACCCCAGCCGTACTCTTACAAATGGGCAAAGGATATGGTGAGGGAAATTAGAGAGGAAAATAAATTAATTAAATAAAATAATAAATTAATTAATAAAAATAAATAAATAATTCAAATTAAATAAAAAATAAAAACAATGACATAGGGGGTTAGAACAGAAAACGATGACACCAAAATATGATAACAAAAAACGCTCTGGCTAAGGTTTACAAGGTAGCATTGACCCTCGTCCTTATCAAGCACTCACCAGACAGGGCTTGCGAGAGAATTACTTCTGCGCCAGCGGCCCAGCAATTACGCGTAATAAAATAAAATTAATGCAAATTAATCATGCACTCTCTGGCTTGGATGTACTAAATAGCATTGATCCTTGCTAGTACCGAGCACTCACACAACCAGGGCTTTTGAGAGGTTTCCCTCTGTGCCAGTGGCCCGCCAATCACTGACTTGTTATGCGTAAACGCCTTAACTTTTGCAAAACTTACTCACTCAGACAGGTCTATCGTGGAATCTCTTCCTACGTTAGTCCTGTGTCTCGCACTTTGGGTGATTTCTTCTCCGAAGATGACTGCTTGGCAGTCGAAACAGTCTCTTAAGAAAAAAAATTAAGCTTCTGGGCGCATCCATTACCTTTCCCAACACGCCATTTTGTTTACCTGGAACTCTGTATTGGTAATTATTTTTGCCATCAACTGAGACATCATGTGGCAGCGAAGGCAAATTTTAAAGTTTGATTTAGGGCAGATGGTCTAATATAAAAATTATTTCAAACAGATCAAAGTTGAAAACTGCTGTCTTTGTTTACTTTACTTGGGGTCGCTGTTTGCAGTTTAAGAGCGACGTTGACGGCATAAAAGACATCCTTTAACATATCGCCACGTCGCTGCTTCGGCGTAGCCGTACGCAGAGGGATTCCACCTCCGTTGCCCGAGAACCCAGTTGGGGAAATCCATGATGACCCAATAGGGATCCAGAAGAGGGTGATAACATTCTGACATTTTCATTTATTTCTATCAGTGACCTGCCAATTTTTAAACCTATGTGTAATTTATAACAAATATGTATCAAACATTGCGTCCGTATGTCTAACTTGCGAATCATATTGAGTTTAATTACATTGTTAACGTGTTCGATAGTATTCCGACGTCTTTGTCCTGCAGGTGTTGTTTTTCCCGTTTCAGGAGTGGGGAATATTCCGCCCTGTAGGTTATAAGTGCGTCCTTTTGAATGAATCCAAAATTTACAGAGCAAACCCTTTTAATCTTATTAATTTACTCCCCACCCCCTTTTGTTAAGGGTTCTATGTGGGGTTCGGTGGGAGAAAGGATCATTTTGTCTCATTGCCGCTCCAATAAAGACATTTAATCGTGATTATCATTATTTTGATTGTGTCATTAGAGTTTTCAAGTTGAAAACTAAGAAAAAGTTGAAAAGAAACAATCATCGGTGGAATGATCGGGGTGAGATCCATGTGAAATTTTCTTGAATGCGGCCATATTAGAATACGTCTAACTAAATGAATCCTTCCAAAGTGAAAAAAAGATTCCCTTTCCTTTTGGCTTGTGTGATCGTTTCTCTCAACGCTTGCGCGACGGTGAAAACTGTCTGTCAAACGGAATCCAATGGTAGGTAAGATGTGCATGCAACAAACTTCACCATCTGGTGAAAAGTCCCATGGTCGAAGGACATAGGGGCGAACCGAACCGTATGTGATCGGGAGACGCTTTGCACGGAATGAGGTTAGGAAATCCCGAAGGAGAGTCGGTATCCGCGAGTTACTAGGCGCATCCACTTAAATAGAATTGGGGTTTCTTGGAATAAATTATAGTTTTCAGATTGCACACGTGTGTGAAAGAATCAGGTGACGTCTCTCTACAGAAAAAAATCTCCCAATTTTTAGTCTCTGTGAGTGATGCGCCAATTTTAAATTAAATTTTTGCGTGTAAATTTTCGAGTTATCCTTCGTACTACGCATTTTTCTGGTTTTCTATCTACGTGTTCCTTGTCGCTAATTTATCAGAAAAAGTTGAATTAATATTGGCGTATATAAGAAATAACAGCATTTCAAATGATTTTCAGACAATAAGTGCTTAATTATGATGCATTATGAATCTGAAGGTTTTACTAATTTTGGGAATAATGGATGGTAATAACATTTACATAGACTAGGCAGGTGTTACTGGTAACAGTCGCGTGTTAAGTATTCATGGCAGTTGAACCCAGTAATATTTCTTGAATTGATTACATGGCATGGCGTCTCCACTTTTCATTTCCTATTGTCCTTCTCAGTAAGTGGAACTGTCTAAACTACTCATGAATTACCTCGCAACAGGTAATACGTAATGTGTAGAATTTTGAAATAAATCCTCCTCTTTGTCAGTAGTCTTTAATATTTCTACTGTTCTTCAGCTTGGCGTAATAGACTAGTGAATTAAGCCTTCACCACTGATCGCAGGATTCCAGGTTCAAACCCTTCCCTTGAACAAACCCCACTGGTGCGGTAAGATTTAGGTAAAAGGTAAAAGTAAGGTTTAGGTAACTTGTCTGAACGTGTGCATTTCTCGCGCTACAAAGACTCAGTTCGTTCTCTACTCTCAACGATCAAACCCAATCTCGTATTTTATTTTGAAATTTTTTCCGAAGTCAATAAATGCATTAAATTCATGATTTCTATCAGTCTCTCGTAGCGGCATCATAATAATTGCTGACCAAAAACAGACTGAAGAAAATTGCTGGTGTTGATTAACCAAAAGGATACGAGGCATATTCATGAAGTGAGAGACGTTTGCTTATATTTAAATATTGGCGCTTCAGAACACAGTTTTACTCCTTGAGCGCCATCTACTAATTCATTGAAAAGCTATAGCAGCAGTTGTTTTGTTTCAGAAGTCGTTTGCTTGTCCGTGCATGCAAACAACAATGTCCGCGTCAATCGTTGATCCCGCCAGCTGTGGAGTGCTTTCTGTCATACGATTCTTGTATGCAAAAGGATTGTCGGCTGCTGAAATTCATCGGGAATCATGCCTAGTTTATAAACCTACAGTTATGAGTGAAGGAAAGGGTAGATAATGGTGCTGTGATTTTAAAAATGGACGGACAAATGTCCATGACGAAGAGCGAAGTGGTAGGCCCAGTATTCTGACCGATGAAATTGTTTCGCAAGTGGAACAAAAACTGCGATGTGATCGTCGATTGACGATTAATGGCCTCGATGAACAATTTCCTCAGCTCGTATTTTAGAATATTTTTAGGGCGGACAAGATCTCGAAATTTTGATACCAAAATAATTTATCTTATGAAAATTAACCCCGTGTTTACGTACTTTTGGTTCGTGCAATTTTCCCAGGACTGTGGGTGCCAGTTTTATAGATTCGCATGTGCCGTAGTGAATGTTTTCTCGTCTTATTTTGCGTCCCTCACGCGTCCTCGTCTTTCGAACACCTGTTCGTTCCCGGTGCATATCTGGCGATGATTCAATTCGTCTCGCCACCGGCAAGTTGAGTGCGTACCCTCTTAGTGATTCCGAGTGCTGTCGAGGTCCATCCGTCACATGCATATGTCCTCGTGCACATCGAGTAACGCCGAATAATTTTTTTCCAACAATGGGACAGAGAATGCCAGAAGTGAAAACCTGGCGATGTGACGGAAGCGTTCGATGGACTATAAATCTAAAGATTGATTCGGAATGAGGGGGACAACGTTATTTTTTTTAACGCATGCACATAAATGGACGAGAATGTCAACCATAAAAATAGGCTCTGCCTAATATTTTCAAGGTAGGTGGGCTTTCTCTATTTTCAACGCTTGCAATTGGACTAGCATTTCCGAGGTGCGTTCAAGTTTTAAGATCCCCTCATTTTTTCCTGACGACATACTTGTTGATGTTTCTATTTCCTATCAACATTATTTCCCTGTAGAGGTAATCATTTTTAATGACGTCAACGCTATTATTCCATGACCTCCGAGAACGCTTCTGTAGGAGTACTTTTTGTCCACTAGAAAAACCGGATGGTCCGTAACTGGGGCTTCATCTGTTCTTTGTCGTACGACTTTCACGCCTTCTTTGAACTGTCATACCCATGAACGCACATTTTTCATGCACAAAACACCATCTCCACGTATCTCACTCAGTTTGCGGTGAAATCCGATAGGTGCTAAACCACGCATGTGAAGAAAATGAATGATTACACGCTGTCTTTTTTGCACTAAAATGACGCAATTTTAAGCATCGAAAATGCTTCCAGCTCTAACGGTAGTTGTACGGACTCTGAACTGAATTGTGTAACCTTGTATACATGAAGCATGAACACGTATTTTTAATTTAAGCATATTTTTCCATCCAAACTCAAGCGCAGTAAAAATATTAGGAGATCTTAGCACATGAACATACCGAACGAGCGTAAAATCTGAAATACGCGGAACGCGAGATTGAACTGTTTTGCTGTCCGGTAGACAGTGGTTGGTTCCGTCGCGAGGCGTTACTTGAAAGGTTTTTTTTTACAGAATCTAAAAGGATGATGACCTTGCCATGTTTCAGGAAGACTACAGCATGATGATGACCCAAGTGAACGTTGGTCGGTGCTGAAATTGCGGGTTATAGACTGAGAAATGATCGGGTGGTCGGGAAAAATGTCCGTGACTATGCTTGGATGCACGAAGAACACTTTCGAGCCAATTTTCAGCCGACGTTTGTATTTCTTTCATCGAAAAAAAATCCCCGAGTGATCTCCGATGTCATGCGGTCCCCGTAATAAAATAACTGTCGAAAGCATCACACTTGCGAGTCACACTGTCTCTCTCCTTGGGAGCTTGACCGAGCAAAAAAACGGAACGTTTGAGCGAAAACAGGGAGGTGGATGATTCAATCGCGTGTTGCATTATATTCCCCGTAGGAATTGAAAAAAAAATCATTTCTCTTGTTTACCCAACTCCAATGAGTTTAACTCAAATACTACACGTATCAATGTTGGTACAAAGGTACCGGTGATGTTCCCGAAAAGCCTTAATTAAGGAATGCATAAATTTTAAACAGTATCTACTCCATTTATTAACAGCAGTTACAACTCGGGATTGTTTACAAGGTTATTAAATAAACTAGAATGAAGTTCTCTTCTGTCAGGAAAGGAGCAAACCAGCTTGATGAGAAATTTCCGAAAGGCACTTTCATTGTTGACCCACAGATAGTTGAAAATTCTTGTTTTATTCTTCAGGCATTTCCCGTCAACATGCAAACGGGGGAGTATGCGTATAAACCTTACCAATTTGATCGTTTGCACTTGACGTGGAAACTTTCTCATCCTTTCGCCCTTATCCATGTTCTTCCCACAATTCGGCAGTTAAATCCATAGCTCTATCCATACTTATACAAATAAAAACCGCCGATGATAATTTTAGAACTTCCAAGGAAACTGCCATTTTTTCTACTCAACTCCTTTCTCTGTATATCTTGGACGTTTTCTCAGTCACTCAGTTTCTTCAATCCATCCTCTTTCATGCATAGTAATATTTTGACTTACACTGTAAAACTCTTGGGCACACGTTAAAAAAAAACCCCACTGTAATCATTTCACTCAAACGCAATCGGACGGAGTCTTTTTTTTTCAACGTCTACCCTTTGCGACTGTTTTCTTTGGCTTTGCGCATTAGGCGAGACGGAGGACGTCAGTTGTTTTTTTTTCGAGCAACATGTGCATGCAGGAGAAGAAGTCCATTTCGATCTTATGCACGCGGCAATCAACAGCCATGAGTGGCCCATGCATTTTTTGTCCTGTGGGACGACAACTGTGACCGAGATGCTTGCAGGGAAGCGGGACGCCCTGTGGAGCGGAGGGTGGGATTGGGGAAACGGAACGGGGGAGGGTGGGCGGGTAGACCCGGCGCATGACTCAATCCGTAGCGAGAAGGGTAGCTCGCTTTGGGCCGGGTGCTCAATCACCACACGATTAGGGGTAATCAGAGGGACTTGGGGACCCGGCGCAAGATGCAAAGCGGGACTTGCATTTTTCCTTCCTCTGCAATTCTCCGATGGGTGATCACGGAAAACCATAAACCAACCACTTGATAGCAATTACAGTGTCGTGGCAGCCAAAACTCTCTCATTAAAAGGACAAAGCTCGTGATCTATAAGACTAATCTAAGGTAGAAAGCTAATCCATAAGGATTATCGTGTAGATTTAATCTTTATCAATCTTGTAAAATTAATAATTTGGTACGGCGGTGATTTTGTTAAAGGCCTGATCGGGAGGTATTACACTCACAGGAGTGGGGAAAGTTTTAATGAATTATCAATAGTATTTTCCTACGTCATTTCAAAAGGCTGACTACCGAAATGGATTATACAGCCAAACTTCTCAAAAGTATAATCTGCAAAAAGATGGATGTACCGGAAAAATCTATCCTTCTAAAGCTGAAAATATCGGAATGGAAATTTACGTGGTGTGTTGAAAAAAGTAACGGGAATTTTGTTATTTCATATAGTGCACTATGTCACAAGATCGAACCATCAGTAAAGAGTACTGCTTACAACTACAACGCTATTTGCGTGAAGCAATACGAAAAAAACGCCCGTATTATTTGTGATATAATTCATGGCTTTTGCACCATGATAAATCCACCTACTTACACTTGCCGTTGCTTGTTGGAGACTTTTGGGCCAAAAACAACACTATCATCATGTACCAGCCTCCATATTCGTCAGACATGGACATCATCATCATCATCATCATCTGCAACTCTACAGCCCGGTGTGGGCCTTGGCTTCCTCTACGATATTCCTGCATTCAGTTCTTGTTCTTGCTTTTTCCTTCCATCTTGTGACTCCATTGCCTTCAAGTCATCCTCCACATCCTGTAGCCATCTCTTCCTTGGTCTACCTCTTCTTCTGACTCCTTCCATCTTGCTATTAACGAGATATGGACCCGTGTGACATTTTCCTGTCCCCAAAAATAAAGATAACCTTAAAGGGCCGTCGTTTTACAAGGATAGATGAGATTAAGAACCCATTGCTGAGGGAGCTAAAAGCTAAACCGACTATCAATCTCCAGAAGTGTTTCGAGAATTGGAAAAACCGCTGGCATAAATGCATAATATCTAATGGGGACTACTTCGAAGGGGATAACATTTATATAGACGAATAAATGATTTTTTCCTAAAGAACTTAAATTTCCGTTACTTATTGAACACATCTCGTATTAAAACCACAGGTATTGCAATTTTCCACTAGATATTTTATTTCGACACTACCGGTTTCGATGTTTTCACATCATCATCAGGTGTGTGGAGGCACACCTGATGATGATGTGAAAACATCGAAACCGGTAGTGTCGAAATAAAATATCTAGTGGAAAATTGCAATACCTGTGGTTTTAATATGTTACGCTTCCATCACATCACGCCTGAGACCTCATCATTCGTACATCTCGTATACCTGATGTTCACATCATTATCAAGCGAGCAACCCATAAAGACGAAACCCGAGAAACACGGACGAAAATTTTTGTGTGTGGTATTTTTTCTGAGAGTAAATTGCATTTTAATCCAAGGAGGAGGATTTTAAACGTCTGGCGGAAGTCGTTCCGGTTCGGAGTTAAACGTTTGCCACACGCGGGTGTTAAACACTGCTCTCCGTCCTGAACCCCCTTTTCCTTGAAATTACCTGAATCCTTCTTTGGCTCGTGAAAATACCTTATGTCCAGTGTTTTCACCTCCAAAAGATGGAAAACCTTCTTAGCACCCTCATTGATGGAGAGGGGAGGAGTTGAATGATCTGCCTCAGGTTGGAAATCAATGTTGTTCTTGAAAGCTATTCAAAGAAACTTGAAAAATTGAAAATTAACGACGAATGATGGAATGTCAGGACGGATGTGGTGTGACTGATTCATATTGAAAGGGACTAATGCCATTTTCTACTCGATTAAAATAATTGTTTTGGTCGCTTCCAATGGTTATGCACCATTATCAGACCAAATAATGACTTGGAAACATTGAAAATGACAAAACAATCTCTAAATTGTTAATGATAAATGAAATGACATAACTCTCCTACTCTACGCTTGCCTATTTCAATCTCAGAGCAAGACACTATCAGATATCTCCATACGTTACCAACAATTCTACTAAGACAACCCAAGGAGTGTCCAATTTCTTGTAAAATACATTTTCGATACGTTTAAAATCCACCACATGCAAAGTAATTCACAATTTTACAATGGGAAGTACTGGCAAGTTTTTCAATAATTTTATAATATTTCTCATTATTATTCTTCTTTGAAATAAATCAGTGCGATGAACGTTTATAAAGCTACGATCCAACGTCAGATGAAGATGTACATTCGAAGATGTACTATCACTTTCATTTATTTGATTACACTCACAATGAGATAATCATCACTTTTTATCACGTTGCATTCCTTCAAAATTTGCCATTGCAGAGGGTTTTGTATGGGTGGTGATTTGTGTGCTGGCTCCCCACTCCGATGGCTCGGGTTCGAATCCCGGTAGTGTTAGAACACTTCGTGGTTTTACCGATGCCTACTTCGTTTGCTATGTGGAGAGAGAGAGAGAGAGAGAGAGAGAGAGAGAGAGTAGTATCTAGTATGTCTTCCTTCACCTTTCGTTAAGAACAGGCGAATGCCCACGCCGTGTTTCTCCCTTCACCAATTCTTCACTCATTCCCTGAAAATTCTACCCTACCAAATTACCCATCTAACCCTAATGGCACGAATGACTTCAACTCTCGGTCGTCTCTCCTAATAACTTCTTATGCCACTATTTTTGCTTGGAGAAGTTTGGAAATGCTGATTGTAACAATGATATTGTATGAAATTTTCATTGGGAGAAATATATTAGCATCTCCATCTCCACATTTTTAATAGAATAAATTGGTTTATATTGATTAAAAACTGGGGGAAATGAATCTATTTCATTAGTGTATCAATAAAATAGTTTCTGGCGTGGCCTGGTGGAGAAAATCTTCGTGTTGAAATTGAGAAATAAACAACTTAGCTTTTCCACATAGTAAATTTTGTACTCACTACCTAGGTTTCGTCATGGTATAACATCTCCAGGTAAAAATACAAGTCAAACACTAGAAATATTATAAGATATTATTATTATTATTAGGTAATCTACCGGTTAAGGTAGGTTTTTGGATGGACACAACTATCAAATAAACATTTTGTGACTCCCCACCTAGCAAACTAATCTATATCAGGTCCCTCTTCATCTCGGTGTACTTCTTTCCTCCCTTCATCCCGTCCAACATCCCTATCCTGTTCCTACCCTTACCTCGCTTGCCCAACATTCTCCCCTCTATTACCCTCTTCAACATTCCACTACGGCTCAATACGCCTTTCATCCATTTTTCCTGCCTCCATAGGATTTCTCTCAACAAACCCCTCTCCTCACCCACCATTTCCAGTACTTCCTCATTTGTTTTCCTTTCGGTCCATTTCACCTTCTCCATTCTTCTCCACACCCACATTTCAAAAGCCTCCAATCTACGTCTATCCTCCTGCTTCAGCGACCACGTTTCCGCGCCGTACATAGCTACGCTCCATATCAGAGTTTTTACGAGTCTTGTCTTAACATCCCTACTCAACGTCCCCGTCATCAACTCCCTCCTCCTTGAGAAAGCCTCCTTGCCTAGCGCAATTCTTCTCCTTACGTCCCTACCACTTTGACCGTATTGGTCCAAAACACTTCCGAGATATGTAAACTGCTCTACCTGCTCTATTCTTTCCCCGCCTATTTTAATATTTAGCTTAGCCTTTTTCTTTCTGGAAAATCGCATAACCTTTGTTTTATTAATATTGATTCTCATCCCATATTTATCGCACTGAACCTCCAATTCACTCAACAATGCTTGCAAACCCTTGGCTGACTGAGCAACTAATGCTTGGTCATCAGCAAACCTAACCGATTTTACGAATTCCCCTCCGACTTTCATTCCTACCTCCAGTTCTTCCCATGCCTCTTTAATCATTTCCTCTACATATACGTTGAACAGTACCGGTGACAATGGGCAACCCTGCCTTACACCTCTTCCTAACACTGCCCATCCAGACTCTCCGTTCCCCACTCGCACCTGAGCAGTCTGAGACATGTACAGGTTGCGGATCAGTCTCCTGTCCCTCCAATCCATTCCTATTTTCTGCAATACACGCATTAATTTTTCCCAATTCACTCTATCAAACGCTTTTTCGAAATCTACAAAACAGGCAAAAACGTCCTGATTGTATTCTATATTCCTCTCGATTAGTGATCTCATTACTGCAATGGCATCACGCGTACCTCTTCCTTTCCTGAACCCAAACTGATCATCCCCTAAGTAATCATTTGCCTTACTCTCTATCCTTTTGTTGATGATCCTGAGAATAACTTTAGCTGCGTGGGATATCAAACTTATTGTTCTGTAATCCTCACATGACGAAGCCTTTGCCTTTTTTGGAATAGGAACTAACACCGATCTCACAAAATCTTCCGGCCAGATTCCTTCCTCATAGATACTACGAATCAGTCCATATATGGCCTTTTTCCCACCTTTCCCTAACCATTTCAACATTTCTACAGGAATATTGTCCACCCCCACAGCCTTATTTGCTTTCATCTCCTTTAATGCCCTTTCTATTTCATCGTCGAGTATGCCTGGACCTAAGCTATCTTCTTCTACGTCATGTTCCTTTTCTATGTCTAACCTTGTCGGCCTAAGTTCTTTACCATACAGTGTTTCTATATATTCCTTCCATCTCTCTTGGATTTTTCCTGGTTCAACTATCATCTTACCCCATTTATCTTTAACTGTTAGCACAGCTCTTGCCTTCTTACTTCCGGATAATAACTTAACCTTGCTGTATAGAGCACCAATTTCACCCTTCTTCTGTAAACTTTCCATATCCTCGCATTGCGTTTTCCACCATTCTTCTTTGGCTTTATTTGTGGCCCTTCTCAATTTATTGTTTAACTCTTTGTACTTCATTTTGCCTAACTCTGTGTTTACATTTTTCCATCTCCTTCTTTCATCCATCTTCGCAATCATCTCATCCGTTACCCATGGTTTCCTTATTCTTTTCCCGTTAACGGTTCCTATAGTGTCTTTAGCGGCTTCCAATATCCCTTTCTTGATACATTCCCATTTTTCTTCGATAGCACTCAGTTCTTTACCGTCGTCCATCATTTTCTCTACAGCCTCCTGATACTCCTTCCTCGTTAATTCATTTACTGCTTCTAAATTCCATTTTTTAACCCGCCGCCCTTGCCTTATCTTCTTGAAACGAACATTACATTTCATAACAACTAAATTATGGTCAGAGTCCGCATCCGCTCCTGGGAAACTGTGCGAATTTATCACACTGTTCCTAAACCTGTGCCTAACCATAATATAATCTAACTGATACCTTTCTGAGTCACCTGGCATTTTCCATGTATACCTACGCCTTTTGTGGTGTCTAAACCATGTGTTAGTGATTATAAGATATATATATATATATATATATATATATATATATATATATATATATATATATATATATATATCTTTGAAATTGACGCTCTCTGGCGACGCACAAACATGACTGATTCTGATGACGACGGTCGAGCCGTCGAAACGTCAATACATACTGTGAGTGTCCTTTCTTTATGTTTCTGTGAGTTGAATATTTTGTATCCGTGTGTTGGTGTGCTTATGTATATTTTTATAATATATATTATGTATAATATATGTATTTATATTATATGTATATATATATTATATATATGTATATAACCAATCAACTAGCTTGGGTGGAGCTGCAGGTGCCCAAAGTGCCATGCCCGGGAATCGAACCCGGGACCCTACTGACCGGAGGGTCCAGGGTTCGATTCCCGGGCATGGCACTTTGGGCACCTGCAGCTCCACCCAAGCTAGTTTATTTTTCGGGTACCAGGTCTTCCTGGGAAACCATAACCGGCACAGGGAAAGGAACTGGCCCCCCTACCCTGATGCGTGAATATTCACACGCCGTCGGGCTTGGTACATAGGTGAGTTCTATCATCACCTACTAAACCGACCTTCGGGTTGATTACTGTGTTTATGGTTTTTTTATATATGTGTGTATATATATATATATATATTATTATTATTATGTGGTAATCTACCGTTTATGGTAGGTTTTTGGATGGACACAACTCTCAAATAAACATTTTGTGACTCCCCACCTATCAAACTAATCTATATCAGGTCCCTCTTCATCTCGGTGTACTTCTTTCCTCCCTTCATCCCGTCCAACATCCCTATCCTGTTCCTGCCGTTACCTCGCTTGCCCAACATTCTCCCCTCTATTACCTTCTTCAACATTCCACTACCGCTCAATACGCCTTTTATCCATTTTTCCTGCCTCCATACGATCTCTCTCAACAAACCCCTCTCCTCACCCATCATCTCTAGTACTTCCTCATTTATATATATATATATATATATATATATATATATATATATATATATATATATATATATATATATATATATGTATGTATGTAACTGCTGTGGCCACAATCTCTCATATGTTTGGCGAAAAGTTACGTGGAGATGTTGTTTATAAAACCGATTTGAGACGAGAGTAAAGGAGCTCGGTGCTCCTTTTCTCTCGTCCCAAATCTCCTTCCCGTCTGGCCTATCTAGATCCGATTGCAGCTTTGCAGAGGAGTTTGTACACCGCACAGTGTATCAATATATTTCATGTTCACCTTATGGTGAGAGTGTATGAAAAAATGCCAGGCGCATAGGCCCCAGAATTCGTCAGTGCCACTATGAACATCATCGTTCGTTTCCTTTTATTTTGTGAAAATCGTCCCACTGTCAAAGTATTAATTTATCCTAATCCAAGTGAATATGGGGAACTCGATTCAATTTTATTGTGTTACACATCCCTCGCCGAACATGATTTCCCATCGTTTATGAACGCCGCAAAAGCAAGCGTTCTCATTGGGGAGCGTGAGGGAGAGGGATGGAGATAAAAGCCCTTGACGGAGACCGTTTTAATCTCTCATTTTCAGTTTTTCTCATGCGCTCCCGCCATTCCTTCCCCCGCAGCTTCTCCTTACGCAGGCACGGCCAGCAACCAGCCCTCTGCTCCCTTTGAAGATGGCGAAAATCTGGCGAAGACGGGCCGAAGAGTAGTTCTATAAGAGGGCTTCCGGATGAGACGCCCGCAACTATTAGATAGCGGGTGGAGGGAGGGGAGCGGAGGAGGGCGGGTGCGGAGGGAGGGCGGAGGGGGTTGGGGGAGACTGGAGGCAGCTGGTGCGGAGGCAGAAACACACCACACGCTCATTGTTTTATTTTCGTCTTCTCTCTCTCTCTCACACCCACCATCTCGACCATTTTGTCTATGATTTACGCGCTAGCGCCGCGGCTTTTAACGATCACGTGTATTTATTTCAACTCTCGCGTGCCTTGTCCTCTTCTCACGATTTCTTTCGATGCCTGGCGATCTGTTCCGCCGCTGGACGACAAAAAGCTTTTACCAGGCTCTCAGAAATATTCTGGAAAGAGAAGGCCGAGTGAACTAGCCGGAAGAATCGGAACGGCAGCCGTTTGAGAGAGGATCGTCGTACATTTCTCAAATGTAGATGTATATAAAAAATATATATATTTTTATTTACATAAATATATTTATACATAAATTTTTCATATATATATATATTATATTTTTATTTATTTTTTTATACATATATATGATAATGCATACACACTTACACTCATATATATGTGTGTGTGATTTCGTCTAAGTAAATCGGAAGTGTTGAATAAAAAACCTTGGACAGCAACAAACAATATAAGAACACATAAAAGGAAAACTCACACGTTATTGCTTAATAATTTCGACGGTATATAGCTCCGTCTTCCTCAGCAGAAACACTAGTACTCAAGAGTAGTACTACTGTTTCTTCTGAAGAAGTCGGAGTTAAATTCCGTCGAAATTATTTAGAAATAACGTGGGGATGTATGTGTATATATATATATATAATTATATATATTTATATACACATATAATTGGACAGCAACAAACAAAAAAGGACACCCACACGTTATTTCTAAATAATTTCGACGGAATTTAACTCCGACTTCCTCAGAAGAAACAGTAGTACTACTCTTGAGTACTAGTGTTTCTGCTGAGGAAGACGGAGCTAAATACCGTCGAAATATATATATATATATATATATACACATACATATATTTGTATATATAGTATACATTCCAATCCCGACTGTGCATTATTATTGAAATGAATATGTTATTAATAGTGTCAGATATATTAGCCGATGATTCTTTCGTTATCGCCCTCTGCGGGAACAGTGCCTATTCAATATTTCGAAATATTTATTTCGCCCGATGGACTAGGCCTCAAGTCATTTTCCATTCCAATGAACGAATCAAATAAATAAATTGTTAACGTTTCATTCAACGAAACAGCCATGGTTTTATCAAAGTTGTTCCGTAATGCTTTGATACAGGCACAATGTTTTGAAACGATTATCGGTATAAGTGCGAAATTCGACTTTTATTATAGTGGAAATAAAAAAATGTCCATCAAATGACGCCCTAGACAATATTCCGTATTCAGTTTGTTTTTAAGTAGCGACAAATGAAGGTCATTGGTTAATTATGATAATGAATTCGTCCCTTTTATCATTAAACTGAAAATGGAGATGTGAGAGCTTTCGATCTGTTTCAGTAGGATGAGTGATGTAGAAACGGTGGAACCACGAAACCTTCGCTGGCCCGCAGCTACCCGGGATTATTCGGCTGTCTGGTGCGTCTCTAGATGGAAAACTGTAAAAGAGAATTTAGAGGGAATCATGACGGGAGCGCTTAAATGGAAAACGTCGGCGCTCCAGAGGCCAGAGCATGGAAGCAAATTATCATCACGAGATCAAGTAACCCTTGGCGGGAATCGAGGCCGCGACCTCCATCAACAGCCACATATCATTACTCTGAAAGCTCCCGCTTATGAGGTTTTTTTTAGGGACACCTGGCGACGCCATAGGTGAGGTTAGTGACTTGATCACGCAACGTAAATGGGAAGAGGTTATTACCCGAGTTTAATAATGGTAGAATAATTTAACTTTGTTAAATTCTACGACACTTTTGTCTCTGTAGCACTGACTTTTTTATCATAATTTCCCCTCCCCATAAGTTCGAGATTGCCCAAATTAAGCTTAACAACATTTTTTTGTTTCTAAAATGTTCTATGCCCCATGTAGTATTGGCATAGGTAGTAGGACGCCTCAACCACCCCCCATAAGCTTTATCTTTTTGAGCTATATCAACTTCCTTCGTATAGACAAATTTCCTCCGTACCCTAACACTCCCAATAGTCACGGGCAAGTTGCAATGAATGAAGGCAATAGCTCTGCAGTTACCTCAGGAAAACATAATTATGTAGTAAGAATGTCCTTTCAGATGAAGAAAAGGCAATGCTATTGAGAGAAGTTTGGGTGTCAAAAACACCTCACTCATTTTATGTATGGCTCGTTGAAAAAAAAGAGAGAGAGTTGTCCTTAACGTTTACAAGGTGCGATCGATTTTCCTGATTTATATATGCTAAACATTACGAGGAGCAATGTGCAAAATTTTCGCAATGTTCAGTCCCAGTAGGTCTAACGTGTCCAGGCTACAGATATGCACTGTATGTATGCGATTGCACCTGGACTCGCCAATGCCATTCCGGAGAAATTAAAGAGGGGTGGTTTTTAAGTGGAGAATTTACTTGATCGAGGTTATGATGGAGCAATTGCAACACGAGGGGAGCGCGGGCCGCAGTCCTAAAGGGATTAAAAACCACAGTAATGAACGTCGAAATTATTTTCGAAAGGAAATGGCAGGACACCCCTCGAAATAAACAATATGTGTGCATGAGTTTCAGTTAGCTCCTTACCCCCTGCCACGTAGTTTCCCGAGACTTTGAAGTTTCCAGAAAAAATGATTCCTTGGATTTTAGATGAAAGCGTTTATAGTAAGGATTTTTTTTGGTGTTTGGGAAGGACATTCAGTAAATTTATAATGAAAGTATTGGTGATTTTTTAAAATTATAGCATTTCATACCATTTATCCACGTAACTTCCAAGGATGTGCAAGACATTGATAATGTAAGTATTCCCAAAAATCGACTACCATCCATGATAAATGAATCAGTCGAAAGGAGGACTTTCAAAATTTTATCCATTAGGCTTTTTTAATGAATTGTTTTGCTTTGAAAATATCTAGAGAAGGGTTTGGACACGAGCGTATCAGAAGAAAAAAATTCGTATACACTCCCGAAGAATACTTATTACCGCCTCACCTTCTTCTCCCATTCCGGAATATATTGCTGCCTCCTTGGAAGAATGCTACTCCGACCAAACAATCATTTTAAATGGCCTGAAACACTTGATTCCATTCATGAGTCAAGATTGGAGAGTTTGAGGGAATAATTTTCACATTCGACCGCCATAATAGCGACATGTTTGTATTAATTAATTCTGAGAGCTGAATGAGTACAAAGATTGTCCAAAAATACATCATACCATCAAAATGATACTTTGGTACTATTTTTTGATGAATTATTTCGAGACGTGAGAATGTGGTTGCGACACTTTCCGAATTGATAGCGACAACAGCCTCTGTGGATTAGAGTTTTCCTACTTTAAAAAGAGTTTTTAAAAATACCTCAGGTACATGAAAGGAAGACATCTCCTGACTGAATTTGTACTTTTACAATGGATGTCAATGTGTATGCGTATGTAATTTTAAATCAATTTGCACAAATTTGAGAGATATTTGTTTATAATAGCACTTGAAAACGTTTTGTGGATTGTAAATCATCAAGTATGCTCCAATTATATTTTTTCGTCAAGTTAATTCATCCATGAACTACAAGCAGTAATGAGCACCATTTTATGGCTTTGAATATACTTATAACGTGTTCTGCATTATCGGTGAGGTTTCATAATTTTCCGCTTCGTTTGTTGTCATGTTCGCTGTTTAATGGCACAATAGATAATGTATCAATGTATTCCATGTATGTGTTCCATATTCCATGCATTAATTTTAATAACCGTTCTCTTACACCATGCTAAATTATCAAGGCCAGGTAGGTCACTATTATACAAGGTTGTTTAAGAAACTATTACTTTTGGTTTCGACGAATCTTGGCTTTTATACCTGTATTTAAAGGCTGTAAAGCCCGAATGACAATGGCATTTATGCATTGAAATGCCGATCATTATTATAAAATACGTCTACTGGCGAGTTCTCTAGACGATGTCGAACACAAAATCCACGCATAATAAATAACCATGCCAACACAAAGTAAATTGCCGTGTGCCTCAGAAGACAACATTTCGGTTTGCATGAGAAATTTGGGATGCATGAAAATCTGTTTGGGACAACTTCGGGTCATCTTTCAAAAATTTGGTAAACATTTTTTCATAATTAAAATACTAACAACTCAGCATATTAATGAATGAATTGAGCTCTTACGACTAATAGTATTGAATGATTGAAAAAACTCCAATAGCCGTAAACAGTAATGTTTTTCGGCCATTGGAGTTTTTTTCAATTATTCAACTCTGCATATTAATTCAGAACCTTAGTGCGACCACGGAAACATTGCTAATTATCTGAGTGATGCACCGTTCAGATCGTCGATGACTGATACATGTAACTCTAACCTTCCATAAGTGACATCATAATGTTATGCCATTTTTCCATTTAGTTTAATCGAATATTTGGTTAGACTAATTAAGGAGTGCTGAGTTGATCAACCCTTGAGGGGGTATACCCTGCCCTCGCGAGATGATCCGGCTTTGCCACTGCTCTCAGGTTGAGTTGCCTGGAATTATACTCGTACATGTATTTTGGCGTGTTCCTAGGTCATTTAAGTATTGTTTCAATATTCTTTATTGATATATATTGATACAATTCTAAGTGCTTATGTATTTATCCAAATAAGACTCCAGTTCGGACTCTTTTCAGTTCAAACGGTCCAAAAGTGTACATAATATTCTCTTTAATCCGTATACGAAAGAACAACGGAAGGAATGGAGTGATATTAAATGATTTTTCTTTTAATTGATGAGTAATTCTTTCGTCAACTCTCGCACCAAGAGTAAACAATCGAAGGATATCACATGTGGATGTTGTCGTAAGTTAAAAACGATGAATACTATGGTTTCCGGGCATTCTGTCCAATTACGCATTTCCATCACCTCCCACGTATTTTCGCTCGGTCGAGGACGGACGAAAACGAACTTTCAACGCTTCCCATTTCTTCGAGAATGCGGTAGGTACGATCCAACAAGCGCAAGCTGTCTCGAACAAACGAGACCACAAGCGTGGTCTAAATGTGCGGCTCCGGAATCCCTTTGTTTCGCGAGAGCCGCCCGCCCGTGCAAAAAAAAACTGATAATCTGTTCGAAGGAGTCGAAAATCCACCCACGCCCAAGCGATTGAAATGCCCACTCGATTCAATGAACCGGCACGGAGGTTTCTCGGACCTCGCGGGGAGATCCTCCCCAACCCCGCACCCTACCTCCCTCCCGCATCTCCCCATTCCTCCTCCGCCACCACCCTCAGAGCGGGGTTGCGGAAACCATTAAAATTGCGCATGCCGCCTGAATATCTTACGCACGTCGCCCACGAAACAATGGGCAATGGCTCTTCTTTTTCAGCTGATCCGATGCAGGGCCCCGATTCGATTCTTTGCAGTCTCGACCGGCCTTTCAGTTATCATCCGAACTCATCTTTTTGAGATAGGTGTCTTAAGACTCCCCCCCCCCCCTCGAGGAATGTGAGCTTCGACCACTTCGGTGTTCGGTGCGTGCGTCTTGTGGCCGTTCCCTGACGATGCGACGGGGTCCACCTGGCCCACTTGTGCGTTTCCTTTCGCTGTTTATAACTCCCATCCGAGTCGGAACCACCCCCGATCTCCTCCGGCGACCGTGCCCACGAACATATGTTTCGTAGCCGAGAAAGTACTCAAAAGGGAAGACCGCCCCTCTTAATACGCTTCCTCGTTTTCAGAAATGGAAAAGTGAGTTGATCTCCAGGCACTATATTCGAATGCGTGTATCTCCATGTATGGGAGTCTTACCCCGCCGCATGTAGGAGTCCGTGAGCTTCCTAAAAACCTTTCCAAAGTGAGATTTCTATCGATTTTTGCTGGCGTTCTGCCCGAGGGATGACGCACAGACGAATTTATGTCGAGAAGTCCGATTCATGAAATCATCTGATTGGCCTATTGAAGATGCGAGCACGCATATTCATTCTCGAGAACTTTGTGAATTGATAAATCAACGAGTGAATAAACAAAGACTGGTTGCATTCTATCCCGAGTTATCCGGGATATTGTGTTTTTGTACTTGCCAATGATCTATGAAGGTATGAGATACGAGTAATTGGTCGAAAGCTTTATTGATGTTTAGAAAAACCACGCCAACTGAAAAATTATTTTCTCCCGAAGCCAAAATATCATGAACAAAAATCGCAAGTTGCGTCTCGAAGGATCTAACCTTTCAAAAACCGTACTGGTTGTCCGTCCGTAACTCCTTAATTTCTAGATATCTCATTATCAAGTTAACTCATCATAGTTGATGTGGATGTTACGGAGATAGGTCTGTAAATACTCGGTTCCTCTCCTTCGCCACTTTTAAAAACTGCTGCGTGAACTATTTTTCAGTTATCGGGAATCTTGTCATCTATTGGGGACTTCTTAACTATGATCTCTAGATAAGTCGTTATTCCCGACGCAGTTCCTTAAAAATGGGAGTTCGAATTTGGACGAGACGGGACAATTTTTTCGGGATTTATTTTAAATACTGAAGCGTGAGCATTTTTCTGTGTTGGAGTCAACTCTTTGAGTGCATAAAATGACGACCCTTACATGGGGATTCGATTGATTCACCATTTCCGAGTAAGAATTCGATCTAAAATTGAATCCATATTTCCGAGAGGATTCGACCGAATCCTTGAATCCTGGCGTCATTAATAATAAAAGTTCGATTAAGGAATATCTGCGCCGGAGCTCTGGGACTTCTAAAAACAGCACCATCGAGTAATATATACATCGTCATCACTCTCCATAGGTTTAGCAGGCACACCGTTGGCCGCGACCCGCCATTAAGTGGCTCTCCATTAACCACGTATGGCTTTTGGGCGGAGAGGAGCGTGCCATTTGATTACGTTTCCTCAAAGGTCGGGGACGAGGACTCGGGAGAAACATTGCATATTGCTTATCATTGCATTATTTGAATCAATTTTTATGAAGAAAGAATGTGAATTATCTTTGATCATCAAAGAAGGCCTTGTGTAAATAATCACTAATAAAACTGTCGATTCAGAATTATTAAAGCATTTATCAGCATATTAAGTGAATTTATAAATGATAATTACATTTGAATGCATGCCTTACGTACACAGGCCGCTGTATGTAAAACCGCTAAAGATTAAATGAAGTCTTATTTCACGGTGTTGTACATACTTGTTCACCACGAACGCTTAGTTGATAAGTATTCGCAGCGAAGCACTTTCATTTCATCTAAATTTGCTTTTTTATATTTTGAAGAAAAAGTGGTCCGTTTGATGCTAATGGTAGATAGCACCGAGAATTGCATGTGGGAGTAACGAGGGGACTTTCATAGCTGTATAAATATAAATAAGTAAAACGAGGGGTTTTTTATCTTGCATATGCATATGAGGAAAGGGCAGGAACAGGATAGGGATATTGGACGGAATGAAGGGAGGAAAGAAGTACGCAGAGATGAAGAGAGACCTGATGTAGAGTAGGTTGCTGGATTGGGTTTTGTTTGGAGTTACAAAATATTTATTTGATAGTTGTGTCCATCCAAAAACCTGCCTTAACCGGTAGATTACCTAATAACAATAATATATGTTACGACAATAGCATACATTTGTTACACTATGCAATCAAAAAATAAACTTTTCAAACTAGAGTTTTCGGAACTTAAGTATTGCTGTAAATTGATGCTACTATTCACACTGAATGCGAAACTAGCTTTCCTCTGCAGAAGTGCAAATTAATTTGATAACATTTGATGCTTTGCAGATAAGAGATGAAAACTCACTATAACCCAGATTTTTACCTTCACGATGGACGGTAAATGTTTTCACCTTTTCCAGCTGTCAACGATCCTTTAAGTGGAAACGTTCTCGTCACGAAGAGTCTTTCCAGAACTGGTTGTGGAGCGACAGGGAAAAGCAAAGGTTAAGGGGAGGGAAGGTTTGAGAAAGTGGCCGGACGGTGGTGGTGGTGTCGGAGCGGGAGGGAGTGTTGGTCGGGAAGGGCGTTAGGAGGAGCCGGCGAGTGAATTACTTGCCTCCGGAACATCATTGCTTCTTTTTTGTCATTTTCCTCGCCTCATTCTCGCACGACGCCCCTTTCTCCTCCCTGCCCTCCCCGCCCCACTCCCCTCGCCCTCCGGAGGCCAACCCGCCAACTGTCTCCCCGCGTGCACCAGACGCTCATCACGCCCCCGCAAACTCCGTGCACGCAACTGGAGATGGAATTTCCAGGGCTCGGCTGTGAAGGGGAGCCAACGATTTCCTTAATCAACTTACTCCTCCTCCTCCTTAGCACTTCTCATCTCAACTCCTTGGACGTTAACTCAGAATCCGATTAAAAATCATCATCATTATCACCAGTATTTCAATCCTAAAAGTGGTTTATTGTAGCTTTTCATTCTTCTCTATTCAGTGTTAATACACTCACCCCCTGAGAGCTTCTTCATTTTTTATCTCTTTCTTAATTTGTCCTGCGTACGTCTTTCTTGGTCTTCCTCGTAGGATCTTCCCTTTAATGTTACCTTCTAGTATTAAGTTTCTAACTAATCTATTGTGAGCAAAGGTGTGTCCAGTACATATAGATCTTCTTTGCCGTGTAGTTCTCAGTATGTTCCTTTCCTCTTCTGCTCTTCAATATACTTTCTCGTTCCTCACTTTGTCTGCCCATTTAATTTCTAGCAAGTTAAAAGGTATAAACAACCTAATTACGTAATGAAATGCGCCAACATCTCACCATGGAAGCCGTCAAGAGAAGGTCACCAGCCATTGAAAAAATGTTAATTGATTTGTCGTGGGTTATGTCCCCTGCACCATTGTCTCTTATTGCCCTCAAAGGCGAAATGATTCCACAGTCCAATCGGTGCTGCAGTCAATTTTCCTTAACTTCCCATTTTCCAACGTCATGCGTACTTTGGATTCTTTAATTCCGTGTCAAACTTGAAACTCGAATGATTTGTGCTTATCCGGAAGTTTTCATCGTCATTTAAGAATAAATCATTAAAAAATGTTTGTCGAAAAACATCCCCATGAACACATGCACGTATAATTATACTTGAAGGGCAATAAACCAGGCAATAATAATAAATTCTCTCCAGAAGAAAAGAAAGGCGAATGAATATCCATATTTATGGAGCCATAAGGCTGTGCTGGTGAGGGTCAATCCAGACCAGCAATAATTTCCTGCAGTGACCCTGCTTCTAGAGAACTGAGTCCACCATCTGATTCACTGCAAATCAGTTGACTTTGGTATCCTTTTTTTTCCGGCACGCGAGTCTCCACTCAAGAACCACTCTTGAGTTGAAGAGGTGATTGTTTTCATTATCTTGGTGACGTAATGAATGTCGTGGGTCTTCTTGTGTCAGGTGCAAATATGTACGTAATGGAGAATGATAAGGGCCATTTTCCGTAGAATTTTATGTGCAGAAAGAAAGAGTTCAAATGCTAGTTCTCATGGAATCTTACCCTGATGGTATTGACCAAGCATATATCCTCTCAATATGATGGCAAATATGAAAATAACAATCGTACAGATGGGCGTCACTTTGGTAACCCTAATCGCTTATATCATCATCAACATAGATTGGCTTTCGTAGTATTGATTGATACAAGCTATCTAGCCTACCTCGATCTGCATCACCTTCCTCATTACTGTATCCTTTTCATGACTAGAATGCAAGAGGTGTTTCTTGTGATTCATCCTTGGTATTCCCCTCTAGGTTTTCACCTCCAAGGTTTTGTCCTTTACTATTTTTATTGAAGTATTATGCCTCAGTTTAAAGGAAGCAGAGTGTTGATAAGGGGATCGAGATGGTACGGTGGCTAACGTACTGGTTTCACACCAGGAGGGTTCCACCCGGGTTCGAACCCCGGCGGCGGCAGACATTTTTATGTGGTATACCGATCCCTACTTGAGGTACTTTGTGGAGGGCACTTTTGGGTGAGTACGCCGTCCGTCGGATGGGACGTTAATCTGCTGACCCCTTGGCGCCTTTCGTTAAGAGTGGGCTAATGCCGACGCCGGGTTTCTTTCCACTCTTCAACCTTTCCTGCCCGTCCCTAATAGCGCAAATGACCTCAGCTGTCGGTCGCCTCACCTAAAACTACTACTAGAATGTTGTTAATAGATTTGAAGAAACAAAACTCGTTTAGGAGGATAAAAAACGATTGGAGTTGCACACATACAAAATCCGATCAATGTTTCGACTAATAATTCATTCTCATGTTGGGCCTAGGATTCTTTTCTTTACCTCCCGACAAGGAAGTTCCGCGGAGTCACTCCTGAAAACAGAACTTCACGGGTTGTGAGATGGGAAACGGCTAGAGGGATTTCTTTTTCATTTCAGCAGGTGAATCGTAATGCTTCTCTTATTTCGCGACGAACCAGAGTGATAATAATTTAATTCGTTCCTTCCCTCCTCACAGGAGCAGAAGAGCCGGATGGCGAGCTCGTTTGGATTGAGGGTGACAGCCAAGTGGTGGTGGATTCGGGTTCATCACTGGAGCTGACGTGCTACGTCAAAATCACGACCCCGGCCAACGTCCTCTGGGTGAAAGTCAACGATGACGGTTAGATTCGGCAATATTATATTTATTTTATTTGGGATATTTGATTATCCAAAAGTCAGTTTTCCATTTTGCAGAGTGCTCATTTTTTTTACTTTAATGTGGACTTTAATAATTCAGACCCCCGTATGCATTTAGTTAAGGATACGTGAATAAGTTATTTAAAAACAAAATAGTTTTGTTGCAAATGAGAAGATACCCGAATTATAACATTCGTCCCATTGGAGGACAAATAATTAGCAATAATCTTGACATGAAAATTCTTTTTTTTTTTTCAAGCCGTTAACCTTGTTTCATTCGGTCACAGTTTACTTTAATCGCGTTTGAAATTCATAAAGTGGTCATTAATGTCAATTTAATGGGGATTTATTCATTAATTGTTTATTTTCAACAAAATTGTTTTAATGCAGGATTATAATGTGAATAACAGTGTATATTTCGATGCAAAATTCATCAGCGCCGAGTCTGGCCCAGAAAAATATTCTTCATCTATCCACTGCCCCGCAAGCTGTCGCAAGGACCTGTGGTAGGCGGAGTTAGATCACCAGCCATTCTACTTCTATCTCCAATGCTTCCTCACACAGTCACATGGAACGCCACGATTCACCGAAAGAGCGCGTGGAATGGGGGCGATCGGACACCGTTTATGCAACATCTATTATACACATTACGAATATTATACTGTTAGTAACTGCTTACTTTGACCACACAAAATTGACAAATAAGGGAACCCATTAAAAAGAGTTGGTTCACAAGCAACGCAGTCATTAATTACGAGGCAGCATTTCACGCATGCAGAATTGACAATTCACATCTACACCTTTGTCTACACGACACCCCGTAAGAGTAATGGACCTATGACGCTACCTTGAGGGAAGCCGGATTTTACTTGTGCATAACTAGAATTTGAGCCATCTATTGTTACTTTTTGATGGCGGTTAGGAAATAAGTCCTGAATTCAGTTTTTTGTATTGTTTATTCTGTACCCTTGCAACTAGCGTTTCAATTTGGCACGCGGGACTTTATCGAAGGTCTTTTTAAAATTCAAGAAAATCACATTTGCTTGTCACATTCATGTCCCTAATTTCAGAATATCATGCGTAAACAGCCCCGACTGGTTTTCCCTTGTACTCTACTTTCTGAACCCCATGATGTTTCTTGCATATGAGGTTGTGAGTTTAGGGGAATTTCACGTCGTTGCTAACAATGATATGTTCTATTATTTCACCGGAGAGGGGGGGTTAAAGGAATTGGTCGGTAATTACTGGGATTTTGCTCATTTTTCATTTTTCAGTGTGGCGTTAGATATTTTCCAGTCCAGGGGAAGTATACCTTTCAAAACTAATTTTGTTAAATATGTATTATGAGAATGGCGCAATATCGAGCGCGAGCTCATTCAGTGTTCTGGCGGGAATATTCTCTGGTCCGTTCGTAAAGGCAACGGAGATAAAAATCCTTTTACAAGCCTAAATTAAGCTCCTGCTCCGTCTCGTGGCTGAAATGTGGAATATTGGGCTACATCCGGGAGGGTTTTTTCTATCGGTGTTTGTCCTTGGAAAGATATTCACGGCTGCAAATTAGAGTGGAGAACAATCAGATGTTCAGAGAATGATATTAATTGCGAGTTGTCACCCCGTAATGCGACCTTGGAGATCTTGGGCAACGAGTGGAAAATAAGTCTTTTCGAGGTCCAAGCCAAGAGAGCAAATCTTAGAGATAGAAACCATGAGGTATTGCCTCGTCGGCAATGCAATGATTCATTCTCTCCTATTGAAGTGTTATGGCGACCATTTTTCCTCAGATTAAGGAAATCTTTAGCTGCCCAAAGGAGGATGAGAATCGCGCCAAAAGCGTCTGTCTTAAAAAATATGCAGGTCATTAATTTATTTTCATATTCCGAAGCGGTGTCTCCATGAACTTATATCCACACAAACAAAAAATCCATAAACACAGCAATTAACCCGAAGGTCGTTTTGATGGTTGGGGGTAGAGTTCACCCAATACTAAACCCAACGGCTGGTGAAATTCACACATCAGGGTATGGGGACCAGTTCCTTACCCTGCGCCGCCTATTGTTTTCCGGGTAGAAATGTTAATTGAAAAATCACACTGGGTGAAGCTGAGTGCCCAGAGAGGCGTGCCGTTTGTATGTATACACATAAATATTTTGAATTTATTATGATCTCTTTCGGTGGAAGGGCAAAGCCCTGAAATATTTCAGCTCAATGCTAAAATAAGTCTTTAACGGGCCTTAGGTGTGGCTTTGAAGTTGAAGTGAGTGTAGCAGTAAAATGCGTAACTTAAGAATTAAGGTAAACCTGTGCTAATAGATGCAACTTTACCTGTTTCTAGGATCTGAACTCATTGCTCACGACGAGAGACTTCTCATCGAAAACGACCGAATTTATGTCAACCACAGCTCGTCGGAAGGAACGTCACAGCTTAAGGTAACGTGTATTCTGATTCTGATCATTGAAATTAATGACTAATTAAATAAAAGCTGTTTACTGGTTCGTTCTATATGGACACTCTTTTACAGAAATCGAGTGTCGGTGGGAGGTAAGAAAAAGAGAGTAGGATGCCAAGAGGCTAAAATCACTGAATTAGTTTCTTAAAACTTACAGCTAATAAACTAAAAAAAACTACACAGTGGATGATAAATAAATTGTCAAGCATTCTGCCATTCCAAATTACCAAATGAAACATTAAAAAAAATCTAATTCCCGTAATTATCAAAACTTTGGTATAGAGCAAAATACTTTGATAAATGAGAAATCAATTGATGAGAACTCATATAGGTTCTCTCTATAAATGAGAATCATTTTCAAATAATTAATAAAATAAAATTGCAAATCACCGCTAAAAATTTCAATTTCATTACAGATAGAAAACACTAACAGCAAAGATTCCGGAAGGTACGAGTGCCAAGTTCCAATGATGAATTCGACGATCAATGCTGCCGTTGAGGTAATGAAATTGTTGTTTTTGTTAATTCTTCCTTTTTTGTTGCCATATGAATAAAAATATGATTTATATTTTCAAATCCACTGAAAATATGAGTTGAAATGTGTAATAATTTGGCATAAAATGTTGCACTTGAAATAAAAGCAGATGTGAATAGACGTATTTCAACTTAAGAGAATCTTCAAACATTTGATTCAGATTCTGGAATTGGAAGTGTGAACGTGCACGTGTTCAGATTTCCAATTCCAGAACCTGAATCAAATGTTCAAAACTACATTCAAAATATGAAAACTTTGTGATTCAAATGTTAACACGGAAATCATATCAAAAGATACTTAAATTCCGTACCATTCACTAGAGGTACATTGTTAGTGAAGACACCAGTTCCATTTGTACTCATGAAGAATGACATTTACTGATATAGAAATGACTTTTTCTTAAGATCAACCCTGATAATTAAGTGATCATTGTAACTCTGAGTTTGGTGTGACCAGCGCCCAAACACTAGCACGCATAATTAGCCAAAGAATAGAAGGCAACTTTGAATATGAGAAGTTCAGTTCGGAGTCGGGAGAAACGGGAACGAGGAAGGCCGCTCTCCGCCAAGGGATACTGGTGGAAAATAATTATGCACATAATCAAGCTGTTGTGTGTGACATTCATGAACTTGGAGAGGACCGTTGACAATGACGCCTGGGACCAGATATTTAAATTGCTAGAGAAACTTGGAATGGGTGGAAATCCTCGATGAATTAAGAATAACTTTCATTTCCATTGAAGGTATTCTACCTAATAAAATATATTTTAGGCGGGCCCTAAAGGCTATTATTAATGTGTCAGGAGAACTTCATGTTTGACCTACATTAAATCCTTCGTTATTTCTTATTTAAAAAAAACCTACCCTAGTCCTTTCTCTGCTCCGATCACCCATCATTCTCCCTTGCCTCTTAATATCCCACTACCTTTCAATATTTCCTCCATCCACGTTCTCTGTCTTTCTACGGTTTTCCGCCAGCAACTTCTCTTCACCCGCAGTGTTTCAAAACCTCGGCGTTTTTCTTTTTTTTATTCGGTAATCTACCGGTTAAGGTAGGTTTTTGGATGGACACAACTATCAAATAAATATTTTGTAACTCCAAACAAAACCTAATCCAGCAACCTACTCTACATCAGGTCCCTCTTCATCTCTGTGTACTTCTTTCCTCCCTTCATCCCGTCCAACATCCCTATCCTGTTCCTGCCCTGTCCTCGTTTGCCTAACATTCTCCCCTCTATTACCATCTTCAACATTCCACTACCGCTCAATACGCCTTTCATCCATTTTTCTTGCCTCCATAGGATTTCTCTCAACAAACCCCTCTCCTCACCCACCATCTCCAGTACTCCCTCATTTGTTTTCCTTTCGGTCCATTTTACCTTCTCCATTCTTCTCCACGCCCACATTTCAAAAGCTTCCAGTCTACGTCTATCCTCCTGCTTCAGCGACCACGTTTCCGCGTTGTACATAAGACTACGCTCCATATCAGAGTTTTTACGAGTCTTTTCTTTATCCCCATCCAAATTATTTTCTCCATTCACGACCACAATCATGTGTCAAAAGCCTCATATCTATGTTTCATTCCCTTGCCTCAAAGACTAGGTTTCGCATCCATAAAGCGCTACGCTACGTATAAAGTCTTCGCTAATATTTTCTTCACATTTTCCCTTAGAGTACCTGACATCAATTCTCTTCTAATTGTCAATGCTTCTTTCACCATTGCAGTTATTATCCAAATATTCCCGCTACCACTCCCCCTTTTCTATAAAATACTACCCACATGTAATAGCTGGCCCACCTGCTCTAATTTATTCCGTCCTACTTTAATGTTTAACTTACCTCTCCTACTTCTCGAAAATCTCATCACTTCCTTACTCTTTTGGTTAGTCTACTCCCTGTATTTTCGTAAATAATAACTTATGAGAAAAATGCTAATCGATGTAAATCAGAAAAAAATGCAGATTAAAATAAAAAAATTAGTTAGAGGAAGGTAAAACCTCTTATCAGTACTTTTGCGCATGGAAGAGGCAATAAAAGAACTATAAATGAGAGCGAAAGAGATGAAGAAGAATGGCGGAGAAGTAAACATACTCCGCTTGACAATGTAGCCGAGATTCGGGAGGGCCAGCTGTCATCTTTGAACGAAGTGAACCTCTTGAAGAATATAGCAAGGAATATTTTGCGAAAAAGTCAAACATTTGTTGTGCGGTATAAAGAAATCGAGGGTGTACGTTTATGTAGAAAGGGGATAAAGAGATAGACCTCAGAGCAAATGGTATTTTTCATCTGCCAATGAAGGAACAAGGTGGATATCAAGTGTTAAACAGCCCAAGCCAACAAGTATTTACCTAGGAGAGTCAAGAACTATATTCAAAGACAAGGTTCCAAATAAGAAAACGGTTTATTCAAGGTACTATACCGATTGAAGATTTGGAAGATATACAATGAATATTGTTTTCTACGCATCGTGAGAATTTTCTTTTGCTTGTCCTATATTATTGACTTCTTTACTTCGTGATTTCTAGCTGCCTTCGTGCAATCTCTTCCTTCCTCTAACCCGCTTAGCAGGGATCGACTCATTTGCCGATTAATCTATTGTAATTAAATCTAATTTCTCTTGTATCAGTTAGTTAAAAAAATTAACTCTTTAATTTTTACATAATTCTTTAGCTGCTGTGATGACAACTTGAGTTAATCTTTGAATTGTCCCGAAGGCAGCTTTAAAAAAGGATTTAAACATTGGGAATGTAATTTACAATTTACTCCCCATTCTTCCTTATTAATGACTGATTTTTAAAAATATTTTCAATACCTATTTAGGCCCTTTCCCTTTAATATCCTCTTTTAGGCTCATTTATATCTTCAACGCCCAACTACTCATGTGTAACTTGCGACTTCCATCTAAACTATTTTGAATCGTATTTTTAGGTTCTCGTGAGGATGAATACTGATGATACCAACTCCAGCACAGAAGACAGCCTGCCAACAAACGCATCCCTCCCAGATGGAGGAACGGCCAACACATCCAAAGGACATTCCGTTACCTATTCAGTATTTGTAACTTCAAGTTTCGTTGTTTTATGTGTACTATTTAATTCCATTCCTGTTGTAAAGCAGTGTTGACTGAATAATAAATATCTCGCTACAATGCCTTACCTACCATTCTAGCGAGATTACCTTCATAAGTGCTCCTCATTTTTTTTACAGAAAGTCAATAAAAAGTTCATTGAATCGAGAGAAAGCCTTTCATTCCAAATTCGTCTATACATCGTGAATAAATATTAATGGATCATTTGATGCATTGAGACAGAAATATAGAAGCATAATGCCACTCCAGTTACTCGCCCTAGTTTCACCTAATTAATTCTTAAATCGGAAAAGGTACCCCGAAATATTTAACTGGGACCGAGGCTAGAAATTTGATCTGTCTACTTTTACTGACTAACCACCTCTGGTGAACTTGATGACTCTGGAGGGAAAAGATCGTTTTTTTTTCGTTATTAGTTTCAAGCTGAAACATTCGCAACGAAATAAAATCAGAGTATCTACTTATTTGCACTAAGATAGAATTTGAATGTGGCCTTAAGTATAAAATCCTTTTTTAAGGTAGAAAAGCTTACTTAAGTATAAATCCTGTTTTCACTCTAAACTACCTTGAAGCCTTAGAAGTCGTGAGTAATATTTAATGTTTCTTAAATCGAAAAATGTGTCCCGAAATATACATGCCAAAGTATTTGCTACAAAACTGTTTTGGAGCAAGATATTATGTGGTGGATCTCATCTGTGAGGGTCTTTCCATTCAGACCAATACCTATATCGATATCTAATGCCTCTTCAAAGTTGGACATTCAATCTCACTATTCCCTTTCCCACGTAACTCACGGGACACACTCCCCTAATTGTACTGGCTAGTACTGATTATATGGCCTCTCCATAGCCTCATTTTTCGGCATTACAAGTCGGATGCGAAGGATGTCATAGATCTCCCCAGTTCCATTTGTAGGGCGCACTCTTCTTTCCAGCAGGACGGATCGTTCCGGGCAATCTGCGACCCCTTTATCCCTGTAACATGAACAGGCATTGTGGTTTCATGGCTCCTTTTGTAAAAACCATTGCGTCAAAGTTTTCTGTGTTGACTAAACTTCATATTGCCCGGCGGTGTAATCAACTTATTCAGGAGGACGTGCATATCTCCATGGCCGATATTACATAATCAATAAATGGCAATGTACATTTTTGCAAAGCCATCTTACTCCTTCGTACTTCGCTGAAGTTCATCTCATAGGAAGGAACAACGGGACAACAATTACTGTTACCCCAAATTTCTATCGACTCAAAACGTTTTATTGTGACACGGCATGATACGATATTTATTTATTATAACTTGTATTTTAGTACATTGCGAGCCACCGATAAGGTATGTGGTAGAGGGTGAATACACACCAAACTAATTTGTATACATTGTACGAGCCTGATGATGCTGAATCACGGTGAAACGCGTCGTACCAATGAACATTCTGTGGATAAGTACGTTGTTCCTTTCTATGTAATGGATATTTACCACTTCCACGAAGTGAATTCTGAACCAATATAGGATATATTAACGTTTATGCGTTATGTCCTAAGGTGTTTTTGAACCCACCAACGTCGGCGACGGACTGCTAAGCATTTTCAATGCTATTGCGGATCTAGAGAAAGTAGTTTTTTCACATATGCTCTAAAAAATTATACGAAGGCTTTTCCTCCAAATCAAGCTGAAACTCATGCTGAATTTGGAACTGAACACATTCATTTTCAGATCGCAACGTACTATTTACAGTAAATCATTTTATGCTCGCGGGACATCAAATATCAGGGTGGGGCAAATAAGTAAAATTCATTTGGAATTTAATTAAGGTCAAAAATATCCCCCGGGGTGGGAAATATGGCTTCCATTGATATTCTCTTTGTTTATGTCCTCGAGGACGGGCGGAAATTCATTCGATGAAAGGTGGGCTGTGGAGAAATGGATGCCATTTGTTTCCTTTTGCCTGTCTACATCACCCTATAATTCATATCCCTTCTTCTTTCACCATTCCATGGCTCCTTCGGATAACATTCCTCCTTTTTTCTACTCATTTCCCCCTCTTGGCGAATGTTCAAACTAGTAATTCACTCCCCGGTTAAAATGAAGGTGGGGAAGTAAAAATAATAATGTATCCTTCCGCCAACTTTGTACCTGAGGATGACGCTGGTGCTTCGAAACTAATGGTGCCTAGTAAAAAATTTGGTGGAAAGATATATTGTTTTGGTATTTTTACTTCAGTGGTTTCCACAGATTCATAGATTTCTACAAATTTAAGCCTGAATACATGAAGGTACGGAGTTTGAATCCCATCTGATACTAATAAGACAGATGCCAGGTAAGTAAATCACCAAAGATCAATGAGTTTTCTTTTTATAAACGAGGTACTGATAAAGTTAAAAGCATAAGGCCAGAAACTTTTCCATGAGCGTTGAACTTCACTTCTAATTTTCACTCCATCTGCCCCAGTAAGGATCTTCAAAGTGAATAATTCTATTGTCGCGTATATTTTCCATAATGAAGAAAAATATTTATATTATTTGTATTGTATTGTAGTTTTTTGTGAAAGCATAGACAATGTAAGCCTTGCGACCTGAGGGATGATTTCGGTTCTCCATCGTCAATGCGAGTAACAAAATACTAATTTGGTAGTTGCGTCCATCCAAAACCTACCTTAACCAGTAGATTACTTCTTAATAATAATCGTAAATGGGCGAATATTACTCATTTGTGACGAAAACTTCTATCACCGCTAATTTGAACATTTCCAGGTTTTCGGGCCTCTAAATAATATAATAATTATAGATTTTTGTAGGACCTGAAAATCTTTTGTTGATAATAATTTCTATGAGTGCTGTGCATCTGAGATAAATTGGTTGGCAGTAATTTCTTAAATTCCTTTTGTTACTGAGTCTTCTTTCATACCTGGTGTGCAAACGTTAGAACAAATGTGGTTGAATACCTTCATTGTCTCAAAATGGTTCTCGACTTGGGGATTATTAAAAGACACGCCAGGAAATGAAATAAGATAGTGGGAAGATGGTTGTCAATGTTTTCTATAGATGGCAGGCAAAGTAGAACTCTTGGAGGCCGGCTCTTGTCTTTCAAGCCTTTGCCAGCTTTACAAGTTAGGTAACAGGTTCCGCCAGTATCGTTTCAGCGGGAATGATTTTGGGGAAATTATCGTAATTACGAAGTGACAACAATTAGGTATTATTTCTGTTGGCGGAACCATAATGGCTGGTTATCCTGCTAGTAAGATCCCCTATTTATCTATGTACGATTCATGTGTGAAGTGTTAGACGAAGGTTTCTTACCGAAATTGTGCTTATTTTTCTTTTAGTTTACAATACTGCTGCGGTTCATGATTCATTGAAGGCAATCTCTTGGATTATTGGGCGGTGGAAAACGAACCAGGGAAAAGGATTTTACCCTACGATTGAGCCTTTTAGTTATTGTGAAGAGATTGAGTTCACTTCAATCGGGCAGCCCATTCTCAATTACCATTCTTATTCATGGCATCCTGAGAAAAATAATCCAATGCATCTTGAGTCTGGATTTCTTAGAATAAAGCCAGGGACCAATGAATTGGCTTTTATGGTAGCACATAACTTTGGTAAGATATGGAAGAAAATGAATTGATTAGTGAGTGCGATGGAGTAGGAAGAAACGTTCTTCGATTGAAAGGATTATATTCTTACACCATACTTGGCGGCCTCGTTTCAAAGATTGGTGATGGGTTCTGTGTATAATTTAGTCTTACACCTTAGGAACTACTAACTTAGCGAAGCAGGACAATATTACTGTTTTTGTTAACCCTAACTAATACGGCACAAATACATCTTTAAATCCCATGCTACAAACCACAATTACTCATTGTTTTATAAGGTAATGGAAAAATGATAAATTTTAATTAATTTTTTTCCCAAGAAGCCACCATAACTAAAAAGTTCAAATTTGTGATTTCCATACACCAATGGAAGAAGCTTTGTGACAATTATTATAAACTCAACGTGTGATCAACCATTTCCAACTTATTTAACTAGTTTGCTAATAAAATTTTTTTCCTTTTTAAATTGGATGCATGCTCAGGCCTCAGTGTTGTTGAGGAGGGAACTGTAGATGGCTCCACAATAATGCTGGAAACTAAAGAAATCGGCAGAATGTCTTTTGCCAAAGGATCTGCTGTTGTGAAGGTGAAAAATTTGAAAGATATTTGATCTCATTGAAAAAATTTATATTTTTTGCTACAATGAACACCAACCTCTTTCATTAATCTTTTTGTTTTAGACGTTACGTTCATTAAGCCTTGAAGGAGATAAGTTGAAGCAAGTAATTTCTATGGCTACAGCCACCCAACCTATGACAGAACATTTAACTGCACTTTATGAAAAAGTGGAATGAGAACTCGCAGAGTTCATGTGGTGCTCAAACTCTCTCTTGTGCGCAGTAATGAGGAGTTTGAACTTTTCAAAAGTTATTTCGTGAAGGTGAGGTACCCTATTTGTGATTCATAATTCATTTATTTGTTTAAATGAATTAAGATTTTCTAGCTATGTATTTAGTTGGAAATTCTATTCTGTAGGACTAATAAACCTTATTTAGAATAATCTGCTTCTAATTAACCCCATATTAACTAGTTTTGCTCATAAGAAACAATACTATTTCATGAAAGAGTTTCCAAAAATTGTTTAACGCTGTCTATGGTAAATTAAGGTATGATCGTAAACTTTTAATTCATATTGATTTAGATGCTGGAAATTGAAATTTTATAATAATTAATTCTGATTTTGAAATTTTATTCTAAATAAATTAATAAGCTTTTTTTCATATGGATACCATTGTATTAGTTATATTTCATATTACAAACTGTGCATATTATAGTATGAGTAATAGAATGTGTTGTTTTTCTATGGTTTGGTCATATTTCTCATATTCATACCCATAGGGACTGTAAATAGTTTGGAATTAAATTTTGTAGAATAAATAAAAATTTTCTTGAAGGTGCTTCTATTCTTGAAGATATTCTTTGGGCTTGATGATGTAATTTTAAATGAAATGTGAAGCGTATTTTGTTGACAAAATCAATATAGTTTTAAGAATATGTTTTCACAGTTAAATACCATGTAACATAAAAAAGGAGGTTTGGGGGTTTGGAAATGAGTCCTGCTATATATTGTGAGGAAAATAGTCTACTAAGAACAATGAGGCCTTAGAACCATTTGAAGTACTCCCCTTGGGACCTCATACAATAATCCCAGCTTCTATTCCAGTTTTCAAAATGATCAGCAAAGTTCTTTTTTGGAATGGTCATCAGCTGCTTTATTGTATCTTCCTTCCTTTATCTCATCAACTGACTGTTAGGAAGATGGGCTTTTCTTTTGGTGTCATAGATACACGGCTCATCTCCAGTAATGACCCTTTTTTAGAAAACCTGAGTAATCATATGTGGCTTCGAGCAAGTCTCCTGCAAATCAGCACAAAATTCTTGAACTTGACGAGATAAAAAAGAATGCAATGAGGCAATCGATGGCCATTCCGAGAAAGGACTTTGCCAATCGTTTTGGAAGGTACCCTGGCAAAAGTGTGTGAGGTCCCAAAGGGGTCTAAGGTATCAATTTTTCTAGGTGGACAATTTTACTCAAAGCATTGCATGGCTGGATCCTTTCCAGACAGACTTCGCTGAGAAATGATCATGAAAAGAGTAGCATTACCCATAAAAACGACAACCTCATTCATTTTCATCATGAGTTCGGCATGAAACTCATCTGCCTTATGAATTAATATAATTCTATGGAAAAAATCTTCCAGTCATGGCATTGAAACATTTTGAAAGTATTCAATCACTTTAAAGTAGGCAATAATTTATTTTAAAGAATACCTTAAGTTGACACTTGGCAGTCTATGATATTAGTTGGTTAAATACTTGGAAATTGTTGGAAAAGAGGTCTCACACACCAAACTATTTAATTTGATCTCATCCAAGTTTGCTTGAAATGATGATTCATGAATCCAAGTTAAAATTAAAAGTTCTTGAAAATGTATGGCTAAGTTTGTCGAATCCAGATATTATTGGTGTTAAAATATTTCTGTTGGGTTATAATGGGTGTTGTAAGTAGTAAATGATTCTGGTTAGTATCCTAATTAACAATTACACAGGTGGTTTTATATCTAATTCAAAGAACTGTGGAAAAGGCAGCATTTGCAGCAGCAGTATTGTCTTAATTGACCTGATTGTCCATATGCAGATTAGCTTTCCATAAGAGTGAAATGTCATTGTATTTTTCAAGGGCTCTGCTATCTGGACGAAATCTTGGGTGCTGTGTTTAATTATTCACTAGCCCAATTTTAATAGTGTTTGGTTTAAGAATTTGGTTACTCATATTCAGTCAATTTCCATTTAGACTGTAGTTTATCCTAAAACTTTGGAAGTGACATTGATGTTTACAATAATTTCGTGATAATGCGCAGAATACCAATCGGTTTTATATTGGAGAAACTATGGAATTTCATTTGTGAAATACTTTTTTAGTGGCTCTTAAGCCAAGGATGTTGATTCTAGGTTTGTTCTGAGTCAAAATTTCCATTTTGTTCACAAATTTGTAATTTTGTCTGTGGAGTAATTTGAAAACTTTATGATTGATATTCTCATATGAATGACTCTATGAAGATGAAAATCTGGTCAAATCGCCAATAAAAAATTGATACACCTAGTCAGATTCATAACTGAAGGATCTGTTATGTATATGCAGGGTGTCTGGCAAAAGGATATTATTTTTATAGGTTATCTATTGGGAAAGGTAGGTTTTAGAAGAACACAACGAACATATGAATATCTTGTCTCTCCTAACAAAACACAACCCAAAATCCTACTCTACAACAAGCCCCTCTTCATCTATGTATGCTTCCTTCCTCCCTTCATTCAGTCCAACATTTCTATCTTATTTCTGCCCCTTCCTCATTTTCCTAACACTCCCCCCTCTGTTACAGTCTTCAACATCTCGCTGCCAATTAGTATGCTCTACATTCATTTTTTCTGTCTCCTAAGAATTTCTCCCTGCAATCTACTCTCCTCCCCCACCATACCTGGCATCTCCTCATTACTGTCCACTTAACCTTCTCCATCTTTGTCTACACCCACATTTCAAAAGCCTTCAACCTATTCCTATCATCCTGCTTCAATGACCATGTTTCCATGCTGTATATGACACCACTCCATATCAAAGTTTTGACGAGCCTTTTCTTTACATCTTTACACAATGCTCCTGTCATCAACTTCCTTCTCCTCGTGAAAGCCTCTTTGCCTAATGCAATTCTTCTCCTTACTTTCCTACTACTTTGACCATTTTGGTTCAAAACACTTCCGAGATGCATAAATGCTCCACTTGCTGTAGTTTCTGTGTTCCTATTTCAATGTCAACCTTAGCCTCTCCCTTTCTGGAAAATTGCATAATCTATCTTTGTTTCATTTATATTGATTCTCATCCCATATCTATCACACTAAATGTCCAATTTACTTAGCAATGCTTGCAACCCCTTGGCTGACTGACAAACCAAAGCATGGTCATCAGCAAACCTGATTTTTATGAATTTTGTGAACTTTCAGTCCTCTTTTCATTTCTTTCCATGCCTCTTTAGTCACTTCCTCCACATGTGTTGAACAGTACAGGTGATAATGGGCAACCCTGCCTTACTAACACTGCCCATCCCGACTCTCCATCCCCAACTCGTACCTGAGTAGTCAAGAGGTGTAAGTTGCAGATTAGCCTCCTATCTCTCCAATTTATTCCTATTTACTGTAATATATTCATTAGTTTTTCCCAATTCACTCTATCAAATGCCTTTTCTAAATCTATGAAACAGACAAATACTGCTTTCTATTGTTTTATGCTCAACGGAAGTTCATGTTCAATATTTATTTTATTAAGAACACAATGAATACATCCACTGTTCTTTATTATCGTACAACTAGTTTCAATGCTTAGGCGTCATCATCAGGTACAAAAATAAAACCAGCTGCTGCTCATTTATATGACATTTATGAGGGAGAGTGGAGTGGGTGAGAGAGGGGGAAAAAAAGAGGGGTAAAATGGGGTTGTGATCGGCGTGAATGGGAAGGAGGATAGGGGTGTTAAGCATCAGTGATTGGTGGGTTAACAGTGGGGGGGGGGGTTGTTGTGTCTTTTGGTGAAGGAAAGGGGTACTTTCATGATTGGGGAGAGGTATTCAAACAATAATTCGTTCACCAAATGACTCGTTTTTAAACTCTTTCTAATTTCAAGCTCCTCCCACTTGTCCATCCTCATCCCTTTGTCCATCTGATGTCAACCCAGAACTCTTACACCAGATGGACAAAGGGATGAGGATGGACCAGTGGGAGGAGCTTGAAATTAGAAAGAATTTAAAAACGAGTCATTTGGTGAACGAATTATTGTTTGAATACCTCTCCCCAATCATGAAAGTACCCCTTTCCTTCACCGAAAGACACAACAACCCACCCACCGCCCCCACTGTTAACCCACCAATCACTGATGCTTAACACCCTCATCCGTTATCATCTACAAATCATTAATTTTATCATTTGTAGTCTCTTCTCTGAACATATATGTTAGTATATCATGTAGATACATGCATGCCATCCTCAAACATATCCAAGAGGCTGTCATCAAGCCTCATGCTGTAACCCAAACCAAACATTCCTCTGATACCTTATAATAAGGTTACCTCTTTTTACTGGTGGACAACTTAATGATGAAAGCACTTTCCTCTCTTGATTTTGATTTGAGGTTCTCACAGCCTTCTTACATGGGGGAGGCAAAAATTTTGCGAGGGGTAGATACTCGGTAGTCTTGCTCCCAGCTGCTAATAGAGAGTAGGTGTTTGCAGATTCGTATGTTGCTTTAACTTGGAGAATAAATGATCCTTCCCATTTACGCCGATCACAACCCGATTTAACCCCTCTTTTTTTCCCCTTCTCTCACCCACTCCACTCTCCCTCATGAATACTGTATAAAGAGCAGCAGCTGGTTTCAATTTTGTACCTGATGATGATGCCTAAGCGTTGAAACTACTTGTACGATAATAAAGAACAGTGGATGTATACATTGTGTTCTTAATAAAATAAATATCAAACAAATACTTCCTGATTGTATTCTATATTCCTGTCTATTAGTGGTCTCATTGCTGTAATGGCATCACCTGTGCCTCTTCACTTCCTGAACCCAAAATCATTATCCCTAAGTAGTCATTTACCCTGCTCTCCATCCTTTTGTTAATGATCCTGAGAACCAGTTGAGCTGCGTGTGAAATCCAACAGGGTATATACTGAGAAAAAATTGGAAATTTGTGGAAAGAAGCAGTTGTTTGCTATGAGTAGGGTGGTTTATAATTCAAGTGTATCGCTTTTATACCAAAGTTGTATTTGGCTCTCAGTCTCGTAGCGCACTGTATTCATTGCATTCAAAAGTGAACCCTCGGAGCTGGTCGGCTGCTTCCCACACCACAGGGAACTGAGAGCCATGAATACCATTTAGATTGAGTGCCATGATCTTTTTTTTCCTATTTAGGAACGATTAATGGTATCAGTCTCCCATTTCAGAATCATCATTATGTATTCCTTGCTTTTACTTTAATGAATTTAGGAAAACTGCATTTTAATTTCTTCTCCATTCACTGTGATTTCATTGATGCATGTTCCTTTAGATTCTCTTATTGTCTCTCCCAAGTATATACAGCGTAGTGCTGGAGAGAGGTTGCATATTTGTCTAAGCTCCTTTTATTTATTAAAACTTCTATTTTTCTTCTGTTTTTCATTCCTGTTGTGGTGATTTGGTTCTTGTATGGCTAGAATTGTAATCTATGCAAAATGTTACCAGCATTTGAATATCGTGCCTTGCCTGATGTTGTCAAAGGTCTTCTATAAGTCCATTAATGCCATTACAAGGGCTTGTTGATGTAGTGCCACTCTGGGGCAGTGTTTTCACTAGTGCTACTAGTGCTTTCAACATGATGGGTGGCTGGAGTGAGTGGTGAACTAGGAAAATGGACCTCTGATGAGGACTTCATAGTTAACCTGGATACGCAATACCATTGTATAATATACTTGACTTGAATTGGCTTGACCAATTTCCTTTTGTAGTGTGTGATATCTGTTTAAACATGCATTGATTAGTTTTTCTTTGATTGAATGAATGTTACTGTTTGGACAAGAACCACTACCATATTGATATCACCCCCCAGTTGGTAAGAATATTTTTTTCTATCAGTACTTAGATAATGATGTCTCATTCCTCTGTACTTCCTGAATCCAAATTTTTGCTCTGGCAGGTTGCTTTTAATTTTTCCCTCTGTCCTTTATTGTTTATACATGTTAATGTTATGGACAAATGACACTAAGACTCTTCATTCAATCTTTCTCACTTTTGGTTATTATATTTGAAAGAGCACTAATTTTTCTTTTCATAAGAGAATCCCACTAAGCTCTCCGATGTGGAACTTTTATTTCCCTAGATTATATTGACCCATGCTTCTTTTTTCCTTACCCTTCCAAACTATAGCATTCCAGTTGCCCACTATGGTATGGTTCTCTTATTCTTTAGCAATATATGCAAGCAAGCAAAGGAGTTGACTTTGAACCCAGTAATTTTTTATAAATGTATTTAGTGTATACACACAAAAATAGCATTTCATAGAGTAAATATGTCAGTGTAGTTATTAATCTGGGTACTTGGTGCATGTTGGCAGGGTGCTAAACTTGTAATTGGGTTTCATGTCTGTCTGCTGTCAAGTGGTCACATTGTGTGTGTGGTTTTTGAAAATGCTTTTATTATTTATAAATGTGGACTAGCTGGCTGCTCTTGTAATATTGATTGCTGGATTTGAGATTTGCTTCAATCATTTTCCAACTTGTATGATTGGTGGTTTTAAATGTAATTTTGAAATATCTTTCATATTGGTCTTAATTTTCTGCTCTCCTTATAGAATTCTTTAGGACAAACAATACCTTTGCACACTCCTCATTTCTTAAATGATGGGGCCAAATGCCTGCTTTGCATTTCTCAGCTTGAACCACTGCCAGACATGCCAACTCTCCCGATTTAAGCGGGAGACTCCCGATTTTTCCTTCTTACGTTCTTGATGAACTATTCAAATTGTGTACTTAGCTTAACATGTTAATAAAGTGTGACATTCATTAAAAATTGGCAAAGTGTCATAAAGGGATTAAGGTGCCATGCAAATATTGTGGTAATTAAAAGTGATTACTTCGTGATACACTTCTAAAAATCTCCCGATTTTTCATTTTTGAAAGTTGGCATGTCCTCCCGATTTTTCATTTTTGAAAGTTGGCATGTCTGCACTGCTCAAAGAGAGCTTTGCTTTACGAGCTCATAATATATCAACACATGTATTTGAGGATGTGTTTTTAATGTTTGCTAAATTCTGCTACTGTAATCTTAATGAATCCTTGGGACTAAAACATGCTAGTGTAGAAAAAGGAAATATTTTATTCTTGAAAAGACATCAGAAAGTTGATGATGAAAGATTTTTCTTTACTAACTGTATTGATGGAATTTGTCAACTTTTGAACACTTGAATTTTAACCTAGTGCCATAAATTGTGTGCATTTTTGTCTGCGCTTTCATGGTGTAGTACATTTTTTGTGCATGCATATTAGTACTCTGAAAATATATTTTTTAATGTGTTGAAATGTCCACACATCCGAAGTAATTACTCCAAAGGTTTGTTTTGATAGCTGAAGGTAGAGGTCAGCCTGAATTAAATATTAAAGGATGTGAAATTCATGCATCCAGGGTGGAGGAGGGGAATGGTTTATTTCCCTGTGGCACCAGTCAGGTTCCCATGAAGTTCTTAGTCACCAAAAAATGACACCATTCCTAGGTGAGGTCCAATGGCATGACCTGAGATTTGAACCTGGGGCCCTCCAGTCAATAGGCTAATGCTCTACCCCTCTAAGATGACATGGCCACTTTATTATAGTGTTTACCCAATTTTTAGCCAGGGCAATTGTTCATAATCAGTAATAAATGGTTTTTATCTTAAACAGTTTTAAGGTGAATTGGGATCATTTGCACTGGATACATTATAATAAATATATAGGAGGTGGTCATCAGATTTAAAACGGTGTTCATGGTATTCATTGTCAATCCACTCAAATAAATAGTTATGCTAAAAATAAAGTATTTTTAAATCTATAAAACCTGCTTATGGTTCATAATTTCTGTTTCATTAAGCAGACTTATGACGAAAAAGAAACTGGGTTGTTTCAAAATTAGGTGTTTCTCAATGTGTTTTTATCAATCTGAGAAATATGTAGCTATCAAAATTATTAAAATATTATATGTAAGTAATGGATTATAATTACTTTTGATGACTGTTTCACTTCCAATCTAATATTTAGTGAACCCAGTACTTAACATTGAGTTCTGCATTTAGGCAATGAATTTTCATCGTGAAAAATCAAAGATGGGCAACTTCATTATCATCATGGTTTAATATGTGAATGAGATTTGTATAAATATATCTAATTCTACCAGTTTGTTATTGTTGATCAGGCCGGCATGTTTTCAACAAGCACATATTCACATAATATTTAAGACTGTTGGCCTCTTATTTTAATGGGAACCTGTTACAGACATTTATGTGTTAATGTGGGGGTTTGGGGGGAGCTGTGCTCACTATATGTTTTGGTAACTTCTCAGGAAAGTAGTTTAAAAGGGACACAACTGGCAGCATTAAGGGTACTGCCTAGTCTGCTAAAATCTTGAATAAATAAAATTTTTATTGGTAATTGGGTCATTTACTATATAGCTGCTCAACAAATATTTTGGGAGGCATGTTTAAGAAGTACATCATGCCTGCATCTGCAAGCTGGGGGCATTAGGGTAAGTTCTCTAAAAGAAAATGAGTCCTGGGGTTATGGAGTGTTTGGCAATAAACTCCTAACTGAAAGACTCCAGAAATTAATGGTAAAAGCATAAGAAAGAGAATAATGATAGCAAATGAGTTGAGATAATTGCTAGGGCAAAGAGGTAATTGCATTACTCGTTGATTCATTGGTCTTTCCATTGGTATTCTACCCTGGTTTCATTAACTCATTGCTCAAAGTCATAAAATATTAAATATATATGTGATTTTTTGGGTACCAGATCTTCCTGGGAAGGCATAACCGGCACAGGAAAATTAACCTGCCCCCCCCCCTTTCCCCTGATGTGTGAATTTCACATACTGTTGGGCTTAGTACTGGGTAAACTCAACCATCACCTACCAAACCGACCTTCAGGTTGATTACTGTGTTTATGGTTTACATATATATATATATATATATATATATATACACGTCACATCTTTAAATAAAATTTTAAATTCAAAATTACTAAAATTTCATATTTGTTTGCTTTCATGATAATAAATAGCATTTTATAACATTCTGGAAATTATCAATCTGATGAAAAAAGGCTTCCCTCTCGTTATAATCTGGTTGGCAAGAATGGGACCAAATAAATGGATTCGTCTATTGTTTTTAAACCAGTGGTTTCATTGCAAAGTACATTGTCAACAGTGGGATCGCCTAATTAAAGGTATGTGGAATTATGTGACCTTTTCTGAAAATCATAAGTCACAAAGCACATGCTCATGAGTTTTATATACCCAAGGCAAAACATTCAAGTGTATTAAGGACAAATGATATGAGGCATATTTAGTTTCAAGTAGCAGATTTACTCGAGCTTTGACATTGATGTTTGACATAATGAAATTGTAAAGCTGTTCAAATCACCAAGTAAGTATTAAGTCATCCACATGAAGCCTGCATCAAAAGCCAGTCCATTTTATTAGGTATCAAAATTACCTTTTATTAGGTGAAATGGCTAATAACAAGTCAGCAGGAATAGGATCAGAATGGCAGTCAGTGTATTGAAATAATTATGAGGTTAATATTGATTTTTGATTCATTTATATTTATCCATATTTGAGTGCCGTGTGGACAACCCAAGTGCAAGTGCTTTGTATGTCATATTGATGTTAGCCATCCATGTATGTATTGTGACACGTTTTATTATGGAAGACAATGAAATACTTTTTGATGCCAGCACAAAGTTGTGCTAGCTGTGTAGTATTTCATTCATGTTTAATGACCTTTCCCCTTGTCCCAACATTTCATCATCCCTCCTAATATTTTGTCAAACCTATCCCTATTGTGTTTCAGCTATTAATGTCATTTGAGTACCCAGCATTAGTTCTACGTCAGTTGATAATCTTCCAAAGAAATTAATTTTCAAAATTCCCATAAATTTCTTTTCATTTCTCATTCATTGCAATTTACCCCAATTACTAATTTTGTGCATTATCTGACCCCTTTCCATCTTTTGCATATCATGTAATATATATAGTGTTCAAGCTCTTCCCCTTGTAACTTGTTGATAAAAATAGTGATTATCTCACCACACCATCACCACTCTATGAATTCCTCAAATTTCCCTAATTGTGTAAGTGGCCTCTATTTTGTTTCCAAATGCCATATTTACATTGGCTAGTTGAGAAGAAAGTAGCTGGTTGTAGGTAACCTGGAACAGGTAACTTGTCATTCAAGTTGGGTGCTACAAATTCGCATTATACCGGCGGGGAGGCAGGGACTATGCACCAGTTAGCTAGGAAGACAATTATTAGCCATGAAGGTGCCGGTTACTTAATGCCTGTTGAGAAGGCAGGTAAAACCACACCACGATTGTATTCGTCATGAAAATGGCAGAGTGTGTACAGAGATCACTCGCGATTATCTCAATGAAGTAATTAGCGACTTTTGCTGCGCTATGTTGCCCAAAGCTTGCGAAGTTTTGTCGGACGAACTGAATAAGAAAAGACCTTGGGTTCGAGACGAACAAAACGAAATTGGGGACGGCAGAGAGCGAAGCAAAGCACGGACACTCACTGGATGACCGTCTGGCATTAACTGCCTTCTGTCGCGACAGTAACCTGCTGGACCCGTGTACGAGAGGCTGGTTCAAGGGCAAATAAAGTGAGATGTGTGGTGGTGGGGAAGCGAGTTGGCCTACCCAAGTCTACCTGAGTAAGTGGGTCTTGCCTGGCCATGCTAACTGCAGCCTGCCCGTGAATTCTCTTCACACGAGGCCAGTAAGTAGGTGACAGTCAATTATTCCAGCTTCCCGGTGACTGAAGAGGTGCCTAAATCCGAACTGACCTCATATGAATTCGGCTTAATAGATGATATAAATATCAAATTAGCATTCAAATCACTTATTATTGTGTATTCGGATAAATTCGAGAAAAACCGAGAGGAGAATGTGCCATCCAACGACTATATTTGTGCATTTTTCAGTGTATTGTTATAAAAAAGTGATGTTTTTATTGCCGTTTAATTTCTTCAGTTCACACGTTTATTACATAATGAGCAAGAATAATTCCTCTCTAATTTTTTCAGTATTTGGGAGATTTCTATTAGGTGCTATCAAGGGAATTGTTCTGAGACAGCCAAGGTGAGTCGTTGACCACCAGCTTCCCACACATCTTATTCCCCAATCCAAGCTCTTCTGATACCATTCATTCTTAACGAGTAACTTAAGAAGTACTGATATTAACGTATTTCCTGCTTGTCCTCCGCCTTCTTATTACTTTAAATCCCTACACTCCCTCCGCTATAATTACCTAGGCCGTGTAATTGATATACAGGCTTCAAATAAGTCGCCTATCTCTACCATCGGCTCGTACTTAATGTGTTCTGCAATATTCTCATTTCCTTTACTCGTCTACATATTACCCCGCACGGGGACGTTAGGGCGCCAGATATAATTGAAGAATTATTAGTTTATAAATGCACTTCAATACATGTTAGCTCATGTAAAACACTCCTGCACATACATACCTGTGTAACTCGTGCAGTAATTGTCTCGCTTGATATAATCGTCAAGTTCTTGTATTCATATTAATTTTTAAATTTAAATCTTTCGGTGGATCGCGGGGTGCCATGTGTGTGGGAAGGTATTGGTGTGGAGAAGGTACGTAGAAGTATAATGGCTGAAGACATAACGTTCTATGCCGCATGTCCTTGCGACGGTGTAGTACACGTATGTAGAGAGATTTGAAAATACCGGTTACATTCCCCTTCAACTCACTAATGGCTGGCGTCCTAACACTCGCCGCCAAATGTCCTGTGGCCGGCTGGCAGGGTGTCATATAGATACAGGTGTAATGTATTGTAAATTGACCATCCTCAAGAGTGGTAATTAGTGACTGCGTTGCATGTGAGCCCGTCCTTTTTAATGGGTTTCCTTATTTGCCAATATAGTGTAGGCAGTGAAGTAGTTATTAATAGTATAATATTCGTAACGTTTAAAGTGGATGTTGTACGAACGGTGTCCGGTTTCCCCATTCCACGTGCCCTTTCGGTGGATCGAAGGGAGAAGAATGGAAGTAGAATAACTGGTGACCTGACACCTCCTGCCACATGCCCTTGCGATTGCTAAAGAGGTATTGTGTAAATGAAGACAATGTATACAATTTGAAAACTTTCTCCAAGTGTGTTCTCTACATGCGCTTTGATATTCCTACCTGTATATTTGCATATCGAGTTTAATTTGTAATTTATTCATTCACCATAAGCATAGAATTATGCATGGCTTTGTCAAAACATGTTTTACACTTCATTTCAGTAAAAAAAAACATTATGCAAAATCAAAACAATATGCAAGTACAATACATACAATTTACAACTTTTTGGAATGAACACACTTCAGTTATACATTTGAAATGGTATGCATTAGAAAATCATCTACACTATAAAATAATTTACATGAAAGTATTTTTTTCACGGCACACTTAAATTTAAAGGAACTTTTGATATTTTTAATATAAGCAGGCACTTTATTGTACATAAGTATTCCCTGATGATCTATCCCTTTAATCGTTTTATTTACTCTGTGCTGACTTACATGGAATGCATTTTGGCTTCTCGTATTATGACTATGAAGGTCACAGTTTTTAATAAACATGTTCTGATTTTTGTTAATAAGAGACACTGTTTCAAGAATGTATAGACAAGAAAGAGGTAAGATTTCTAGTTTTTCAAAAATAGGTTTACTGGGAGCTCAATTATTAGAATTAGTTATTATGCGAATAATCTTTTTTTTGCATTTTAAATAATTTTGGAAGGAAGATAGAGGAGCCCCAAAAGGGAATACCATAATGGAGAAGTGACTGCACATAGCCAAAATATATAGTCCTCAATGCCTGAATGCAAATGATTTCCTTGAGTACACGGAATGCATAACAGATTTGTGCCAGTTTTTGAGATAAATTATTAATATGTTCCTCCCATGAAAGATTAGAGTCAATCCAAATACCTAAAAACTTTGTTACCTTTAGTTCTTTTATGGGGCAACTGTTAATTATTGGATATAAATTAAAAATTTAAAGATAGCTTATTGTCAGTGAGCCAGTTCATCAAATTATGTGTAGTTTCTGTTACCTCGTTCATTAACTGAGTGGGGTTATGGTTATTAAAAATTAAGTTAGTATCATCAGCAAATAAACTACTTCCGAAGCTAGCTAGCTTATGTATAGAAGCCCTTTATAGAAGCCTGCCCAATTTAAGTTTCCTTTATTGAATAGTAATTCTTGACGCTTTTTCATAATTATTCTCACGAACAAAGTTTTTATTTCTACTAATTTAGCTTTTTGATCGCTAATACCATCGGTCATGTGCACGTTTGTAATAATGTATGTCGTAAATATGCATGCCGAGTATGCTATTATATTATTATGTCGGCGAATTCACTGTTGGGTCTAACGAGAATATGACCAATATACCTCGCATTAAGTGGTTTTCACAGGAATCGCCTTTATTTGCGTTTTCTACACAATGGATGTCCCAATTAATTGTCGTTAGATTAGATTCTCCGGCGGCTACTAATATACTGTTGCTTTACTTCTGAAGAGTTTGGAAATTTGTCATCGAGTTTTGAGAGACCATAGAATGTTGGAGTCAGGTAATCTGCAGAGTGAACATAATTGTTAATAAACTTACATGATTATAATATTTAACACCAAACACTTTCTGTACTGTTGTCGTCGCATTCATGACAAGAACTGTTGAGTTTTGAGTTAACTTCGACGAATATTTCTCCATATAATATATTAGGTCTGTCTTTTCTCTAGATATTGGAAACTTTAAGGAAATCTTAGTTGTGTGCAACATCTTCTGTGAACCAACTTTCACTGCCAATAACGTCGTCTGCCTTCGTAATTTCAAATATTTATTCTGCATTCGACCTTTCATTTTTTACGCTTCGGCAATTTCATGGGATAATATTCATACTGCCTAGCACAGTATGTTTGTTTGACGTGGGAACGAAATAGCAATTTTTCGAAATTAGTTATTATTTTCTTTCCGAAAGCTGTAAGTACCTAATCTGATCGTTCTTCGGAAATGTTTCCTTTTATATATTCCCCTAGAATAACCCCCCAGAAGAAAACTTATGCTCTGAACTACCAACCTCGCCAAACTCTCATCGCATGTTCGTACACCCTACGCACTACCTTCTGCAATGCCTCGTTTCTTACTATAGCTAGCTCCCGGATGATTGAAAGGCTCCCGACGTGATGTAATAACAAGTCACAGGTTAATAAAACACCTCCATTATCTCGATCAAAATTTTCCAGTCTATCATTTAATTTATGCACGGCACCACCAAATCATGCTTTCAAAGCCAACCTACGGGACGATTAAAAAGAGACGTTTCAGGCGAGAGATACGGTGGAATATCATGATTCAAAAATTGGCAATTTTCCAAAAAAAATAAAATAAATAACTACGGGACGATACTAAAAATCTTATCAAAACCCGAAAAAAATTACTCCCGAGTAAAAAAAAAGTACTCCACAAACGCGGTTACCCAGAAAGACTCGTACAAAATAAAATCCCCCGCTCCACCGGACCTCGCACACCTCAGAAAAACCAACCCCATATCTGACGCAGGACTCAACCTTTGCACCACTTAACTCCCCGGATCCCTCAGACGGAAAATGTCTCTTAAAGAACAGTTTCCTATTTTACACAAAAATGATGCTACCTCATCCTTACTGCCCCAATGCCCCTCTGTCGCTTACAGACGACCAGCCAATCTCAGAAACCTTCTCAGATCCACCAACCCTTTGGCGCCCACATGACATTTTTCCTCATCTTTCCCCTACTTGCAACCGCCCCCGATATAAAACATGTCTGTCTATCAGATCTTCTCCCCACATCCTCTCATTGTCCCCTCACCTCGTTCCCACGCTAATAACCTCCCGAAAAATATTATCTATCTCTTGTCATGCAAACAATGCACCTCATTTTACATGGCGATTGCATTACCCCCTTGTCCATTCGAATGAACAATCACCGCTACTCCTGTAAATCTGCCTAATTCTCTTCCTGTCCTTTCACACGTAAATTCCCACAACTTTTTCTTCGACCAATCTTTCGCCCTAACCATCCTAGAATCAACTCCCACTCTTAACCGCCATCTTTAATTCCCTTCCCAGCATACGAACTTCCAACTCTGTATCCCTCGTCAAGACCTTCCAGTCTGACCAGTAGTCTAGGGGTAGCGCGTTGGACTACTGACCGGAGGGCCCGGGTTCGATTCAATCTCTTCGGGTGTATTTATTTCCGTAGAACAGCGCAGTATAAATAGAAGCTTACGGAAAAAGTGACTTATTTTACATGTCGTACTTTTTCCGAAGATAAATCGAGATATTTAATAATCAGAAGATCCTTTATTCTCGTACACATATATGCTTTTCACCCTATTCCCTTCGGAGATTGATTAAATGAAAAATACTCGTGTTAAGCCATTCCGGAAAACTTCCTAACTTTGATTGGCTGAGGATTCACAAATTGAATTAGTAAGTTACCAAAGGTCTTAGCAGAATCATTTTGGTCACAGCGCAATTTCTCTGTAGCGGCTGAGGTCAAATCGCGGTCAACGACACCTCTGAACAGAATAGGTACCGTGTATAAAATATGGCAGAGGAGTGTTGTTTGATAATTAATATTTATTGTATGGAATAATGCTGTCCTCTTCAAGAAATCACAATAAGTCAATTATATGATGACAAGCATTTCCAAATGAATATTTATGACAGCCTTATATGACACATTGTCATACAAAATGTGTCATTCCTACATTTACACAAAAATGCTTATTTAACGGGATTCGATCTTTAAAGTATTTATTAGAGTATTTTTGAATAGTCTTTGATATACCAATTAACTCGTAATTTGGCATTTCATTCCATAGGAGACAGGACAAACATTGAAAGATCGATCAAAAGCCAGTTTTCACATAATAATATGCATCTACATTATACCCCGCAAGCCGCCGCAAGGGCGTGTGGCAGGGGGGGTGTTAGGTCACCATCCGTAAAAGGAAAAAACCGCGTTCAAAACCAACACATGCATGCAAACCCATACCCACAGTGGTGTATGGATTCATGTAAAAATCCTATCATTTTGCACACATGCAAATACATATCTACCTCTTTTCATTCTACACGCATGCAATTACATGTGCTCTCATCTAACAAATAATTCCACATTAGGATGCAGTAAGAAATTTATCCAATGTGGTGCAAGCCACAATTTAGTAAGTTGGAAGGCAAAATTCCACTGCCACAAGAAGTAATATGTTAATAGATAAAGCATAAATAAACCCAGTCGATCATTTCTTTGAGTTATTTTTAGCGTTTATTTCGGGCACTTGGTTACTATATGTAACAGTACTCGTATTCTCTTCACTGAGAGTTCCAGTGTATAAAGGCTTTTAAAGGGGCATGAAAGTTGATAGTAATTTTTATACTGAATTTTATTTTCAAATATTCTTAATTAATATGCTTCTATCCTTCAAATATTAGTGCATATATCTCATCTACATCTACATAATACCCCGCAAGCCGCCGCAAGGGCGTGTGGCGGGGGGTGTTAGGTCACCACCCAAAAAAGGAAAAAAGAAATACCGCATTACTGTAAACAGCAATACATTACTTAATGGCATGCGGGAAGGGTTTTGACACAACACACAGGAGGTTAGTGAAAGTGCATGCAATTGAGTTTAACTAATTGTTACCTAGACGCCGAGGGTGGCAAGTGGCATTTTTGTTATCTCCGAGTGTGACCCTACAGTTGTTATCCCGTATTGTCCGTGGGAAGAAGGAGTCCTTGAGTCTGCTAGTCCTGGCATCTATTTCCCGAATTTTGTACCCATGATCCAAGCGATCAATGTATGTTGGAGCGCGAATAATTTTCGAGACCTCGGTGCTGAAACATGCGGATCTGAATTTATTTAGTAAGTTTAACCTAGCATTGAGTCGTCTTTCTTCCAATGATTCCCATCCCAACTCCATAAGCATTTCAGTGACGCTTTTCGTTTTATCGTAACAGTTTTCCACGAAACGAGCTGCCCGGCGTTGGACCTTCTCAATTTCCCGAATGAGGCCTTTTTCACACGGATCCCATACGCTACATGCATATTCTTAATGGGGCCTTACAAGAGCGTGATAACAACGTTCCTTGACCTTGGAGTCACTTCTGCCGACAATGCGTCTAATAAATCCTAATTTTTTATATGCTTACCCGCAGACTTTACGTATATGGGTCCCCCAAGTTAAGTCTTTAGTGAATGTAACACCTAGGTATTTCACCGTATCAACTACTTCAAGGTCAACTCCAGCTAATTTGTAAACTAATCCCGTGGATCTTTTAAAGAAATTTACCACCGAACATATATTAAGATTTAAAGGCAATCCCCATTTTGAACACCATTCATTAATGCTATTTAAATCACGTGCTAGAGTTAAACGATCCTCATCCCCAGATATCTCCCGATAAATCACTGTGTCATCCGCGAACATCCTTATCTTACTTTTCACTTCGCGGTTGATATGTACACTTTCGTTGCTTGGCTATCCAGGCAGTGAGCAATTAACACCACACAGTTAATCACTTTATTCTTATCATTATTCTCTGTCGATATTTGGAAGGATTTAATTTTAAATAGAAATCAGATGTTTCAATATTTTCAAAAAAGTTAATTTGACAGACTCCTACCAACCAATGAGTAACGCACAAAAATTGTTATGTTTTGTTCGTTTTATAGGTCCGGTTTTGTTCGCTTTGATTTCCATTCCTCAATGTTGGGCCCATTGTTACAATGCGTACAAATGTTAAAATTGGATGAAATGATCATTTGATCCTTATTATTAGCTAAAATGTTGTTGAATTAGTGCTTAGAATAAATTCCCTGATAAATGAAAAAAAGCATAGGCTGATATAGGTATAAACGTAGAACAGAAGTTTCTGGAGGTGAGACTGGGATGTTTTCGTCTGGTTCCGATTAACGCGGTCCCGTTCACTCGCAAAGTGAGACAATCTTAACGTCGCTTCTCTCTTTGGGAAACGCCCTTCGTTTTCTGCCCCTCTAACTCAACCGTAGTTCCGCTTCCGTTTATATAAATGTTATTAAGGACTTGCCAGCACCTTCTCTAACAACGGAAGGCGGGATCACAAATTATCCAGCTAACCCGACCAGGTCAATCACCGGGGACAATTGATAGGCACAATGTTCATTCGTCAACCATATTGCTGGCGGCGTAGAGGACTCGAGTGGTTATCAACGGCATCTGGTTGAAGAGCTTTATGGAATGAAATAAGTAAAATATGCATCTTACACATAGAGGTAAATAGTTGGACAGATACTCGGATATGGACTGATGGCTGTATGATTCTGCTGGAAATGACTATTTGTTTTTTGGCGAGTTTTTGGCTCTGCGGGTAGATATTTTTGTGCGAGGATGGCTACAACTATTCGGTTGAAAAAGAATTTTTCAAAATTGTCGAAAATCACCAAGTAATAGCCAATCAGAGCGGGGTTGACGCAATAGTTACACGCACACACACACATTCATATAATATGTGTATGTGTGTGTATATATATATATATATATATTCATTCACATGGAAATAGATACAAGGAAAAGGGATAGGAACACATAAAGGACGAACGCAGGAGAGGTGGGGAAGGCGAAATCGAGCAGATCACAAGCGCAAAAGTATTTCCTTGACCGGGTCTTGAACACCGGATCTTTCGAATTGCCGGGCCGATGCTTTAACCATGTCGTATGATTGCTTGCCTACTGTCCTTCTTGTGTGTCGTGTATTTCTCCTTTTGTGGGTGAAAGAGCCCCCTGACGCCATCTCTTGGCCAAAGAATCGGGGCACTTTGTTGCATAAAGACCCGCAGATCTGTCTAAATTACGTTTCCTCGATAGCTCAAGTGTAAAATTTCGTTGTTGCGAGGCTGGAAAAGCCATGATTGTTGATGAAACACGCAGCGTACATCCGATCACTGCCACAGACGATAAGGATCGCAAACTCATCAAAGATTTGATTCAGAATGACCGGCGAATCGCTCAAAAGAGCGTTCGGGTTTCGAATCCCGGAGACGGTAGATATTTTTAGTGGTATCCCGATCCCTACTTGAGGTCCTTTGTGGAGAGCACTTTGAGTGAGTACGCCGTTCGTCGGATGGGACGTTAACTACGCACTCCTTGGCACCTTTCGTCAAGAGTAGGCTAATGCCGACGCCGGGTTTCTCTCCAGCCTTCCTTTCCCATCCATCGTAATGACGCAAATGACTTTAGCTGTCGGTCGCCTCCCCTAAAACTACGATAGTGGGTAAATCTAGCCTCTTATTTTTTTTAGCATTAGGCTTGCTTGAGCTTAGTCCTTGGGGACGAGTATCGGGCAAATGTCGCCCATAGTCCTAGTCTAGCATAAAAATATCGCACACTTGTAGCCCTGTTTCCCTTCTCCCCTCAATTATACTGGAAAGGTACAAAAGTCAGTGTGGCTTTCATCCGTAATCCGTTGATACTAAAAACATTGAAGTATTATCATTGAAGAGGTAGACTCCTGTCTCACCGAAGCACTGACTTCTTTGGGCTTGCGGACAAACCACCCATTTGGGTGGTTTGTTTGCAAAATTCAATTCAGACTTGAAAATGCTGACTGTTATGCCAGCGAAACCGTAGTCCAGCCAGATAAAACTGCAGGTGAAACCCGAATACCCTGATTTCATCAAATTAATTATGCGTATATAATTACAGTTTGATTTGGTGGAATCAAATGTATTAGTTATTACAAAAATTGCGTAATCCGAATAGTCAATAACATTAAAAACCTGTCATACATTTAATTCGAATGTTCTAAGCGAGCACTGCACTTGAATTTTTCGTAGAATTTATAGCTACGTTTTAGTACATTTTTTAACGGAAGTGGGTTCAAGCTACGACTGAATCGCAGATTTTATGCCAAACTTTATGATGACAAGTTGAATTTTCGGCTCTACCGTAGCAATGTTTCTATTTTTTTTTAAGTCTCCGTGGACTCGCCTCTGCCGTCTCCTCCGATTTTCGTCGGTTTTCTCGCATTTGTGCGAACCTTATCCGTTACAATTTGATGGTCTTACTTTTTTCTATTTTGTTTTTAATTTTTTTAAGAAGATTTTATTGGTGAATATTTTTAGGTATCTTCAGATGTTTCTTTACTGTTTTTTTAGCTAACATATGTTGAATGGTTCGCGAGATATTAAATGTGTTATTTAGTGAGAGTGTGAAATTCGTGCGTGATTTTGACACGGTCGTAATTTTGGACATATTTTCTATTCCTCGTGGATTTTTTTCACGTAGTAATATTCCTTACCTTTCCGAAAATGTATTGTTCATTTCTCAAGTCTATGTAGGCGTGGAGCAATGTGGAGAGATGTGAGTAACACAGAAGTTTCACACCCAGAGAGCGACGGGGTGATCCCCCTCAATGGCCACCGAAGTGTAAGACGTTTTACGTCAAAAATGTAAATAAATGATGCTTAAATTGCCCCATGCCTCTGGGTTTCCAAGAGTTCTGGTAATAGGAGAATGTCCATCAATCAAATGTTTTCGGGGTTCAAATTAGGATCGCAAGCTTGTCCTCTTGCAACGCACATGATGTGTTCCCGTTCCCCTCCCACCCACCTAGTGCAACACGAATGTTATTACTTCGTCATCTTCTTAATTTATTGTGCTATTTAAAAAAAAATGATCTACGCCTTCCATATCAAAGTAAACTGTCTCAACTAGCAAAATTTCATGATTTCGTATGCATTTTTCACCAGTGTTAGTAGTTTTATTACGGTTAATTCGGAGTTCGGTTGATCCGAATTATTTGAAGTCGGTCTGATTAGGCACTGTTCTAGTTTCAATAGCGTATACAGTCTTTGTGCTTAACTTGGAACTGAACACAACCAAATTCTGACTTTAACTGAACTCAATTTCTCTGTTCGTTTATTGCGATGCTTCACAGAATGGCAACTTAATGCCTCGTCTAAATCTTTATTTGGATTTATGTTTCATTTTAAGTGCTTCATGTATCCACGCTTTTGAACCACGATGGAGCAATCAATAAAAGAATTTGAAAACAAATGGCAAGTATCATGAGCATGACTGGTTGAATCCTAGAAGCTCGTGTATTTATGAAATAAATTTGAATAGAAAGATTTTGACAAGGAATTGTCTGGTGTACTTACAGCTGTGACACACTCCTTTCGATTGGTGAGTTTATAAAATGGTTATCTTCAGTTTATTCTTTTTCACGAACACAATGTTTCCTCACTTTTTTAAATAGATCTTTGCAAAAATATTTAAAGAACACTTTTACACAGTGAGAGGCAATAATAATTTCTTCAGTGCCATTGTTAAACTCGTTTGTTCTGAACCTTTCTAAAAGTCTAAGCCTCGCTAGTTCTTTTCGTATCTCAAGTGGCTCCCAACTTAAATTCTCTAAGAGACCTGCCACACTTCTATTCTTAAAATAACAATTTTTAACGAATCTGGCTGATTTTCTGTGGACTTGATCCAATTCTTTTTGCCACATTTTCTCCCAAGGATCCCAAATTCTTGCATCATATTCCAAAGGAGGTCTAACTAGAGCAAAAGAACGCCTCTCTTTAACTTTTTCATTACATTTCCCACCACCCGTTTAATGAAGTCGAGTTTCTTTAAAACGGATCCGCATATTGTGCCGATGTGTGTCCCCCATGAAAGGCGTGATGGTGATAGAACTATCCCCAAATATTTAACATTTTAGTGGCCATAGTTAATATCTAACCCTCTATTGCACAGTTTTTGTTCTGTTCGCCACTTCCTTTTCCCCAAAATTTCAAAACTGCGCGTTTGTCTGTATTAAGCATTAATCCCTATTCCTTGCACCAGTTCGAGATTATGAAGACTCTAGAGAGTAGCTCACCATCTAGTTGGTACCTTATTTCTACTACGGTTTCTATATGCTTCTCTAGGCATACGATAGGAGCCGTTAGTGGCAATGAGTGCGATAAACTATAGCTAGATAAATAATGGTAACATACTATGCTGTCTAGAATGAAAAATACTTTTCCCCTTGCGCGTTCGCTTTTTTACAATTTTTCTGATCATTATCGTTAGTAGGAAAAATGAGATCACAAATCTGTTTAAGACTTTATCTCTCTAGTCTTGCTATCATCATCTCTCTTAACGTAGTGCGATGGGGATTGGGGACTGATAATACATTTTCAACATCAACGCTAAAGACACCTGCTTCCAATATACATGCAAGATATTTAATCTGTAATTTACCTTTGAGTCATTTCCAACCCAGTTCCTCTCATATTCTAGGTACACTACGGCATTCAACAGAACAACGTTATTCTAATCCAACTTCTCTGCGCTGCACGCGATCTAATTCGGCAGTCAGTTTAATGTCATGAGGATCCCAGTGTGCCGAAATCATCGTCTGAGTCGAATACGTTTGCCGATGCACATTCCTGCCAAATTGAATCTTCGCTGCAAATTTCGAGAAATTTTACAGTGCAAATGTTTCAGTTTGATTTTGCAAAATGAATTTTGCACTTTGAAATTTCTCATAATTTTATGCACGACGGCGATTGACTCCGCTAAATTTGCTCTTTCAGCATTTCATTTTATTGCTGTCCTAACTGTAATTCAGTACCCGTTTAGTCAAATTATGAAATTTATGAGTGGCGCTGCTTACCTCTAATTTTCAGGTATAAGTAGAAAGAGAAGACAAGCATTATGAACTTTACCATTGAAATTTACTATTTCGTATCCTTGGGCATCCTGGGGTGCAACTGTTTGTTGGATGATGGTGTATGTGTTTGCTTGCGAGTAGGATGAAGGGATTTTTGCATGAGGGTATGCGCCACTATGGGTACAATTTTGTATGTATATGGTAATTTTGCACGTGACTTTGTTCCTTTTTACGGGTGGTGACCTGGCACCCCCCGCCACTCGCCCTTGCGGGGTATTATGTAGATGTATGCACTGTGATTGCACATTGATCCCATTGGAGCAGCCTCCGCTTTTGAGAATAGAATCGTTTACAGCCCCCTAAGGACTTCGTTTTCCTGGCAGTTCTCGCCATGTTTCGCGAGGCCGAAATGAGGCAGGGAGATTACGGTGGCATGCCAAAGCAGATGGTGGAGCTCTTTTGTTCGTTTGAAAGGGGAAAAGGGGCGTGTCACGCCGACCCTCCCGAGCGTTGGGTCAAATACGACCAAGGTCAAATTCGAGCGATTGCTCGTTTGGGATAGTTCCAGGTGTCCGAGGGGCAAGGAAGGGTCATTCGTTTCGTGACATACCCGGTTTCCTAACGCCTCTGTTGTTTCCTTCTTCGTGAAGGAACAGCAACCTTCACCCATTTTCATCTTTTACGCTGTACCCTCCTCCTCTTTTTCTTTTAGTAATGGGTTTGTTTTGGTGTCTCCCGCTTCTGGGCTACTCCTCCTCTTTCCCCCCGCCCCCCCCCCCCACTCGCACACAGCTGTTTCTGTTGTCGTCGGAATGTGGCACAGTCGCGTGTGGGTTTCACTCATTCGTGGATTGTAGCATCGAGCGTAGGGGAATGAGTTTTTCGGCGGTTCGATGTCGCAATCGCCGAATAAGAACGTCCCATGTGGCGAGGTTGTTGGCCGTTGAAGACGCCTTGTCTTTTGAGGTCGTTTCATGTGTTCGTAAACTTCTCTTTCGAAACTCACGAAATGGCGTTGTCCCACGTTCTCGTAATGTTTACGGAGGTCAAATTTGCACGTTCGTTAATTAGCGATGAATTTTATTTTGGAAATTTTCTCGAATATGAGGAGAAACTGATTTCTTACACTGGTCCGCCAATTTATTTTCATTTTATCCATTTTTTTTCCTAGCCTTGAATCTCTATAGCCATCTGATTTATCAGAGTAATAAAAGAGTAAGAATTCAAAGTGCCCACTGAAAGTTCATAAGGTAAACAGGTCGTGAAAGAGAGTTGAAAAGAATCAACAGCTGTTTTTAGTTAACGCAGGTGTCTTGCTGTTATCACTAGTACGGTAAACCAATATCGCTAGCGGGATTAGTGCCATTTATTCGTAGCATATACGTTTTGTACACTTTTTTAGCGATGTATAATTTTAATTTCTCGTTATGATAATTCTCAAGGAGATACACATTCCGGAAATAATTAAATGCAGTCTGGTATTATCTGGAAAATAATTCCTTTTTATAAACTATTAAATTTTTCCGACGGTTAGAATTTTTCAAGAACTCCTATTTAATCCTTGACAAATCTATTTCCTAAGCAATCATTTCTTGGCATCTTTTATAGAATGTTTTGTTCCGTGGCGTCCGTAGAATTCGCATTTTTACCCTGAACACTAATTTTCTCCTCCAGCAAAAGTCCATTCATTCACTCGTGATGTCCTGCCTATAATAGGTAGGTTTTGGACGGTCCCTTTCGCTACTAAAGTCTAAAGGTCGCGGGAACTTACTCCTCTTTGAGTACGTTATTTCCTTCATCAGTTATTTGTAACCTCTGACTTCATGTTGTCTAAAATACACCGTGTTCTCTTTGTTCCTCTACCCCGCCTACCCAGCATTCTCCTTTCATTCGCGGTTTTTAATATCCCACTGCCTTTTATTAATCCTCCACCCACTATATCTGCCTTTTTTGGATTTTCCCTAGCGAATTCCTCAGTTCTACCACCATTTTTTAAAACTTCATTGTCCGTCTTCCACTCCACCCAATTTCTTTTCACAATCCTTCTCCATGCTCACATTTCTAATTTCTCCATTCTACGCTCATAATCTTGCAGAAAAGCTATGAATTACAAAGTTTGACGACCAGGAACTCTTAATTCTCGCGAAACTGGGAAAGAAGGGGAAGTAGAGTTATAGGACCCTGAACGGTGCCTCAGCCATAATTTTGAGATAAATTCTACGGGGGAACCTCTGACCTCTTTAGGGGTCAACTATGGCAATAACGACATTGTAGAATTTTAAAAACCGATTCACAACTCCTCAGTACGTATTGCAACGTCTTTTGGAAGAGACTGGTTTGATTGCGACACTATCTCCTAAATATTTGTGTTTGGAGTGGTATGGCCGCTTAAAAAATTATATGCGAACAATGGTTACGTTTTTAGGCGACTCCCTCAGGAAAAATAAGAATAGCATCGGTCTTTATGTGGAAAATGTGTGTGAATCGTGCCGAGGCGAAATTCTGATGGTGTTCTTCACCGCGGCATCGTCGAAATTCTTCGGATGCATTGTGCTCACCGATGATGGTGGCAGCTCCTTTAGGATGGTGATGCGCATTCATAATATTGACCATTCCTCGCCTGTGAATTAGTTTTTAATCCTTTGTGCCAACATGAGCGTGTAGGGTGAACGTCAGAAAGTGACTTATTCCGTCGCTTTGTAGGCCCCACTGCCTTGCACGTTTCCTTTTGAGCAATTGAAGCATTCGTGTGAGTCAAACCGTAAAGGAAATGTTTTTAAAAGATCAAAGATACGCTGCGTTTTAGTTGAGCTTTAAGGAAGGAAATGTCGTTTGTGAACAGGCTCAGAGCAGTTCATGCCCAACTCCATGTCTGCGAAAAGGAGCGAAAGTGTGGATGCACAGGGCGAGGCAAACGGACCCAATAGGTTTCCGGGTCTCAACTTGTTTTTAAAGGAATAGGTGTTCACAATATTTTAATGAATTTGCATACAATTGTATTATTAATTTTTAATATATGAAAAAACAATACTATTTAATGGCTTGATTTAATTTATTAATATGAGAAAATAAGGGAGTTTTTGACTTTTGATAAAGTTTCTCGTATCTGATATCTACATTTACATAATACCCCGCAAGCTGCCGCAAGGGCGTGTGGCGAGGGGTGTTAGGTCACCACCCGTAAAAGGAAAAAAAACCGCATTCAAAACCAACACATACATGCAAACCCATACCCACAGTGGTGCATACATTCATGCAAAAATCCTATCATTTTACACGCATGCAAATACATATCTACCTCCTTTCATTCTGCACGCATGCGATTATCATCTAACAAATAATTTCACCTTAGGAATCAGTAAGAAATTTATCCAATATCGTGCAAGCTAGAAATTGATGAGTAGGAAGGCGAAATTCCACTACCACAAGAACATATCCCGTTACATAATGAATTCTAAAAGTAGATATTATTTTATAATTACTCTTTCGTGGTATAGCTTTTAAGATGGATGGGCATAGACTGAACTATGGCTACATACCTTAGCTTCGTCTAACAAGACACCCCATGACACCTCAACATTTCAATAAAGCCCTCTTCAATTTCGCATACTTCCTCCCTCCTTTCATTCCGTCCAACCTGCTTATCCTTTTTCTCTCCCAATCTCACTTGCTTAATGTTCTCCCCTCTATCACAGTCTTCAACATTTCATCGCCGAAAAAAAAACTTTGCATCAATCTTTACTGGCTCCTTTGAATACATCCCGGCAACCCTCTCTCCTCTCACACCATTTCTTCGTTTATTTTCATCTAGATCTACGCATTACCCCGCAAGCCGCCCCGAGGGCGCACGCCAAGGTATATACGATCAGCAGACTGGATACTATGTGATTATTATTAATACTCGGTGCAGTAAGTTAAAATTGTCATTTGTGGAGTTTCCTTTAGTTATGGGAAATAATTGTGCGTGGTGGAATGATTTTCTTCCGTCGCACCGTACGTGAAAGACTGGCAATTTCAACGAATGTCTATCGTATGAGGCAATGAGAATTTACGAGCGTCTAATTTGTGGGTTGGTGACCGTCATCATTAAACGAGACTGCATGCAAGCGGAGAAACAAATTGTCTATCTCTAAAACAATTGTAGAGTAATAAAAATAAAGAGTGTAAGTAAGGTGAGGAACAAAGAAAATAATAACCACTGTCGTTCTGCAAACAATTTATTGATGTTAGTATAGGTAGGTACCCATAGTTATACAAAAAAATTCATTTATAAAGCCTAATGATGCTATTAATTTAGCATTTAGAAAATACGGTGGCCAGTTGGTTTGGGTCGCCGCAGTTTATTTTTCTAGTTGTCCTCAGAGAGGAACGGCATGTTTAAGCTTTAACTCTTATTTGTCAACAACAGTCCGGGGAGGTTTTAGTTCAAAAGCTATGTCTTAAAAATGTCCGGTACGGAATCCACCATTTGCAACATTGTTAGAGCCCCAAAATCGACTATTTTTGGAGGCTCCTGACTGGCTTCATTGCCAGTGTGTGGGCGCTGTTGACCTCTTGTTGATAAAAATGGGACAAAAGTCTACTACCGACTCACTCGTCTTTTGGTCTGTTGTTAGGCAAGAGTGGCCAAAAGGGGAAGGCAAATTGAAGTGGAGATACCATATTTCCGCAAAAAATCGTAATTTTTATTCAATAATATATGTTTCGTAGATGTGAGATATGGTGGCCGATATCATCCTCTAAAACAGAATTGTGTACAATCTGAATTCAACAGGAACTCAAAAGTAACAAATCATTGTAAAACTAATGCTGGCGGAAATGTTTTGTAACTGCCTACCAGTCTTTATAATGTACCGTGTGCCACTGTTGAAGAGTGAGGTCAGTCCCTCTGGAAAGTTGGATCATATCGGAAGTTACTCGAATTCATCAAAATCTCGGGGAGTTTACGAATTATTGAGAGGATTATTTATACAAATCTGAAATGGCCTGTGGAAACATTTTTTTGGTTTCGATGGCAGTGCGCATTTTGCGACGTTCTTCACAATGTTACTTTATTTTAAACAAAAGCCAAAACAAAAGTATAATTTTCCACCAAAATCTCGACAGCATTTTTTGGGTTTGATAGCAGTGTATACCTAACAGAACGTCTCCTCCCCTTTTTTCTCATTTCTATCGCGGTCGTCAACGTCTGCTCCTCTACTGCCTCAAAATTTAAGAATACTGTTCATTAATCTGATCGACCGCCTCCCCAACTACTTTAGAGTTACTCAACAGACTTCTTAATTCCTTTATTGTCATTTCCCGTAATCGCATCCCTTCCCTCAAAAATACAACCCAGGACTTGACTCTCTCATCCCTTGGTATTTCCCCTCTCCACCGCCGTCGATTACTATGTGATATGAAATTCTTACACAGCATCTTCAACGGAACTCTCCGTACCAACGACCTTCTTCCTCTATTCTCAATTCTTGTTCCTCCTCGGGCAATACGTAACTTGAGTCTGTTGCAGATTCCGAATTTCCGTCTCTCGGTCTCTCAAAGTTCCCTGATTCCATCGACTTCCCGCAACAATTATTTCCCTAAGCATCCAGTATCCTTCCCTGGACCTCTCTTCAATGCTTTCACCTCTTTCCTTAAACGCCAGATGGTAACTTAGCTCTCTTTTGTTTCATATGTGCTCTCCTGCCATCTTATAGCTGTTCTTGACAGTATTTGTTAACTTTTCATTATTGTTTCATGCTATTACCCTTTCTTTTTCTTAATGTATATTATATGTATTGTCTATCAGCCAATGTAAAAGCCTTAGTGCCGTTTTTGGCTGCTTTGTTAAATAAATAAATGAATATTTCCTTCAATATGTTTTTCCGAAGTTTTAACATAGAAATTCTAGAGTAGCAATGGATTTTCAGAGACCGATGAAGATTTACTTTCTAAATTTCTTCCTCAATGACGGTGGTTTAACCAACCAATCTTCAGGTCAAGGTTTCGAATCTCGTCTTTGTGTTTTTCTTCACTCAGGTAGGAGGTTGGGGAAAATATTTCCTCACTCTTGACCTAGGATGTAGACGTATGTGTTCGTCCGTGATGTTATTACGTCTTTCAATTTTTTTTGCGATATATTCGTTTATGGGGTTAAAATTTCGGAAACTGGGAAATGGCAGTCCGACCCAGAAGAAGAAGCACGGGCCCGCAATGTATAAGAAGAGCAGCAATGTCAAAAGATGACAATGGCATCGTTCATAGAATGGAGCACATCATTTCCAACTCAATTAAGTCGTACGCGTCCAATCATCCATGCCCTTGTTTCATTTTCTGCTCAACAGATTTTTTCTGGTAGCCTTGTGATTGTTTCGCTGTCATTAAAAATGGGAAAAGTGAACGATACTCTCGTAAATGTAATTGTGAGATTCCCCGGCGATAACCGTAGAAATGGAAGAGCTCCTTATACGGCAATCGAAGGCGATCACCTTGAACTGTACGCCAACCTCCCGAGATCCATTGTGAAGCCACCAACTTACATTTAGTCCCGTTGTGTGTTAATTCAGTGCCATGGATAATTGTTACACGTGGCGGAGACGGCATTGACACGTTAATGCAAAATTGAGATAATACCACCGGGAACGTTTCTATTCTTGCGTAATTTGCCATTCTTGATCGGGTGCATTAAGAAATAATGACTTTCTGGATGCACTTTCCTTAGGTATCTGCATTACTCATGCGCATAATGTTGTGCACGCCTGGATACCTACATGCACAGCCCAAACCCACTGCTAGTGTTTATTTGGTTATCTCAGCGAATCTGTGACTCAAACGCAATGGATTATTTAAGTCCATTAACCATTTAAAGGAACGGTTATGGTTGAGAGGCTAATGGCTGCAATGACAAGGCTCCGCCGTAAGAAGATGACGAACCATTAAAAAAATATATTAGTCCTTGTTAGAAATTTTTGTTAACTAATGCAATTTAGTCAGATGCTTTTATTTTCACTAATAGTGAGTTTACAATTTTAATTCTTTACTTCTAGCTTTATAAACCAGAATCTAAGAGTCGAATTTAATCATCTGCAACCTATATTACGTCCACTCCTCACGGACAATTCTTTGAAAATGTTTCAAACCTTACATGTAGGTAATACACAAGTTTTGAGAGAACTTTCGAATTGCCTGATTAAGTTTGATGAAACTGGGATCAGGTCGAGTTGGATGCCTCCGTGGTGTTCTTCAAGGTCGTACTTCATCAGTAGCACCCAGGATGCTCATGAATACATCTAAAACTCACCATGTAAGTTGCTAAAAGGGTGCGTGATTGGGTGTCTTATGGTGCCAGGCATGCATGAACAAATATGAGTTCACATATGCCGTGTATTTACTCATGTCCACAAACAATCGCGTGCATACAAACATACATGCATCACACGTTGCATGTTTCTCTAAACATTATTATACATTATACAATAATTGACGTGGTCGACCAAGTCATTTAATTTTTACAATCGGCTTAATTAATTAAATTTTGGTCTTTAAGTAAAAATGCACGTGTGCTTGGATTCGATTTTTTTATGATTGCTTATAATGCGAGGGAAGAGCGAGTACTTGATTCAGTTGGCGATGGTGTTTATCCCTCTCATTTTATCCCGATAGTAGAGTCTAGCAATATAATTTGGTGCCATAAGTATTCCTTTGGTTCTGCAAGCAAACTCAGGTGCCCCGCACCTTTCTAAAAGCATAAGTCTTGCCTGCTTTCAGCCCGAATCACGGAGATACCAACCTAATTCTTCCAATATACCCGTCACGCTCACTCTCTTTTCGTGGCAAATTTTCTCTAATGTAGCCAATTTTCTCTAAATAGTTTGCGATTCCTTAATTATCACTTTCTCCCACGGATCCCTAATGCTTTCCAAATTTGGCATGACTTAAGTGGAATAACACTTTCTCTTATTTTTCATTACATTTTCTCACAGTACTTGTAATGAAACCGGTCCACATGATCGTATGTGTGCCCACCCAAGTTTTCGGTGTTCTGAGATGCTTGATTCGGTCCGATCTTTATAATATTTTTCTTGTTTTTCTTTCTTTTATTCCAAAACTTCAGTGCTCTACATTTTATGAAATTTAATTCTTACTCCAGGTCCTTACACCACTCCATTATCTGGTTTAAGATATTAGTCTGTGTATCAATTTTCGTGAGGGAAATTATCGCAGCCTTTCTTGAAATATAAAAATATATCATCCACTTTTGTGTTCCTTTCCCCTGACCTCAAGATATCATTGATAAAGATACCTAGTTATATTTCGCATGATCTGCTTTTCCTAGATCCATTCTGGTTGCGGCAGGGTATGTTCCTACTTTCTACAATGCGTATTATATTTCTAGCGATGATAAATTCTAATATCACGTAGGAAATGGGTCTGTGGTCGCTAGGTACTGAACCTTCTTCTATCTGCTATTTAATTAAAAAAAAATGAGATTCAATGTCTTCGTTAACTTCCATCAGTATTATGGCGGGGATTTCTTTAAGACCCGGTGCTGTGTTTCCTAAAATATTTCGGAGCTACGTTTCTATTCCTTCCTGGGACAATATTATGTCACTCATGAGTAGTAAGTCTTAAGTAGTGTGGAAACTTCGCTTTGTGTTCTAATATTTTTGATGCAGACATTCTGAAAAAAAATATTTAGAAGTTTGGCCTTGCTTGTGCTATCTGTAACAATTCCACGATTTTTTACCTTTTAAAGAATGTACAGTTCGATGTTTCCCTTTTTATTACCCTGAACCAAGATCAAAATGATTTTCCTCTAAATATTCGCATTAAATTTTATTATTAAAGGTACGTTAGGCTTATTAATTAACGCTTTTGCTATAGTTAGAGCTCGGCTGTTCACAAGAGATTAGGAAACATTTTCTCTTACTGAGGTAGAAAAATAATGTATCTTTCCACAAATTTTTTGTAACTAGGTACGATTAGTTTCAACGCATCGGCGTCATGTTCAGGTACCTAATGAAAGCTAGTAAAGGCAGAAGTCGTACCGAATACAAAAATTGCCAGAAAGATACATTATGTTTACTTCAGTGATAACGAATTTCTACAAATTTAAGCTTGAAAACATTGAAAATATTTTCTCTGATTTGTCTGTACTATATATCATTTTCAAATGTTCGAGGATAATGCGATATGATCTAATCATGCATGAGTGGCTCAAATTTTTAGTTCATTGTTGTCAATATTCTGTCACAATATATGCCCTACGTGCCTGTGTTATTATTTGGTAATCTACCGGTTAAGGTAGGTTTTTGGATGGACACAACTATCAAATAAACATTCTGTGACTCCCCACCTAGCAAACTAATATATATCAGGTCCCTCTTCATCTCGGTGTACTTCTTTCCTCCCTTCATCCCGTCCAACATCCCTATCCTGTTCCTACCCTTACCTCGCTTGCCCAACATTCTCCCCTCTATTACCCTCTTCAACATTCCACTACCGCCCAATACACCTTTCATCCATTTTTCCTGCCTCCATAGGATTTCTCTCAACAAACCCCTCTCCTCCCCCACCATTTCTAGTACTTCCTCATTTGTTTTCCTTTCGGTCCATTTCACCTTCTCCATTCTTCTCCACACCCACATTTCAAAAGCCTCCAATCTACGTCTATCCTCCTGCTTCAGCGACCACGTTTCCGCGCCGTACATAGCTACGCTCCATATCAGAGTTTTTACGAGTCTTGTCTTAACATCCCTACTCAACGTCCCCGTCATCAACTCCCTCCTCCTTGAGAAAGCCTCCTTGCCTAGCGCAATTCTTCTCCTTACGTCCCTACCACTTTGACCGTATTGGTCCAAAACACTTCCGAGATATGTAAACTGTTCTACCTGCTCTATTTTTTCCCCGCCTATTTTAATATTTAGCTTAGCCTTTTTCTTTCTGGAAAATCGCATAACCTTTGTTTTATTAATATTGATTCTCATCCCATATGTATCGCACTGAACCTCCAATTCACTCAGCAATGCTTGCAACCCCTTGGCTGACTGAGCAACTAATGCGTGGTCATCAGCAAACCTAACCGATTTTACGAATTCCCCTCCGACTTTCATTCCTACCTCCAGTTCTTCCCATGCCTCTTTAATCATTTCCTCTACATATACGTTGAACAGTACCGGTGACAATGGGCAACCCTGCCTTACACCTCTTCCTAACACTGCCCATCCGGACTCTCCGTTCCCCACTCGCACCTGAGCAGTGTGCCTGTGTTATGCATTTAAAAATTGTTTCGACAATGGTTAAGTAGCATGAAAAATCGCCGTGATTACGAAGGACCTCATTAGTCCTGGGCGTATTTTCGAAGGCATACTATATGTTAACATTTCCTTTCTTTTCTCAGAGTCATGTTTCCTCTTAGGTCAGTATCTGGGAAAGAAACCTGATCTGAACTCTAAAAACGTGGCCAGGTGATACAAAAGTCTCTCCCTGCTGCGTGGCCTTGTGCCAGAATTCTTCTTTTAGCATTCTATTTGAGACATTCGTGGGAAAAGCCTTGACCTTGTCTAGTGCGCTTGAGTTGATTTTCGGGACACGATTGCGGTTGATGAATTTCTCTGGTTTCATGAATAAAAAAAAACTTTAAAACAAGCGATCTTTTGGAAATTATTGTGTAATCTTGGCCAAGAAAATGCCAAATCTGGAACTGTCAAGCGTATGTTTACACCGACACAATACTCCCTAAGTCACTGCAGAAGCGCATGGAGGGGGATGATAGGGCACCAGCCATTATCATCTGGTAGATAACACAATAAATAAAAAATGCAAATGAAAAATAATTCGTTTTTTATTCGTTAGTTTTAATTCGCACCTTAATATTCGTGGTACTTCGCTTCGACATTGAGATATTAAGCATACTGAAGTGTTTCTCGTAGATTCGGAAACGTTGAACACTCGGTGTCGAATTCAAAATGATGGAACTTTAAAAGTGCCTTACTTAGATTACATTTTAATTTTTAAAAGCTTCATGACAAGAGAATCTACGAAAGGTTTCTGAAAACAAGGCTAGATATACAAATGTAATAGTTCATGGAAAAGCTTGCGAAGTGTTAATCAACAGTTGGGATATATGTACAGGCACAAAATCAAGGAGAAATAATTATTTTGACTTAATTGAAACTAAATTACTTTATTAATCGAACCATCATTGATGTAGTGCATACGAACTTAATGGCGAACAACTTTTTAAAAGAAATTTAAACTTTTATTCATAGTGATATTCATGCAACGTTAACTTTTGTCTTATTTGTAATATTTAAGTTAATCTTGTTTCTTCATTTTACTTCGTAAATTTTATGTCCGTGTGTAATAATAAAAGTTATTATTATATTTACAAACCTTCATGATTTGTACTAATCTACTGCGCAAAAATTTTTAATTCATATTCCATTATTATTTTACGATAGGTAAAAAAATCCTAGCTCTGATATGGACTAATGTCCAGTACTTAGACCATGAAATTACTCTGTTATTGTATTATACACATTATGTGGGGGTTTATAAACTGTGGTTACTGTAGTAACACTGGTGTGATACATTTATTTGAGTCATTAAGGCTTGTGGACAAGAAGTCCCGTTAAGAAAAATGTCTCCTAAATAAAAGCAAATCGTCCATAACTATTTACGTGAGCACACCGGTGGTCACACTGACACATACGTGCGTTATCACAGATATTTCATATTTGGTGTCCTTCATGATGGCGTCGTTAGTATTTCCGTGTCTTACGGTAATTTGTTTTTGTCATGAAATGCCAACGTACTTTTATCTCTGTCTCCGGCTACGCCTACTCGCCTTTGGCGATCGTGTGGGATGCCAGATGAGCGAAACCTGTGCGCGTAGGCTTTGCGAACGACTTCGTCAAAATGGATGTGTTTAAAGTTCCGTGAATATACAGGGAGAAAAGGAAAAACTATATTTCAAAACCGGTCCGGGTTGAAATTATTGTCACCAAACCTTGTAGTTAGTGAAATTACTCTATGGATTTCGAACACATATTATCCTATTCTACAAACCAATATCATAGGCAGTGCAAGGTGAGATGTAAGTATAGCGGGGATCACTGGTGAGATAGTATGAAGTAATATACAACGGAGGGGGAGAGAGCCAGCAAGTGGGTGGCGATAGCATTGAACAAAAAGGTAGGAAGAAGCGCTGTAAGCATAGAGTAAGCGAGTAATCGAAAATAATTAGTAGAAGTAAGAGCCGAACCAACGAACTTGGTCATTTTTCAGGTCTACATCTACATAAATACCCTGCGAGCCACCAAAAAAGGTGTGTGGCAGGGGGTGTAGCACCATGAGGAAAGGGTAAGGGATGAGGGGGTTGGGGTTATCAATTAGGTGAGGAGAGGTGGGGGAACCTGTAAGAAAAAAAATGAATGAACATACATACATGCATATAAATATATATATACATGTATATATACATGTATGTACATACATGTATATATACATACATACACGTATGTACATGTGTGTACATACATGTATATATACATACATACACGTATGTACATGTATGTACATACATGTATATATATATACATGTATGTACATACACAAACATATATATATACATACATATCCTCGCGCAGTCCCTAACCTATACGTTAATACTTTTTGTAATGAACTAACTCGTGGGGAATTTCGACTACAAACATTCTGGTCCCTTATCGTTCTTGGAAAAAATGACATTTTAAACCTGTCAGTCTTGCAGTCTATCTCTCTAATCTTATATTCGTGATCCCTTCGACCGTCATACGTTGGGGTTCGTATTATATCCTTGATGTCATCGGAAAAGGGCCCATCTTTAAATGTTTTTAATAAGTTTAATCTATATTGTAAACGCCGCTATGTAAGAGAGTCTACATGCCTCCTAGCAATCAGAGGGAGGAGGATATACGATCGTCGATAGGGTATATGATCGATTAGATGACAAAATATCGAGCGTTCCTAAGAGAAAATATTTTATAGTGATGGAGGGTTGGAACGTGAGGGTAGGCGAAGGAAGAGGTGGTGATTAGGTGGGGGACTACGGTTTAGTAACTAGGAATGACCACGGGAAGAAAGTAAAAGAGTTCTACAAGAGACAGGGGTTGATCATCACTAAACTTGGTTTACACACCACAAGAGGCGTGGCTACACATGGACAATTCCGGAGGATTCAGGGGGTATCAGTTAGACTATGCGTATTATGCTAGACTATGCGTTCGACAGAGATTTAGGAACAGTTTAATTAACTCAACAGTTTTCCGGGAGAAGATGCGGATACAGATCATAATTTAGTACTAATGAGGTGTAAGGTCGGATTCAAGAGGAAATAGGAAAGACGGTTGAAGAAATAGAATCTATGAACATGAAAAGAGGCGATAAGAAATGAGTATCAGCATGGTGTAGAGAAAAATATGGGTGAGGTAAGGAATATGGGTACAATTAAATAAAAGTGTAACTTAAAAAAATGGGATATTGATAGCTGCAAACGAAACTTTAGAGACAAAAAAATGGGGAAAGGAAAATGAAACCATAGATTTTGGCGATATGGATAGAAAAATATACGAGAGGAGGAAAACTAAGAGTGTAAACACAGAGTTAGTGAGAAATAAGTTCACAGATAATTTTTTTATTTACAGCCCGAGGCTGGAAACTAATAGTGCGAAAGAATCGTGGTGGGCGAATCAGTGCGAAGGCATGGAAAGGTTACGAAGGAAGAGTGACAATGGCGCCCTGCGTAACATGGTGAATAAATATTAGTAAGTGAGAAAGGGAGGGGAGATCCATGCAAATAATCAAACACAATTGATGAAAATTATTAATTTAACCTGGCAAGTGCAACGGAGATTAAAAGAATAAATGGGGAACTATAATATGGAGAAATTAGATCAGAAAACTTGGACGTATAAAGAGAATTTGACGTCGATGAGAATAGGTTAAATCCAGGAGTGCTTGATGGCGAGAAAAAGGGTATTAATTAAATTGAAATCAAAGAAGGACATTGGGATTGGCAGCATTCCAGCGGAACTACTGAAGTGTTTAGGAGAGCGTGGAAGCAAAGTTTTTATGGACTAATTCGTAGCCTTTATGAGGAACACATTTGGCCGGAAGGTTTCATCAGATCAGAGTTAGTTTCCATTCCAAAAAGAGTGAAAGGCAACCATATATGAAGAACACAAGACAATAAGTTTAATTTCGCACGAAGCTAAAGTGGTTCTGATGATCATCAATAAGAGGATGGAGAACAGGACAAATAATTTCGTAGAGGATGATCAGTTTTGGTCCAGGAATGGTAGGGGCACGCGTGATGACTTGTGATAATAGTGAGGTTGAGTAAGGCTATTAAGAAGAGGCCCTTAAAATTTTGATATGGAGCGTGTTTTGTGCGACGTGGAGAGATGGTCGTTGAAGCAAGGCAATAAGCGTTTTTTGGAGGCTTTTGAAAAGGAGAGAAGGGTTGAAAAGGTGAAGTGGACGGAAAGGAAAACAAGCGAGGAAGGGAAGGAGAGAGGATCGTCGGGATAAATCCAATGGAGACAGAAAAGGAGGGTTCAGAGCATTTCATTAGCCGATGGTATGCTTTTGAGATTGTAATAGAAAGGAGAACGCTCGGGAAGCCAGGACGGGATAGACAAAAGATAGCCATATTTGGTGCTATGAAGGGCTAGAAGGAAAGACCGCGGAATTGAAGAGACTCTCATCGTAGTGTCGCGTGTCAGGTTATGTTTTGTTGGGAGAGTCAAGTAAATGTACAGCTATACGATTGTGTATTCTGCATCCATGCAAAACGTACCTTAAACGGCAGAATACCAATATTAATCCCAGGAGAGGAGTTCAGTATTTAAATTTCGTATTTTTATTCGTGAGATTTGAAATATGAAATGCATAAACGGTTTGTATTGTTGGTAAAATTGTTTAAAGTAAATTGATTGCAACACTCTGGATAGTATACTTGAGATATAATATTGGATTTGGTACCCTGGCCATTGAGCTGGTTGAACGTGCGAAAGAAGGAGTGGAAATTTCGAAGTATACGAATGTGCTGATTTTTTTCCAAGGAGCCCAGTACGCGGATGTACGAAATTATAAACTCTCTCGCAAGACTCAGATACGCGTATGAGTCCACGCATTGGATCTGCCGCAACAAGCGGATGTGAGGCGAGACATTTGGCATTTCATGTTTCCTCACAATTTCATCTCACACCATGTACTTTTTGAAGTGCGGACGTCATTTTTGATGACCTATCGGCCAAATTCATTCGTCTAACTTTTTCTGGATATAAGGATAGTATAAATATTTTCTTGCATCGATGTCACCATTGTTCGAATCTAACATTTTTTTGTCTTAAACATTTGCATTTCCGTAACACTACCCGGCCAAATTTACTGAAATTTGTTTTGACGAAGCTTTCCACTCTATGGTCTCCCATCCATTATCTCAGTCCACTTCTTGCGTTCATATTTTTTCGCTTTATCTCCTCTTGATTATTTCTTCTTATCTCATCCGTGGTTTTTCTCAGTAATCCTTATCATTCGCTGTTACTTTAATGATTGTCTATATCAGTTCGTGCTCATAATTGTGTCCGAGAATCAAACCCTCCTGCTTTTCAGTGTTTTCCATTTATTTCATTCTTTCTTCTTCCTCTACTCGTAGGTCTTCTTCATTGGTTATTCGAACCATCCATTAGGCATCATCATTATTCGGGTGCACACGCATTTCCATTGGTTTCGGTCTTCTTATCACTACTGGACTGTAAATCCCCATTTCTCAAGCCATGGATAAATGGTCTCCGTGATTAGTCCTGCCAATATCCAATTGCAAATTGTTCCGCGATTATAATTTTATTTTGAGGATTTCCGTGTCGCAGCTCATTGGTTTTCGACTGTGAGTGTTTTCACTCGGACAGTAATGCTTAATCAATAGCCCGTAGGCCTAGTTCGAACTGGTAGTTCAGTCAACAGTGTCTCTAAAGGCTGTTGAAGGAGGGTAGAAGTGAAAAATTATAGCCGTGTGATATTGTCAAAATGTCAGGAGATGTATGATCATGTACCGACATTTTATATGTCGTGAACTCGAAATGCGCGAAATATCACTCTGAAGTCCTCGTGCGGACCACCGATCCTTGTCAAACTACTTGGGTCGTAGCACTGTGTTTGCTTTCCGCTGAGCTTTAGGTGAAATCACGTAAGAATTGAATTGAGAGATTTGGTGGAATTTGTTTCTTTTGTTTAAAATACTTATTTTGTGGAAAATTTCCAATTTTAATTAATCCTGATATTCCACCATACCACGCCTGAAACGTCTCTTTTTATTGTTTCTTATGATTTATGGAGTCTTTCTATCCCATTTGGACAAGTTTGGATGACAAGTGGAAAGTTATTTTGGGAGTGGTCTTCATTTTGGTATCATTTGGAGTCGAAATAGGCGCAATCTATCTAGCGGAGGGATACCTTCACCCATAATGTAATGCCAAACCTATGATCCATTACTTAACCATCTAAAGTGATTCCATTAATCCAGAACTCGAACGCATTCGGCAGGAGAAATGCTGCAAAGGAAATGTTAAATCTTAAAATAACGATTGCGTTTATAGTATATATATACATTAGTTTAAAAATAATAATACACCAGGGCATTATATATATATATATATATATATATATATATATATATATATATATATATATATATATACTTTTTTGGAAAACCCACAAACGTGTAATGTAAATTCACTGATAAGTCATAACAAACACAGATATATATATATATATATATATATATATATATATATATATATATATATATAGGTACTCTGTAGTTTATTATTGCACCGGAAAATACATTCATAAATTGAAGAACCAGGTAGTTAAAACTTGTATTCCCCTAAATTGGATTTTTTACTTGAACAGTTGGCGGAGTAACTATGTATGAAGCGAACCAGAGTAACTATGAGTCATGATTGTTATGAAGTTACATTACCAAAGATATTCTCGGCTATAATTTATGCTGTTGTTGTGGATTTCTCACGTAATGTATGTGTACATTTTATTGGAATGATATGAATAACGAAGCATTGATTGGTTGGCTAACCTTGGTTTTGCATGCTTGACTCAGAAATACTTTCCCACAATTATGCAACTCACGACAACTTTGACGAAGCCTCAGTCGACTTCTGCGTACGGAAGGACTTCCTAAAATGAACCTAAACGAAAAAGGATGATTGAGTAATTTTCACTGGTTCTCCTATTGAATAGGTTTTTCTCCATATTCTGAAAACAGGATTCTAGTAGCAAAAACCTCTAGTTTATAAATGTTGTTTTTTAAAGGTAATCTACCGGTTAAAAATATTTCTTAAGCGGTTGTATTCATCGCGTGATAACGCCCGACATAACTCGTATGAAACGAAAAAAGTAACATGCACATTGTCGTAGGGATTTGGGCGTCAAATCGAATTCTTAATATCCAGAGTGATTTACATTCACATACTATATACATGGTACCCAGCAAGACACCGCTAGTCTGCGGAGGGGTTGATTACTCACTAGGCACACAGCATCAAAAATTAAATTTTTATTGATTGTTAGTCACTATATAAATATATATGTGTGTGTATATATATATATACACACACATATATATATATATATATATATAAATTTATTTAGTTAAATTAACTGTCAAGGCGAATAATTTTTACACTCTGAAATGATTGCATTGAAATGCATGTTAGCGGATGACTCCGTGAAAAGTTACTGTTGCGGCATCTCCCGCAGTTTCTTGAATTTTTTAAAAATTATTCAAATAATATATCATGATTCCTATCGGTGCGTGTATCACGGTAATTAGGTAACCTATAGTTCTCTAGGTATACGAGAGGAGTTGTTAGTGACAAAGAGGACAATAGCTAAAGATAGATAAGATGAAGAAAACATAGGGTCAACATCATTTAGTCATAAAAATAGGCTCAATATCATTTACTCATTAGCCAATTCATAGTGTAGAACTATATCAGTCCATATAATTGCTGCTAGCAACAATTAAAAAGGAGCTTTTACTTATCTATTCCAGCGTGACTGTTAGGACCAGTGATTCAGTTCCATATTTGTCATCTAATCCTGGAATTGTGTTTTTCGTTAGTTTCAGCCCCTTGGACGACTTAAAATAAACTCCGAGCTCTTCTCATGTTCGAAACTGTTCAAAATTTCTGGCAACCTTTCCTTGAATGAATGCATCATTCATCGTGTGGGATTGGTTCAACCCATTTCTCTTTTAGTGGACTTTTTTTTTATTTTTCCCATTTTCGAATTATCCCTTTCTGGCAATCATGTTCACCAGTCACTAATATCCCTGAAGACTTTCCGATATGATCTTATACGTAGTCTGTGTAATAAATGCGCGAACTGGTGCAATCTGGCGGCCATGACGTAAACTATAGCCCCGTTCGCTATCGGCGCTAGTAGCCTGAGGCCCATTAAGCCGTCTGTGTTTGGCTGATCGTCGAGCTGTGCGTATTGTGCCAGCTATGTTAGTTTCTGTTGTCCTTGTTTCTACTGTTCGTCGAAAATGGGAATTGCCGAAATCATGGAGCAACGAATACACATAAATTTTTCCGATGAAGCACGGTAAAAGTTATCAAGGAATTACTGAAATTTTGACTGTTGTTTACGTTGATAATGCTCTGAAGAAAACATCCGTTTTCAAGAGAATCAACCATTTTAAAGAAGGCCGAAAACACACCACGGATGATGTAAGGCTGGGGCGAACTTCAACCACTTGTGTTGACGACAACATTGATCATGTGCTGTCCCTTGTCCTTACCAATCAACGAAAAACTGTCCGAATGATGGCTGATGAACTGAATTTAGAAAAATCAACAGTGTACACTATTTAAACCGAACATATGGATTTTTAAAAATGTGTGCAAAAATCGTGCCCAAGCTGCATTGATCTTTCGCCAGTTTCTGGCAAAAAAAATCAATCATAATCCTTGATCATCCTTCTTATTCGCCAGATCTAGCCCCCTGCTACTTTTTCCTATTCCCAAAATGCAAAAATGTGATGAAAGGACATAACTGGGAAGATGTGGACGCAATAAAGCAAGAAACGACGAGACAACTAACAAACCTAAGTGCCGAGGACTTCCAAGGGTGCTTTAAACAGTGGAAAAGAAGATGGAATGAGTGCATAGCAATGAATGGAGAGTACTTTGAAAGGAACAAAGTCGTTAAAGACTAAATTTTATATAGTAAAGTTTTTATGGCCTCGTATTTATTAGCCAGGGTAGTACTGCTTCCTATCGGAGTGATTTTTGTTTTCCACTGGATATCCAGTTTAAGGCACTTGTTTTCTTTCCTCAATAGGGTTTAAATCTTAGTCCACTTGCAGCTTTTATCGTCTATAGCATGTACGTATTTTCATTTGTTAAAAAAACCCTTGCATTTTATTCAGGTCTTTTAACTCCATGTGGGAAATACATGGATTAATTCGCGATTTTACACGTAAATGAGTGCTCCTTAATCCTGTCAAATTAAATTATTAAATTGTTACGCGTATGGGGTGATACCCCGCCACACACCCTTGAGGTGGTTTGCAGGATACCATGTAGATCTATAATTACCCAGTCATTTTTGTTTTGAAAAATAAGAGTTCCATCCCCGTGGTTTATTTGTCATGACTTCACCTTTGACTCGAAAATTCAGTGAACATCCTAATTTAAGCATGGTTCTTAGTGCATTTTGATGCACGGTTATTAGAGGTCTTACGAGGTACTACACAGGTCAGCTATTATTACAGATCTCTCACTGTGGCAAATGCCACATAGTGTTTTTTTTGCACTTAACTTTATTTTGGAAATTGTTTTGCGAATCATTCATCGTATTTCTTCGTTTCGCCACGCACATTTGGGTGAGGGAGTCATCTATTGATGACGTTCAAGGTCCACGTTAAGTTTCGTTACGCGGCCAGTAGGCATGGTTCACTAGCCCCGAAGGACGGTGGTGGCTGGCGACTGGCATAGGCATAGATAGGGCCAGTTGGATAGGATTTCTGGTGCGTTGATTAGGAAGTGTACTTAAAAATCATGCTTCTGTATTTCAAAAGTCATTAATATCAACACTGTGGCCTTGTGGTTCGAGTACTCGTGTATAGATTGAAGAACCGCGAGTAGTAAATCCTGATATTTATTTCAGTTATAAACTTTAACTAGCTTAGGGAAAGGAACTGCTATTGTACCTACAATGGTGAATTATCTTGCTTGTTTCACGCACCGATGACTTCCATTGGAGGTTTAGTGTACGAGTATGTACAAGTACATACTCGTAGTGTACTGTATGTATCCGCACTCATTAGCCAAGTCAACCTCCGAGTTAATGACTTAACGATTATCAAGTAACCACGCATGAAGTCACAGATTTTCAGATTATCATGTGTTTACCAACTTTAGCTTAGGAAATAAGTTTTAAGTTTCAGTGCATTAATTAAAATGAACGAATCAACCAAGGACTTAGTAAGGAACTTTGAAATCCCAAGTTTAGTAGTGTCGGAATGTTTTTACTAATTAAAATCTGAAAATACGTGCATGACAAGTTTTCAATCACATCTATTCGTGCATTCAATTTGTTGAGCTTAAGTAAAGTTCACTAAAGTTCTGTGACCTTGATTCATAATGACTAATTTTGTCCAAAGTATAAAATTATGAAGTTAGTATTTCTGTCGAAATCAAAATATACCATCATGAATTAACCAAGGTCTTCTTATTTCATCGTGTCTATGTTCATTCTAGTAACTTTGAATTTCTCTTTTCCGACTCTCTCTAAACAGCTCTAATGTAAAGGACGTTTTCACTATTCTTATTTCTTCAACTATTTGATTCATATGCGTTTTTAGCACTCACCACAGGCACTCAAAAATAAAATACTAGGTGAAAGGAATTCTATTTTATCTCGATCTTAGTTGAGGAATTATCTCTCTGTTTTCTCCTCCCCCCAATCTCTTTCTCTAGAACTCAATCTCACTCACATGACACGTATCACGCAAACATACGCCCACTCACGGATCAGGTTCTTGCGACCAGAAAAGGCAAAAGTGAAAATGTACGTATAATGTGTACATGATGTTTCAAATTTATGCTCCGATGAAGTTCCGTTTACTTGAGTTTTTTGGGCATTTTCTCCTCAGTTTTTTCATTATATAAGATAAATTTCCGGCTTTCAATTGAATTTCATTATCTATAATTACCTCAAATTGTCGAAAGAAACGTTTTTCCCACACGGATTGTCTTTCTATGGGAAGATTGAATTTTGTTAAGAGGATACAATGTGCTGTTTATGATCTTCTTTCCCTGCTCTCTTTTACAGAGATGAGAATTTTACCAGCCTGAGATCCGTATCCCAGAAAAACATTTGCATGAAATTTTCAGGCATGCCCAGGTAAAAATACCGGTATTGTCGTTGCGATGTGGCACAAAGTACACTCGTTCCTTATTATGGCTGGAAATATTTTCTCCTCATTTAATTAAAGGTGTACACTTTTTAACATTAGCATTAGCGATCAAAATTGAGTCTGTTTCCTCCACTGTAGATAGCTGTGTTATTTTGAGATATCACTGTAATTTGTTTGCCATGATTAGACTGGCAAATGTATTCCACTCTTAAGTTTACTCGGTGGAAAGACCCACTGAAGTCCATTAATTAAAAGTAAATCATACTAATAAAAAAATAATGAAGGAAAGTACGTGTATGCCATATGGTTTAATGAGTTATATAGCAGAATATTGAGTAAAAACTCGTGAGCAAGAAGTATTGCGTCATAGAAGGATATGTTGCGGAATAGTAACTGCCACAGTTAAAATTTATTCAGTGTCATTGTCCCAAATTAAATGAGAGCTTTAACTATGAGTGCGCACACCGGTCACCCTCAAAAAGGACGATATTCTGAAAAATCTCGCATAACAAGCACAAGATGCAATATTCAGCAGAAATCTACGAAAATATTCATGTAATCTCCTATTCATTAATGACTTACCTTCAATTCTTGGCAGGCGTCAATTGATTTTCAGGCCATGGTAAATGAATGAAACAATTCGTTAATAAATTCAAAATTCCTTCTACAAGCGAGATTTAGTGTTTTACCTTGATTTCGATGCTTGCAAACCAGTTTTTTTTTACAAATCGCAATGTTTTTATTTATATTCTATGCAGGAAAACTCTGTCAACTCACTGGGTTTAAGAGGTTGCTATTGCTTAATTATTCCAAAGTCACTTTCTATTTAATTTCTTGTATTTATCTAAAATTGTAACGTGGGTCACTCTAAATGACTTCTAATTAACCTGGTATTTCGTTGAATTGATATATGTGTATTAGTTTGTTTGTTGACTATATGCTTATTACATTCAAGCGGAAGTTTTCCATCAATTAAAGCGATGATAATATGCGAAAAATTCATGTGGTCGCAAAAACACTTTATATTCCTTGCTTCTAATTTTATCTTCTCCATTGAATAAAAACTTTCTTTTCTGCTTCCACTGTCGACACTTTGCCACAATGTACAACCATACACACATTTCAATATGAAAATAAACAAGATTAAAACTAAGGTAATGGTCTACATTTGAAGTAGGGAAGATAATCTTCAAGTAATACGAGAGAAATAGATGCTGGAACAAGGGGAAGAGTTTTGCTATTTAGGCAGTAAGATCAATTGAATATTAAAGAAGCAAGAGGGATATAGTTTACAGAACAGGAACGGCGAGGAAGGTTTTCTATCAGAGGAATAGTCATAAAGAGACAAATATATGGAGTCCACTTTTCTACGGATGTGAAATTGGGTGATAGTAGTAAAAGAGAAGGGAAGATTAGAGGTGGAAATTTGGTGCTATAGAAGGATGCTGAAAATAAAGTGGATATACAGTGTAACAAATGAAGAAGTGCTTTCGAGGGTTGGTGTAGAGAGAATCCTATGAATGATGCTTACAAGAAGAAGGGGGAAATTTATTGGGCATATCCCGAGCCCTGATAGTATGCAGAAGATCAAGACTGAAGTGAGCATAGAGGGTAAGAATCACAAAGAAAGTCCTAGGATTAACTACAAGAAGCAAGTAATAGAAAATTTAGGTCCAAGGAGCTATGAGGGAATGAAGAGATTGGCAGGGAAAAGGATAGTTTTGGAGAGTTACCAAAACCGATCCTTGGATTGATAACCCTCAAGGATGACGGTCGACTTATCTTTGGCGGCTTGGTTAACTCTTTGCTGATTGCTTCAGTTATTCGGGCCATTGAAGTCAATTCTTGAAAACGAAAGCCGATGACTCGCGACCCCCCGGCAACCTTGGCACTCGTTCGACTTTTCTCCGCACCCTCGCGGAATTGGGTAGCGCGGAGTAGATGGTACTTGGGGGGGGCCTTCCGGGCGACGCCCTAGCGTTCCCTCCCTCTCACCTTCCCCACCGAGAAACTTCCCTCCTCCGCAGGGCAACGACTCTCCCTTCTCGTCCTCCGCCGTTTGGCTCCTCTTATCCCTCTCTGGTTTTTTTCCTTTGATTTTTATTAATTTTCTTTCAAATCTCCGAGCAGAAAAAACTTGCTCGCCAAAAGGGGGCGACTCTTCCTCGGCGCGTTGGGCGTGGGCGTCGCGCCGCGTTCGGCGTCAAGAGGGGGGAGGGAAGGGAGAGGGGGCGGGGAGGCGCTGCGCCTGGTCCATATCCATAATAAGGCGGCGGGACCTCGATTTCCCCCTTCCCACTCTCCCGTTCCCTCCCCCCCGGAGACTTCGCAGTTTCCTCGCAGAGTGGGCGTTTGTGCGAAGTAACCTCTCGCTCGCCCTCTCCCCCGTTCTTTCTCCTTTTCTTCTTTCCATCGTCCCTTTATTTCCCGCTCCTCTCCCTTACACCCCACGCCCCCTCCTCCTCTCGCATGCGGGCAACTCTATTTAAATGGCAATCTCCGATGCGCCCACAGGTTCTTCTTTCGCTTGATTTTTTTTCTGCTGTTCCGTTTTTTATTTCTTTTATGGTGGAACGAGTTAGGGACGCCGCTGCCCACCCAGAGGCGGGGGTCGGCGGGAGAGGCGAGCCCCACGGTACCCTTCCTTTCCCGTCCGGGTGCCGTTCCGAGGTTTCTTGCCGTTTGCACAGTTTTCGTACGGGTAACTTCGGGATTCATTGTTTCGGGCGCTTTGAAGTGGTGCGCAAGCTGACCGGCGGGTATGCTGGTACTTGAAGAAAGGTACCTTTCGAGTTCCCTTCAACTCGGAAGGGGATGTAATAGCACTCCTTCCAACAGTTTAGGCTCCCCGGCTGATGACGTGTACTATACATATTATCCTGCAAAACAATAGATTCAAATATGTACCCATTATTCCCACGAACATTCGCGAATGCACCAAAATGTAGGCTAAATGCTCCAGGATGTTTATTTGAAATGTATTTTTCTCTCATGATATTGAGACATCCGGTAAGATATGCCTTTTGCCGATATTTCATATGAAATTCATCTTTCCGTACAACTTCATAATTATAGGCCGGTATCTCAGTACTACCTGTCATACGCCCACGTGACGATTTGCAAAGTATGGCGTAAATGATCATACTTGAATTTTCAGATTAGGGTTTACCTAAGAATGATAAATTCGTGCATAATCAGGGGATCTCAACGGTACTTTACCTCTCGCTGGCAATTAGGTTGACCTTCCGTTTCGAATTCACGAGTGCATTTGTCATTTTCTCTCATTCGGCACGTTTTGAATATTCAGTGTTATCGACCTTTTTGCTTTTCACGGATCCATCCAGCTGGAAGCTACTTTAATTCGCGTGAAAATCACGTATCGTGCAGATTGAACCACCTTGTCATCACTTTCCTTGAATGAACAATAAACAAACGATAATTCCTCGATGGAAGTGCTGAGTTATAGAAGCTGTTTCTCAAGCTCTCAATGGTGGAATTTATGGAATGCATCGCACGTCTAAAGACCCGCAGGTTGGGAAGCTGGAGCTAACTTATTCGCCCGCGATGATTCCTTTGCATTCCTCTTATATGGTTTCCATATTGCAATTTCAGTAATGCTGCAAATCGTTTTGAGGTCGCAGAGGAGTCAAAAAGTACCGAAACTGGGCGTGGTTTATTTATCCTGTCGTCTTTCGCTTCATTGTTCATTATCTATTTATACTGACCTTGAATCAATTGTATAATTTAGAGCGATCATCTAGTGTTTCGACATTTGAATCTCCTTACAATAGCAAGATTTTTTTCTGTCCTTTTTATGCAGTGTGCATTTTCATGAGACATGAATTTCCCGTATTTCCATCCGCTTCCAGCTACGTCGGAATTCGGCGTGGAAAAACTTTCATAATGGTGGTTACTAGAAAATTAAAAACGTCGAAGAGTTAAAAGCATTGAAAAAAAAACTAGCAGAGCCAATAGTAATGAGTTTTGAAATAGCTCTAAAGATCTTGGAATTTAAATTTACTCCAGAAGAATATCATTCTGAGTTCATGGTGGTTAAATTCAAGTAATTCAGTGGAGATCCTCAAACAGCTGGGTACATTCGCAGCATCGTCGCCAACGGTGTGGAAAGTTAAGACGGAAGCAGGTGCTCTGATCATGCTCGAGCCTTTGACAAGCTGAAGGGCGTTGGTTTCCATGGAAGCGATCAATTTTATTTTTTCTTCATAGTCATTTTCATCGCCAGTCGGGCATTCATTCCACATAGGTTTAAGTGTGCACTTACTATTTGGAAATATAACTATAGTGTCACATTTTATATTTACAGTGCCAATTCCCTTTCATTAATGCTCATAGAAATGTTAAACGTTCAGTAGTCGTATAAGGCGAACGGTAACTACGGCCGTATGAGTTAACCCCACCCGTACTCTTATTAATGGGCAAAGGATGGGTAAGGGAGATTAGAAAAGATTTAGTGAATAAAAATAAATGAAAATAATAAAATGAATATATAAGATACTAAAAATAATTGAATTAAATAGATCACCCAAACGGTTAGAACCAGTGTCTGGCGATTAAATTAAAATTTATACTAATAAATGAATATTATTTTAATTTTTAAGGCTTTTTAATATAAGTACGGCTGGGGTTAACTCTTCCCATTATGTTCAATAGTCGAGACATTTATATTTGCAAAGGGTAGACAATGAATGACGGTCGCTAGACTCTGTATGACGAGAAAGAACATTATATTCTAAAATGTGAAATCCCCTTGTCATCACTTTTCCTTGAATGAACAATAAACAAACGATAATTCCTCGATGGAAGTGTTGAGTTATAGAAGCTGTTTCTCAAGCTCTCAATGGTGGAATTTATGGAATGCATCGCACGTCTAAAATCAGAAGCTAGTCCATTAACTGAATGGATTTATTATTTTTTTGTGCTAAGGAGGCGCTAATGGTTGCGTTACGTGTGAGTTGAATGAAGTTCGACCGATAGTAGATTCGTATCTTGTTGTTAGGTGGTGTAATTGGTTTACATTTTATCACCGTTGCATTTATGATCAGGAGCGGTCTCAATAGTTTGCGAGCCTAATATCCAAATTCAACCGCCGGAAGTCACGTCTCTGGCTCACCTTTGTTCCTCATGACGGCCAGGTGCGAAAAGATTTATGGATATGAATAAAAGATTGAAGAAGGTTTAAATGCGCACTCCATGGCCGAATAAAGATTAGCACTTGGTCTCCTCTCTCTTTAAAGAATCATACTGCTTTTTAGGCTTAAGCTGGGTGCGACGCTAGTATTCGTGTGCCTTTATTTGATTGTGCATGTCAAAAATATCGTTGTAAACTTTAAAGTCGGTGAACAGGAGACTCATGCTTTTTTTTTCTATACGCCTATTAAAATAGTGGACACGGATCTAGAAGGCTTGCTTCAGCATAGGATGCGTGACGCTCGTGTTACAAAATATCGAATACTGAAATATCTAAGTAAGGGCTTGGGAAAATATCACAATCAGAAATAAATAAAGTCAATCCATTATATCATGATCTTTCTTTGAATAAGTGATGGCAGCCAAGATGTAAGTCGGGAAATTGATTTAATGCTGCTTTACTGTTATCTATGAAAGTAATTTTGGTAGCATTTCGTTTTACGTACATGTATCATTGAGCCACTTCGTGAGAATATTTTCAATAGTACTGACCTGGAATCACAAGCTGAAATAACATAATCTGTTGTCAGCTGTAAACAATTTTTTTTGCAAATCGCGGGAACATAAAGAAAAGCGTCCTTTACTGAATAGAGTTTTTGGAAAATTAAATAAGAACGTCAGTGGTATTGGTAATAGAACAATAAGAAATCCGATTACGGGTCATTTGAAATGCCATTCGAGGTACCGAAAATGATAGCCAAATATGAGTTCAATTTAACCATTTTTTTTTCAAAGTAATAATCGCTTCGATAATTCCATTTTCATATGGTTATATTTTCAAAATACCTGGGAGTCTTTTAAATTTTCTCCAAGTTTTTGTAGCTCTGATTTTACGAGTTGGATTATTGACTATTGTGTTACAAATCAAAGTTATTAGTGTCAAAGCAGGTAAGCAATTATTTATTATACGATTATTTATGTGTAAAGTTCATGAATTAAATTTTTATGAAGTGGACATATTTTATTTTTTCGGGGACACCTTTTCGCGAGACGCGACTTTTTTTCAGAAAAACAGTTTCCAGAACTTACGGTTTCAAATACTGTATGTTTTACATTCAAATACATAGATAGGTAATTATCAGTGTATTTCACCTGTTTCGATCCTTTGTATCTCCGTCTTAAGATTCGAATTAATGAAGCATGGAAACGAAGAACGTCTCGTTCGTATTTTAGGAATGATGCTTCCACTTATGGAACCTGCTCTTTCATACACGAGCGCTTAGTCATTGATCCATATAAAGTAGGGTCGAACTCAACCGGTCTATTTCTATGGTGGTTGATGACAATATCGTAATTCTTTTTTAATTTATTTATTCTACTTTATAACCCCTAATCCTTATGTTCATATGCCACCATTACATCCTGACCACCTGCACGGCGGTAATACGATTTAACACATCCCGTACATTGAATACAATTCAATATCCACTCACGGAAATTCTGGATTGGGTTTACACATCAATGTACGCAGTAAAAAGTGTTATTCTTTTGTCCTGTTATTGCGTGACAGAATTGGAAGCGAAATGTATTTCCCCATATTTTGCTAGTACAAAGTAGCTTTTAGGATTAGCACCAGTAATTATTAAATTTTTATTTTGAATGCTAGTTTTTAAAATAATTTGAAGGCAAACCTTCATCTCGCTCGAACTTGCACAGAATGGGTAACACATATTTATTGAACGCCACGACTGATGTTCCGTAAATTGTGCCCCGACTCCCGTGTTCAAATCTAGATTTTGACTCGTCCTCTTCAAGTCACTCAGTCGCCTGGAGCATCTGAATAATCTTCGCAAAGACCATTATTTCGAGGGATCTCGATGGAGGACCGTGACTGAGGCACATCAGCGTGCGTGACACCATTTTAGGTCCAGCGCGTCCCGAGCCCTTTCGAACACGGTCGAGTGCAGGGGACATAGGTAGGTGGACGGGCGCGCGAGCCGGCGCGCGGCGGCCCGGATGGAGGTCTTCAACGTCGCCAACGCGTAACCTTCAAATCAACATTTTATATCCGCGTTTCCACGCGGCGACATACCGGTCGGGGTAGTATCCCGACTGCTCACTCGTGCACAGTGTGACAGCGTGCACGCTGGTGTATGTCTTTGGACGGTCGTGCGTGACGGGTGACCGCGTCTTTTACGCATGTGTGTGCCTCGTTCCCGATGACCTCAAGATTACTCGTGGGCCAGGTCCCCCACGCCTTCACAGCAAAGCCCCTGCATAATGGATTGGCGACCATTTGTCCCCATCCTTCTCGCCTCGTTGAGTCGTATCTAGGCCGCAGTAAACCATAGTTTTGCATAGATAACTTCATGAACGCGATTTTGTTATGTGTTACACTGAAACGGCGTGCATGGTGAAGGTGATCTTGAGTGAACGCACCGGTGAAATTTAAAACTGTCCTTAATCCTGTCCCGATTTCTGGGTTGGAGTGAATAAAATAAGAAGTCTGACGTTGAACTAAAATGCCTTATTAAGAATTATAATATAGAGTGCTTGGGTTCGTCCACATGTCCAGTTCAAATTTATTTGCAGCCAGATTTTATTTGTCCGTGAATATAAAATAGGAGCAAACAACGCCTACTAAGCCAATGGTTTTAGTCTTCATTCTGTATACTGTCACAGTCATTTCAATCTATCCTCATTTGAGCAGTTTTACTGAATTAATTTCCAATTTTCAGTCCATTTCCTTATTTGTGCTTACAAACCCACTGTTGGTCGGTGTCAAGGGAATTTACGGGTGCATATGTACTGTCTAGTTTACAGAGAAGATATTCTCAATAAAAGTCCTTTGACCTACTTGAGAAACGAACAGGTATCTTCTACTCGCATGTTGGGCCAGCCATTAACTATTTTGGTGGTATTCAGTCAGGACACATGATGCAGCCATCGTTAATTTCAAACGATTAATCAAAATCGCTGTCATTATTAAATTGGTGTCATATCCTTGACGATTATCATTGCGTAACCTCTCAGAAACAATTGGTCTTGGGGACGTGTCAGTTATTCCGATACTATTTCCATAGTGTGACCAATACAAATTCTCAGCCTCTAAGCTTGTAGGAACATGTAATCTTATAAAGGTTAGGGGTATAGGGATTATTATTAGGTAATCTACCGGTTAAGGTAGGTTTTCGGATGGACACAACCATCAAATAAACATTTTGTAATTCCAAACAAAACCCAATCCAGCAACCTAATCTACATCAGGTCCCTCTTCACGTCTGTGTACTTCTTTCTTCCCTTCATCCCGTCCAACATCCCTATCCTGTTCCTACCCTTACCACGCTTGCCCAACATTCTCCCCTCTATTACCCTCTTCAACATTCCACTACCGCTCAATACGCCTTTCATCCATTTTTCCTGCCTCCATAGGATTTCTCTCAACAAACCCCTCTCCTCCCCCACCATCTCCAGTACTTCCTCATTTGTTTTCCTTTCGGTCCATTTCACCTTCTCCATTCTTCTCCACACCCACATTTCAAAAGCCTCCAATCTACGTCTATCCTCCTGCTTCAGCGACCACGTTTCCGCGCCGTACATAGCTACGCTCCATATCAGAGTTTTTACGAGTCTTGTCTTAACATCCCTACTCAACGTCCCCGTCATCAACTCCCTCCTCCTTGAGAAAGCCTCCTTGCCTAGCGCAATTCTTCTCCTTACGTCCCTACCACTTTGACCGTATTGGTCCAAAACACTTCCGAGATATGTAAACTGCTCTACCTGCTCTATTCTTTCCCCGCCTATTTTAATATTTAGCTTAGCCTTTTTCTTTCTGGAAAATCGCATAACCTTTGTTTTATTAATATTGATTCTCATCCCATATTTATCGCACTGAACCTCCAATTCACTCAACAATGCTTGCAACCCCTTGGCTGACTGAGCAACTAATGCTTGGTCATCAGCAAACCTAACCGATTTTACGAATTCCCCTCCGACTTTCATTCCTACCTCCAGTTCTTCCCATGCCTCTTTAATCATTTCCTCCGCATATACGTTGAACAGCACCGGTGACAACGGATAGTAAAAACTTACCAGTGGAAGAGATATAGGTAAATCTCACAATATATAAAGGGAACTACCTAGGGTGGCTCGCAGGGTAATAAACAAACTAATCTTGCGTGTGCATGCCTGGATTGGAATCACCGCCTACCAAACACTTAAGCGTTGGCTTACAAATAACCATGTTGGTGACTAGTCAAGTAAAAGTATATTCTGTTCACGAAATTGCCGACGCGTAAAGAGAAAAAAATCGAATTTTAGCAAATACGCAGGGATGATACTCTGATTATTTTTTTCGAATTTTAACAAAATTATTCATCATTCTACGACAGTTAAGACGCCTTCAAAAAGATGTCCCGACAGTCTGATATATTCCAAATTCTCGACTTCGAATTCTTTCACTTAAGGGTTGATATTTTCTTTACAATTTTGGGCTGGAATCGCTTTACACCTTCCGTGGTTTAAAGCAGTGGGGAAAGTGAAAGAACGGTGTTATGGTAGTAACCCAACTAACTACAACTCACTCATTTAGAATATGCTGATAGTACGATAGTCGTATCCTCACGAAGTCGGTTTGATTGCTGAATTTAAATCTTATTCTACATGAAAGAGCTAGATTTGTCAAATTTTTTATGGTAAACGTAATATGGTATCTAAGATTAGATTGTTAGAGGAACTAAATTGTTAATACCTCCCTAAGTTAAAATGATTGATAGAAATCCTATTGCATGAAATGGAAGGTATCTTTTGTGATGATGATAAAAATACATTGAAATTAATTTAATAGCAGTTAAGTGTTTTGCAGAGTCCTAAACAATAGTTAAAATTTAATGGAAAAGTTAAACTTTTCAAATAAATTTTAACCTGACACCATGTGGCTGCTGAGATGTTCATTTCCTGTGGTAACCTTAACGGACTAAAGCCGATGGGAAATCCTTAAGAATTAAGGGCATTCCAGGATACGTACTCCTTTTTTACTCGGAGTATTCCGTGCTAGGAGATGTATGGAGTAAAAACTGGATCTCACGTATGCTGAATCGATGCAGACGAGTGGACTTGTTCACTTGACCGCGGACTAGAATTTCATCGTCGCGGTGCAGAACGCCCCGAGGGCATTACAAGGGTGAGGAAGGGGCAATGGCTCTGTGCCTTCTTCCACCCCCTCCCACAATGTTATCCTTTTGTTTCCGACTTCCACAGATGAGTCGCCGAATCATGCGAGCGGTTCTCGTTACGCCTTTGTCACCGCTTCTTTCAGCATTTCGATCCCGCCCTCCAAGAGTCCTCGTTCGCACAGCGTGGTCATCTGGCTCGGGGTCGACGGTGCGTTTTCTCGTCGATGCAAACGGCAGATGTAATTTCGTAATGAAGGACAAAGCAGGTGCGACCCATTCCTTTCTCCAATCCCCTCATGCTGCACTTCGCCTTATTTTCAATCGCCAACGCAGGGGATCTAATTTTCATCACGGTGATGGTTACCTCCGCATCTCGAATGCCTTTTTGCATATATGACCTTTATGCGCAGAACTTTGATCACTTATATGTAAGTCTTAGTGATTTATCGACCACTAATGCGTACTTTCCGTACACTGATCTTCACCTTAATTAGAAAATGAATAAAGTGATAGGAGTTTGAGATCCGTTTTGATGTCTTAGCGTATAATCTTTTTGGCCAAATAACTTAGCATTGTATTTTTGCTCAATATGCAGTATTTGCGGTGATACTTAAGGCATGAAGATAATTTCCACAAACTGGAAATCCTGAGCCAATTTCACCCCATGCTCGCAAATCTAGCTGGTGAAACAACCAAGTGACAGAGTCAAAACCGCCGGCGGTGGAATTATCTTGCAACTTTAAAAGTGACCAACGAGTTTATCTGAGAGATCTCAACCTCACTCTACTCTGGATGAAAAAACCGTTTTCAAAGTAAATGAAAAAATGTATGGCTCTGCATTGGATTCTGCCGCAAAAATTCAACTGAAATCGACTCAGTTTTTTGGGAACCCTATATCGCACATATAATTAATTACATTTTCTCAAATACCGAATTCGCATAACTGAAGTTTGGTTACTGCAGTTTGGTTTCTTATTTTATATTCAGTGAGCAGCACTTTAATTCACTGAAGATTGAATATTAATCCTTAATGCTTTGGTAGTGGCAGGATAACCTCCTTCTTAAGAGATCCCTGGTTTGATTCCTGCCGAAGTTGGTTTTCTTCCTCCTGATTATTGAGTGTTTGTTGATGTCTATATTGTTTTCTTCACGCTTGGCCGGATTTATTGAGTAACACGAGTAACCATGGAAATTGTCGTGTCCTGAAACTCACTGTCGTGAATACTGTTAACGTGTACCGCCGAAGGAATAATTATAGCACATTTTCTTTCTTACAGGGCATCTAAATATACATATGCTCTTAGGGGTCCATATATCACGGTGACATAGCAGCGTAAAAAATCGGAACAGCCTTACGAATTAATCGCTGTCAAGTTAAGCATGAGATTTGCAGTAAAGCTAAAGGTTGTTTCCTTGTGCCACTGCAAATTTTTTCTGGGGCATGCAAGTGTGCCGCGGCGTGAAAAGAGCGAACTGCTGCATTGTGTCGAGGTTTTAACTGGAGTTGGGCGAATACGTTTTAGATTCCGAAATCGGGAACAATCATCTCCTCGTGGCCCGGAGGAGAACGTGCCCAACCGCCCGAGCATTGTGCGTTTCAGCCGTCGGGACTATTTAGTATGCATACTTGTTGAGATAAAAACTCTCTTCCCTTGGGATAAGTGTAATTCCGTTGAACGGAGGCATGGTTGCCCACGATTTTCAGGACTGAATCGAATGGAAAAAAATCCTCCCTGCCGGAGTTATTTTGCTGCCAAAACTGTACGGTCCCACTCATTATATTTTCCATATCACAACTTGGGAGTGGGTGGCAAATTTCGGGCCTACAGACCACGAGACCTCTCTCGCTCTCTTCCTAACCTCCTTCCTCCCTTCGCTCTTTCCTTCCTCCTACTCTCTCTCCCATTCCGCAGATCCGCGAGTCACGTGGGGATCCATTGTTATCTTTTTGGGAGAGCGGCTTGTTTTCCACTTGTCTCTAAAATGGAGCGTTGAGTGTAGTCAGTGAGGAGCGTTGGGGAGGAGGGGGGGGCGGGATTCGCTTCGGTGGGAACGATGAATCATAATACGCGACTTCACCAGAGAGGAGAGGAGGAGGGGGAGGAGAAGCCACCTGCCGCCATATTAAGGCTAGCCTAGTAAAGAGGAAAATCCGCTGAATGGGCGCCCTCCTACTTGCATTCAATCGCCTTGCTAGCAACGAATCCACAAAAAGATAGCATCAGCAGCCTTCCTAGCCTTTCTCCCTCGAGACCTGCCTCGTCCGAACGACGCCGCTCTCTTTATAGCTTGGAGGACGTCATGGGGGGGGGAGTGTCACCGCTCTGGCTGACGGAAAAGTCTCCCGATTAAAATAAAAAGGAAACGATAGATTTACGAGAAATGGTTATTTATAGGTTTGCGAGATCATTATGGTAATGGAGGATAGGTGAGTAATTAGAGTTTGCCGAGCCCTTCAGTTGACAGCGTACTCACTCAAAATGTCAACAGCCTCTCACCAAAGATGAGGTCGGAAGACCCACGAAAAGTCCATCACGTTCGGAAATCGAAACTGCCTTCGTTGGATAGGGTATCCGAGACAGCAGCCACCAGGCCCTTATTGGATTCCCTTTGTAGGCACTGACGATCAAGAAAAGAGAAGATAGAGGCATTACTAGTCTAAAATTAATTTACGATCTCCCTAAATATGGTGAATGGCAAGTGTTAGATGTTAATTTTTATCCCCTCCTATTTAATATCCTAGAAAACGTCTTTAGTGGTTGAAATTAACACTTGTTTAAAACTAAATTTGGCGCTAACATGTGTATAAGTGTGAAACATTGTGTGAGTTCCCTATTGATAGCACCTGGCACGTCCTTTTCAGGGAATTTATGTGGATATTTTTCCCTTTCCCTCGCCCTTTAAACACTCTTTCTCTCCCGCGTACCTTCCTGGATGCTTTCACCCCCTGCCACTCATCGTATTGGTGGATGGTGGGGTATTTGTATACGGGGTACGTAGGTGTAGATCTTGTGGCAGAAATTACACCATCAGTCTTTCAGTTCGGTGTACAATAGAAATGATTTCAATGAGTAGTTGAAATTGGAAAGAGAATAATTTATTTAAAAAATAGAGCACATAGTTGATGAAAATCGTGAGACGTTTATGTACATTAATATACATGTAGGTGGTGCTGAAACATTAAACCTTGTACTTTTGATCGACACACCTCACTGAATACAAATAGGTGAGTCTTTCAGTTCGGGTCAAAATAGAAATGATTTCAGTGCATAATTGAGATAAGAGAGAACATTATTTATAAAAATAGTTGAAAGTATGTCAAAGTAAAAGTTAAAGGTAGTTCAATGACTGAAATGAAATAATACTGGGATATTATGCCATTTACTTTGAAGCAACCACTTCACTGAATGCAAATGGCTTCAGGACTACTTTTGAGATCACTTAGGTAACAATTCCTCAATGGAGATTGTTCGTCAGAGGCGGTTGCAGGAAGCGGGCCAATAATATTTTGGCCCTTGCGTCTTAGAAAATTGAGGAATTAAAATTTATTAGGTTCTTGGATCTCATCAATTGTCTAATGTGCTTATAGTTCCTGGCCTTTAATAAAGTGCACCATTAATTGTTTTAATATAGTATATGTTTTCCTGTATAAACTAAGTGGATGACCAATACTCTCTTTGCCTACTTACAAGGGATTGTATCAATATCTGATATATGTAAATCTATTTTTCCGAAACTTTACCGATAATATTTATACAAATCTTGCATGTCATTACATCCAAAAAATTGAAGTACAAAATATTTTAAATCTCTCCAAAAACAAACCCGCTTGTTAACAAAGAAGTAAATAAGATTCGCTTTTGTAAATGGATTTTTTTATGACATGCTTATAGGTAAACGGCAAGTAGTTTTAGCACGTATGTAGCTCGAAAAACAGCATCATTTATCTATCTGCGTGATTTGTAACATTTCTAACTCCTAACTTGACGAGCATGTTTGAAATGTACGAGTAATGGTGTATGTGACTGTAAGGGTATATGTTAAAATCGCCTGCCGTTAGTAGAAACCCTTCTCAATTTATTCGAGACTTAGGATGACGAAAATAGAGCAAATTACCTTTTTATAAACACTAAATGTTACTTGTTTTATAACTTTAACATAAAATGCCAAATTTTGTCTAGCATTTTATATTTTATAAGTATTTACAAATTGAATGTGGAGGAGAGAGCTATGAAAGTAGTTGGAGAGGAAAACGGTATTGATTTTGACAGCAAAGGAGGAATTACTAGGTACGCGTGTTGCAGCAGTTAAGGCGCCGCTGTGAGTAAATAAAACTTCCAGCATTGATGCTGGATCGGAGATTATTAAATACGCATCTTTAAGCAAAATGTGCGACATATTCCGATACAAATACTCAAATGCAAACTGCGAATAAAATTTCCCATGATTTCCAGTCCTACACACAAAGCATAGAGGGCAAGTGAATGCCAATCCCGCAGTTTGATAATAAATGCGTCATAATAAATTAATTGAGCTCTCACGGCCAATGTATTCAATAATTGAAAAACTTAACAGTCAAACTTAAATAAAAACAGTTAACTTAAAATTTAACTTCGTTTAAAATGAATACACTTTGTAACTTCCACACAATTTTTATTCGTACTACTCTCGTTTAAAATGAATACACTTTGTAACTTTCACACAATTTTTAGGTTTTAGGTTTTGTAACTTCCACACAATGAGTAGTACGAATAAAAATTGTGTGGAAGTTACAAAGTGTATTCATTTTAAACGAAAATGAACCTCCACAAAGTTGAGCCTGAAACCATAGAATTCATTAAAATTTAACTGTTTACGGCTATTGGAGTTTTTTCAATTATTCAAAAAATGCGTCGATGGTCTCGACCAAGTTTCGCCTACAGAAAAAGACAAACCAGAGAATTTGGTAGACGAAGATAATTTTGAGTTTTGGAAAACTATGGCTATCAGAGAAGGTGTCTTGATCCTTATCCTAAATGTGGAGGATAGAATGAAAAAGGTTCAGTGAACAATTTTTTTTTAGGTAATCTACCGGTTAAGGTAGGTTTTTGGATGGACACAACTATCAAATAAACATTTTGTGACTCCCCACCTAGCAAACTAATCTATATCAGGTCCCTCTTCATCTCGGTGTACTTCTTTCCTCCCATCATCCCGTCCAACATCCCTATCCTGTTCCTACCCTTACCACGCTTGCCCAACATTCTCCCCTCTATTACCCTCTTCAACATTCCACTACCGCTCAATACGCCTTTCATCCATTTTTCCTGCCTCCATAGGATTTCTCTCAACAAACCCCTCTCCTCCCCCACCATCTCCAGTACTTCCTCATTTGTTTTCCTTTCGGTCCATTTCACCTTCTCCATTCTTCTCCACACCCACATTTCAAAAGCCTCCAATCTACGTCTATCCTCCTGCTTCAGCGACCACGTTTCCGCGCCGTACATAGCTACGCTCCATATCAGAGTTTTTACGAGTCTTGTCTTAACATCCCTACTCAACGTCCCCGTCATCAACTCCCTCCTCCTTGAGAAAGCCTCCTTGCCTAGCGCAATTCTTCTCCTTACGTCCCTACCACTTTGACCGTATTGGTCCAAAACACTTCCGAGATATGTAAACTGCTCTACCTGCTCTATTCTTTCCCCGCCTATTTTAATATTTAGCTTAGCCTTTTTCTTTCTGGAAAATCGCATAACCTTTGTTTTATTAATATTGATTCTCATCCCATATTTATCGCACTGAACCTCCAATTCACTCAACAATGCTTGCAACCCCTTGGCTGACTGAGCAACTAATGCTTGGTCATCAGCAAACCTAACCGATTTTACGAATTCCCCTCCGACTTTCATTCCTACCTCCATTTCTTCCCATGCCTCTTTAATCATTTCCTCTACATATACGTTGAACAGAACCGGTGACAATGGGCAACCCTGCCTTACACCTCTTCCTAACACTGCCCATCCGGACTCTCCGTTCCCCACTCGCACCTGCGCAGTCTGAGACATGTACAGGTTGCGGATCAGTCTCCTGTCCCTCCAATCCATTCCTATTTTCTGTAATACACGCATTAATTTTTCCCAATTCACTCTATCAAACGCTTTTTCGAAATCTACAAAACAGGCAAAAACGTCCTGATTGTATTCTATATTCCTCTCGACTAGTGATCTCATTACTGCAATGGCTTCACGCGTACCTCTTCCTTTCCTGAACCCAAACTGATCATCCCCTAAGTAACCATTTGCCTTACTCTCTATCCTTTTGTTGATGATCCTGAGAATAACTTTAGCTGCGTGGGATATCAAACTTATTGTTCTGTAATCCTCACATGACGAAGCCTTTGCCTTTTTTGGAATAGGAACTAACACCGATCTCAAAAAATCTTCCGGCCAGATTCCTTCCTCATAGATACTACGAATCAGTCCATATATGGCCTTCTTCCCACCTTTCCCTAACCATTTCAACATTTCTACAGGAATATTGCCCTCCCATGGACTACAACCTTGTCGTGGTGGAAGGGCTTGTGTGTTCCGATGACCCCTAGAGCTGTGCTGGCGGGAGTAATAATAATTACTCCTGGAAGGGTCACCCATGCCAGATAGGTCGAAGGTTAGGAGCCAGACGAAAGGTAGTCCACGCAGCGTCTGTTCCTCAGTGAGGCGGCTGCAATGGCGTCTGACCCCAGTGGGGCGGCCATTAAGTGATGGTGTCACGTTAAAAACACTATTGAGGAAGGCAACGGGAAACCACCTCAATTATGATTCCCAAGAATATTATGATGGGCACTATAGATAATATGAGTCCTGGCAACTACGGGACTCGGCCCAAGAGGCCGTGTGTCGTGCCCGGCAGCGGGAGAGGCAAGGCTTCCGCGGTCGTCATCCCACGAAACCCTTGCAGGGAAGAAATAACTTCAGCAGGCAAGAAGACTCAGAAGAAGGCGAAAGTAGTAAGAATAGGAACCTGGAACGTCAGGACAATGTTGAGGAGAGGCAAATTAGAAAATATTAAGCGAGAGATGGAAAGAGGTAACATAGATGTTTTAGGCCTCTGCGAGGTGAGATGGAAGGATAGCGGGGATTACTGGAGTGACAACTATAGAGTAATATACAGCGGCGGGGACGAGAGCCAACGAGGGGTTGCCGTAATTTTAAATAAAGGGGTAGGAAGAAGCGTAGTCCACATAGAGCAAGCGACAGATAGAATTTTACTCGTAGAGATTAAACATTTTGTATTGAATTAAAAATGTTGGCAATATTTTTCGTTAATTTCAGTTGAAATGTTTTCTCCTCTGAAAGTCGTGTCTTGTAATGTACAAAATAATGATTAAATTCTGCCTTTATAAGGAGTGAATATAGAATCAGTAGTCAAGAAGCAAGAATGAATGAAGTCATGCAGGCACGTAGCTCACCATTCCTCTTCAAATCAATATGACAAATGAAAATTAAACGATGCAAGACTGTGTCTTTGTCAAGAGAAACAGTATATTTCGTTTTGGCGTTGACGTAACCGTAGTGTAACCGGGAGGAAAACTGTAAAGGATTCTTGTTAAATTGGTGAAGGATCTAGGATCCCAGGAAAAGAAAGCAGTCTGCCAATTGAAAAGTTGCGCAAATTCTTCTCGGGTCCTCCACCGGGTTATATCGTCCATCTCGGCCGACGTTTCGATGTCCGACTCGGTCATCGTCTTCAGGGCTTCTGAAAGGAAGAAAATTGAAATTGAAAAAGAAAATTGAAAAGTTTAGCACGAGACGTCAAGCATGCCTTTAAACGGCAGTGAGTCATGGATAATTAACCGTTGGGGAAAAGAGTGGATTACGGCTATAGAAGTTTGCTAGTACATGGGAGTAATGAAAATTAGGTGAACGGAGCGAATAATTTCAAAGAAGTTCTTCGTAGTGTGGGTGAAGAAATGAGTGAATTGAATACTCGGAAAAGTATTTTGGATGGCCTTTTCGGGCATAGGTTGAGACGCGATAGCTAGGTGCAGAGAGTTTCGAAAGAAAAGTGAATGAAAGAAATACAAAGGAAGTCATCGAAGAAGATACGTAAAACAAATAATTACAGACGTCGGACCGGGAAAATATAAAGAAGAGTTGATAACAGAGTCACTATATACGACATTTTTTGCTTGCATTGACACATAGAAATATATTGGACTGGTCGCGAAACAATCTACATTCATACTCTTCCCTCAACCTTTTCAGTTATAAAATATAATTTTGCAATGGCAAAACACACGCTATAGTTTGGCAGCCCTATCTCTTCCGTTCAAGGTAATCGCAAAAGTTTACAAAATGAATTTAGATACGCTGAATTTCTAATTTTACGTTCCAATTTAGTACAAAAATAGTTCTCGCATGAGAAAGAAGGTTTTGGTTTCTAATTACGCAATTGGTTAGCAAAGCCTCGGAGTACCTTTGTATACAGTTACTTGCCGTAAATATTTCTCAGCAAAGGAAGCATCTGGTATAGGTTTGTTTGCAACGATAATTTTTTACATTAAGTAGGATCTCAAGCTGCTGAGCCTCATTTCGTTTTACTATTTAATTTGATATGCATGTATTTTGATGTTGCATGGCATTTTTTCATCATTGATGGCGAATTTTTATCGGACAACAATTTGTCTACTAAATACTAGTAATTATATTTAATTTCTACATAGTACCCTGCGATCAATCGCTAGGGTGTGTGGCAGTGGGTGATTCAACACCAAGCGAGAACAATCAAAAATTAAGTTACTGTGAAAATGTCAGAAACAATAAATGCATTAAAAACTTCAAATAATTTTAACATAATAATTGCCGGTATCCAAGTGAAATATATTTCTTTATTTGTATCAAAAAGGACAATACAATAAAGTTTGATATTTTACTACCCTGCAAGCCACCGCTATGGTGTGTGACAGATTAAATAAAGACCATGTACTAGTCTACTTGGAAGCAAAGGAGAAAAATACCTCCATCCATAGTGCGGATGGTTACAATTATTCTGACCCTTTATCGTTTGTGGGAACAACATGAATGACATCACATAAGCAACATGACACTTTAAATCTCTCTGTCCTATGTTCAGTTAATCTATCCAATCTTGTTGTCATGACCTCGCCCAGAGTTCTACGATTGGGCTAATAATACATTTTCAACATCATTGCTAAAGACTTCTGCTTCCAATTAATGCAAGATGATTGATCTGCAGCATACCGTGAGTGATAACCAACCCAGTTCCTCTAATATTCTTGATGCACTAATTAGTTCATCATAACAGCGTTTTACTAATCCAGCTCCTCTAACCTGCTCACGGTATAATTCGGCAATCAATCCAACTTCATGAGGATCCCTATATACTAGCAACATATTCTGAATGAGGCACTCCGCTATTCTACTATCCTATTCTATTCAACGCTGCTGTAATAAATCCTAATATTTTGTTACCATGCTTTGCACGAGAGTTTAACGCAAAGGCACGCATCACCAAATGGATAGATTATTTCTCCTTCTTATCTGACATTTTCATCGTAGTTTGTGCGAGGCAATTTCTATCATCACTCCTCGAAACAACCCACGGGTTGATAATTGTGTTGGTGGTGGAAACATATAAGACCAATTGCGCTCCCTTGAGGGACTCCGGAAATTAGTTGCATGCGGTTGGGAAGCGAGGCGTCTACTGCTAACCCTTAGTTGGGGTTATAGAATTGTCGGTGTCTTCATTCGCTAGTTCCAGTTTTCCCGTTGAAATCTCGAAAACTAATTGACTGTGGTCAGTCACGGACATGGAAGGGCGGCCTAGGCGTGGATGTCGCCCAACGAGGCAGTTCTTTGACGGGAGTGGCGCGAGGCGCTTTGTCGCCATGCCGGAACGATTGTCTCCTCGCCCGTCACGGTCAACGTTTGTTTGCATTCCCGGAAGAAGAGCGCAACGGGGTATTTTTTGTGTGAAGATTCGAGATCCCGTGTCTCCGCACGCGTTTCTCTCACTGTCTGCGTCTCAATTTGTTCTGTTCTCTTCTCCCTCTCTCTCTCTAAGAGTGTAGTTTTTTGGTTTCCGCTCTCGGCTTCCCTCGTTTCCTGTCGTCCTTTCGTGCGGATAATCCTACCATCGCTGCGGCAAGAATGCTCCTGGTTCCTGGATATTATTAAGTACTCTGCCTTTCTCGCTTGAATTATTTCAAGAGGCAAAATGATAAATTTCTTTCTTGAGTTTGGCGTGGAAGTATACGCCAAGGTGATGGCTTCTCGTAATTACTTAAAGCTATATCGAGGCTAAGTGGCGTAAAGCTGATTTTTTCATTCCTTAAAAATGATATAATATTATTATTAAAATACTTCGCACATGCTTTTTTGGAGGCATGTATTATATGTACGTGCGTACCTAATGACTAACGTCGATTGAACTCGAGTGTACACAGGATATGGTGCTAAATAATTTTAGAGTTGGTACTTCGTGAAGTTTCTACAGCTGCACCTACACAAAACCTCACATGCCGCCCAAAGGGCTTGTGGCGAGGGGTAGTATGGTGCTAGACGTACATGCACAAATATGAGCTCATGTATGCATATTAATATATACGGTTTGAGGTCGTTTCACTCATCAAGTGTATTTTGACAAGCGGAAGTATGGAGAGGTGTTCTAGTGCGATGTCAACGCAAGTGTGCTGTTGTCGAATTTTTTAACTGCTGAATAAGTAAACACTACAGAGATTCATCCTCGTTTGAAGGATGTTTATGGTGACGATGCTGTTGATAGGTCTACTATAAATCGGTGGGTAGTTAAATTTCGCGGTTGCGAGCCTGTAAAAGCCAAAATTATTGATGAAACTTCTTTTGACTGTGTTTTGGGATGCTCACCGAGTTTATGTGACCGATTTTCTGGAACGAGGGGCAATGGTAAATTCTTCTTAGTATATACAAACTCTGAAACACCTCCGACGTCGAGTTTGTCGTGTTAAAGGCAGCTTGGCGCCAATAATCTTGCAACATGACAACGCTCGTCCAGACTCCTCGCGCGCAACTGGAGAGGCTCTGCGAAACCTGGAATTTGAACCGATTCCACACCCTCCTTTTTCCCCCAATCTTATGCCTTGCGATTTTTATTATTTTCCTCAACTCAAGAGACACCTCAAGGGTAATCATTACACCTCGGACGATGAGGTGAAGGCAGCTGTCAAGGCCTGGATTAGAGAAAAGTCGGAAGAGTTTTACGGTGACGGAATGAAAAAACTTGTTACACGTTGAGAGAAATAAGTTAGTCTTAACGATGAATGTGTTGAAAAACAGATATATGATTTTGAAACTTAAGAATTGTACTTTAACGTACTTTTTACTCGATCTTGATATTTGTTTTTGTTCGCGCTCTACAAGCATGTGTGTATTAGTTTTCAGGCTACCCTCGTAGATGTTCATTTACACAAGCAATCATAAACGTAGACACAAGCGCATTCATCATGCAAGAATTGACTGCATCAAAAAATGTTTATTTTTAAATAACTATCTTCGGGTGAATGGGTCCGATTTGGTTATTAGTGGATGTCATGAGAAGGAAGAACGAGCGTATGAGTCTGCCGATGACTAGGTTTCTTTTATTTTATCCTGTTCGTCGAATCCACGAATTAAATTTGTTGCCGTTAAAATTCCTTCGATGTCGCAAGAAAATTCATTATGTCCTATTCTGTTCTAAAAATGTAACTCTCGCCTTTTCTGCTTGAATCAAGAGGCTTCTCGTAGAAATTTGCAAAATTCTGGAAGCTTTTCCTTCACTAACGTTTTCTCCTATGAATCCCAAATACTCACTGCCCATTCCAAATCTGGCCAAATTAAGTTGAGGAAGAGTATATTCCTTCTGTCGAAGAATGGTATTATTTTGCTACAAAAACTGCTGTATTCTAAGACTTTGCAAAATGCCATTGCTAAAGAAGTCGGTCTGTAATATTATCCATATTTATCACAATGATTTTGTACAGTAATGCTTATTGACTGATTGGCTAATTAAAATTTGATAATCCACAAATCTGATTTCATGGATTCCCTACTTATTTTCACTTCTGACTCCAGTCATTCAATATTCTCCCTTACCACTACCTACCGTGTAAAATTGAAAGAAACAAGCGGTAGAGGGAACCTCTGCAACTACTGTATTTATCGTAACAACTTTTTACAAATGTAGCATCTAATATATATTCCCTACAATAAGTACCTGTACGTTTAATACAAAGATTTTTCCATAAACCGGTTACATCTGACGATGATCATAATTTTAATGAAATTTTCATCTCTCCGTCTTGAAGAAATTATCACTCAATAAATTGAACCATGAAAGATGATAAACGAGTAACTACGAAGAAAACTAGAGAAGTAAAAGTAGATGCTGGGCAGAAAAGTTCCAAGGTAAGGAGTGGAAGAATCAGATGGTTTGGGTACACCTTGACACATAAGAGATTTGTCAGGAACATAGGTAATAGAAGGGAAGGCCCCACTAAGAAGGCCAAGGGACAAATAGATTGGATGAAGATGAAGGATGTTTTAAGACCCACGAATGCCTAAGGAACCTGGCGTCTGAGAGGAGAATCGCAGCCAAGCATTCTTTGGTTCGAAACACTGCTGATAATGATGGGAGTGAATCGCAGCGTTCGCGACAATGCTCCTGCAGTCGCCTTTGACCCCGCTGAATGGAGAGGCGTTCTGGCCCACCTCACAATTCCCTGACACGGGTTCACCCTCGCATCTGTCGCAGCACGCGCCGAGGGAACCATCGCGCACGGCGCGCGGCCGCGACTTCTCGGGCTGTTTTGCTTCGCTGGACGCGATGGGAAGAAGGGAGTGGCGGGGGAAAAAAAATGAGTAGCGAGCGGAAGAAGCGAGGGAGAGGGATGTGGGCGAGGTCCACTCCGCGTCACAATATGTATCGGCTGAGTGCACATGAGTTATTCCTCACGGGCAGTTCCCATCTCATCTAACAGACCCCTCTCCACATCCACCGGTTTTCATCAAAGGAATCCGCCGACTTCATTTAAAGGAGGCCGAGCTGCGAAATGAAAGGGAATAGGAGAGAGATGAGGAGGAGGAGGGGGGCGAGTGAGTGGATGGCGTTTAGTTTAGTTAAACACCGCCTCTGCTGTTGTAACTCCGCGGAGAGATAAGTGTCCTGGGTTGCGAGGTGACGTCAGGCTCGAGCGGTGTGGCCGAGGCGCGATATCGTGCGATAAGCGGCTTAATGAAGGATGAACCGCGGCTGTGGTTTTATTTTATTTTTTTAAATTTTCGCTTCTTTTTTTTACTCTCGCCGGACGGGATTAATCAGCAACCCGCGCACGCCCCCGACCCTTCGCCCAGTTGGTTTCGTTTACGGGGTCGGATGAGTCGAAGGACTGGCTGTCACGTGCGGGCACTTTTGTTCTTCGTTTAAAAGGGAGCCATTGGATATACCGCGTGGCGTAGGCATTTAAACTAATGCCGAGTGTAGGTGTAAACACTCGGCGGTGGCCGTCATTCCTATGAAATTCCCTTTCCGCTGACCCGGGGAAATATGCGGTCAAGGTCGGGAGAGGAGAATGCAGCGATGACCGAAGTCCCAGCGTGGGCAGAAAGGGGAGTTGGCTTTTGGAAACAGCTGACGCTAATTTGAAAATACGCGCGTGCGACTTGGGCTACCGCGCACCGCCACCGTGCTCGTTTTTTTTCTTTCGCTTCTCTCTTTATTATTACTCTTCATTTTTATGAAATTTAAAAGGAGATCACGAAGCCAAAAATGCAAATATTTCATTCCCCGTCGTGTCCGAAGAATTGCGATATTCTGTTCCTAAGATTAACATTCGATGCTAATAAAACGATAGATTATGCCATAGTAATGGCATCCAACACGCGATATACATTTTTCTATATGCAGTACGTATAGCTAATTATATAGGTGATCAACGTGAATATAATTGTTACAGTTAGGTTTAATGGAAATCATCCTCAATTAATTTAGTTTGTCATTTTTATTGAATCCTTTAGCATACGAGAAAATATTGATTAATAATAATTAAGATAAACTTAATGTTTGAGTTCACGAGCCAAGTGACGAATCACCCCATGCCACACGCCATAGTGGTAGCTTGCTGGGTGCCATGTGCAAATAGAAGCAGTACTCTGTCAATGAAGGTAGATTTTTGGAGAAACCAGTATCTGATTAATTTTCTTTTGACTTACACGACACTAAACACCCTTATGTGTCACGTAGAAATAAACCATTTTACAACCTGTATGTTCAATAATGTAATAAATAATAGTGTTTCAACCCCGCACATCTATGACTATTAGACACTACCTAGAACAATCTAGTTTTCTAATGACGAAGGCGGAATTAAAATGGGGCCGCATTACATTGGATTATTGAACCGCCATGATAAATTATCATAGAGATTGAAATATTTCACATTAACAAGATAAAATATTCATTCTTTCCTTCCGATATACTGTATGTAGATGTCACACACTCTTGTAGTTGGTCGTGGAGTTTGATGGAGATGTAGACGTGTATCGATAGTTCGATTTCTATCCCATGTTGATTATATTTTCCATCTTATCGGTGACATTTGTTTGTTTCTCCTCGATATATTGCCTCCCTAAAACTCCACATGCCAATAGGTTTGATACAGACTAAATATGGGTGTGCTATCCTTAACTATGCGTATCGTGATGTTACGGTGCGGGCTTTCACGCTCCCTCAACCGCCAGAGCCCAAAGAGAATTTACGGAGGTTATGGCTCTAAGGATGTTGCCTTTTTGGGAGGGTATTTTTCCGTGGGTGACGAGGTCGAAAGTTTTCTGGAGTAAACTTTCCAGGTTTCGTTCAAAAGCTCCCTTGCCAGCGTGGGCCCCCAAGCGAAAGCGTCGCACCGGCCGTGATTTTAGCGTGGGAGATCCTGAAGCAGCACATGTCGACAGAACATAAACTCAACTTCTCTGCTGGATACTTAGTCCGGCAGATATGTGGAGATTCCCGATGTTCAATGTTCTGGAAACGTTTAGAACTACCCTTAGTCATCCTTGACCAGCATCGGATACGGTAAAAGATACTCTATTCGAATTTATACTGTTGTCCGTAGAAGGGATCTTCGCTTTCGTATTGAATATCAATTTTTACTGTATGACTGTGAGTAAAGTTTGTTAAATTTTGTTGGCACCACTGGGTTATGTCGACCCTGTATTTGATCAGATTTGTGCTGTTCATTAGTAAAGTTTTATCCGTCCTGAAAATTTGAATGTTCTAAAATTTTCGTTCGCAGAGTATACGTATTCAATAGACAAAGTATATTGGACTTTTCACATTGGACTATTCTCTTATCGTCCCTCTCTGCCGTACTGCACTTTGTACTTTTTGGGACTCGGCTTCAGTAAACTGATAAACCTGATTAAGATAAATCATTTATTGTTGAAAATGATGCAATCATAGCAAAAAAAGTGTACCGTACAGTAATAAATGTGCTTGCGTGTTACAACCAGCTGGTCGTAAAGGGTTGGTAGATAAAGATAAGGATGCTAAAATTCTTCACCTGATCTAACTGAAAATGTGTAGAATTCAAATGTGCAAATACGAGTGATGTTCAATAAACAGTGGACATACAATTTTGTTCGCATCATTTACCGTACACATATTTATTTTTGTGCTAAATTGTTTGCTTAGTATGAAGATGTTATACCATTACGAAACCTTGGTCGTAAATAAAAATTGTCAATGTGGAAAAGCCAAGTTGATTATTTTTAAATTTCAATTATGTATGTTCGGTCCAAGTTTCATTGGTTTTCATCCTGCATTGCGTCAGCGCCCGTCTTTGTTAGTTAAAACATGATCAGTTGGTTAACGGCAACGTTGGGGAATGGTACGTATCTCTAATTTGAAAATCATCTCTTTGAAAGTTATTACAATTTTATGGCCGTTGTCGCACGGAAACTCATAATTTTTTCCTTAACTTAGTTAATGATGATTTGTTCAGGGGTGGTATGCTAATATTTTTACAGAGAAAGTAGCTTATTTCTTTGCTTGCGTTATCTCTGAGTAAATGGTGTTGGCTCCACGAATTTGACGAATGTAACTTTTTTTATTGCCTAATACGGCAGAAGCTTTTTGTGTCCACTTTCACACACATTACATGACCATATCTTCGTGTACTATACATGCCTGATGTGGATGTACCCTCTGCCGCAGATATTTCCGGTGGCTTGCAAGGTATCATGTAGATGCAGAACACGCGCAGGCAGGATCTGACGTTTTGATAGTTGAATGAGTACCCCTATAGTTGAAAAAGGGCTTTTGGTCAAACAGTGACAGGCTGGCATCCGGATCAATCGAATACCGACAAGGAAATATAGCTCATTAAATCTTCAGCATAGGGCAGTCAGGATCGAGAAAGAAATTTGCTAACCTATGGACCACAGCCTTGACTCACAGGCTTACTACGGCGTCGTCGTGTATTTGAATTAATGGAAAAAGAGTCACAATTTCAATATTTTTACTATTGGTAGTCTAACGTTTAAGGTAGATTTTTGATAGGCAGAGACTGAACACCGCACACTTCCCAGCTCCGCCCAAAAAGAGAACATGACAACCCAAATTAAATTAATATGTTCTTCAATTCTCAATACTTTCTATCTACCTTAACTCTGTCCAACATGCCTGTTCTTTTCCTACCCCTACTTCGCTTTCCTAACGTCCTCCCCTCCATAACAGTCTTCAAGAACCCGTCGCCAACCAAAACGCTCTGCATCCACTTTTCCTGGTTTTTTGGACCTCTTCCAGCAACTCTCTCTCTCCTCCTCCATCATGCCTAGAATTTAATTTAAAATTTTAATGTAATTTCAATCATACTTTTAAAAATTAATATGTCCATTTATTTATGAAGTAATTATGTTTAATAATACAATGGAATGGACTTCGGGCTTTTTGCTTTTTTATTTTGCGTAAGAGGTAACAGTTTAAATGTCCGCTTAATATTCTAGCCAAAAGTTGCTTGAAGCATAGCAAGGTGATATTGATACTATTTACGCTTGATAAAAAATTCATTGAAATCTTAAAGTTTATGTTACTCCATTAGTATGAGCTGCGAATATTACGCCAGAAGTACAAGCATTTACTACTCTCTTCTCTTTACGATATAGTTGGGGATCGGTTTGGTTGGTGCGGTGGATTGTGCTACGACTTCTCATCCCGAGTCCTCAGATTCAAATCCCAGCGGTGGCAGAATTTTCTCAGGTAAGAAAAGCATTGCACTGTGTTTTGAAATGGCCTGAACTTCTGGAGGGGTATCATTTCTTACGCCAAGGAACAAATAATGCGTTTTCCGCGACGCGTTGGGATGCTCATTCTTGGAAAGAGGTGCTTTGGTTACGCGGGAACTTTTGTTTGCCCAATTGCTAAATTGACGTTCCAACATGGTGAACGAGTGACAGGTATTCGGCTAGGAAAACAGCGGGAAGCATTATGGGTGAATGATTCTTGATGATTTCCAAGAGCACATCCTGCTAAAGGGTTGTTCGACCTTTGGGCTGACGTCATGAACATCGCGTCTTCTATTTTAAAACGTCTGTTACGTCATTGCGCGCAAAAAAATTGTCTTCCGTGGATCTCTTTAAGCTCCCCCAACCCCCAAACTCGTATTTTTTTTGTCTATTTAATTTCAAAAAACTGATCCATGTGTCCCATGCTATTCGTTTGATGATGCCAATATTTTAACTGCCCCGGTGGCGGCGGGGTAACGTCCTCGCCAGCCAACTCGGAGGCCTCGGGTACGATTCCCGCCTAGTTGGATTTTCCTCCACCTATGGTTTGGGTGTATGCAATTGTCTTCAATGTGATGTCTAAGGGTTAGGTGGAAGAAGGGACTACAAATCTCAAGCTCGCCCAATTAAGTCGACAAGTAAATAACATAAATAAAAGGAGGTGCGAGCACTTCGCACAGTCAAATGTGTGTACGAGTCGTACACACATTACAATGTCGTGCATAAGTGTAAATTTCCTTAATCACTTTCACAAAATAATTCTTTTTTTTAATAGCCGATCAATTGAAAATATATTCATTTCTCCAATACATTCCCAGAACCTGTCCCATTGTGCTATTGTGCTTGTTTGTGCTATTTCACCTCGGATCGCTCGAACTGCTTATAACTATTTACTTTATCGTGTGTTCTATAGGTACAAAAAGCCATTGTATTAATTACATCATTTTATATCTTATTTCAACGGCAATAAACATTTTCAGGCATCCTGAAAATTTTGCTGATGAAATCTGAGGCGCGGTTATGCACGCATTTGATACAGCTTTTCCAGACATGATCATTCCAAAAGTATTAATCGTAGCTACATGAAACAAACATCTTTTCAACAACATTAGAATTGAATTTAAGTCGACGGCCTTCTAATTTATTCTGTAAAATTTTCGGTATAGTTAAATTTAAAATTTGAAACTTGTCAAACAAACATTCACACAATCATTATGATACTTGTGATATTTTTGTCTCCATATTAACTATGTCCTAGCCAAATCGATTAGGACAGGTGAAATAAAACTGCAGGAAATTCTGCAACAGTGGCAAATCTCGTGTGCACACAAACGTGAAAATTTCACAGCTCAAAAATTATCGCCGTATGAGCAAATAATTTTTTACGCTGAAAATTCTCGCATTTTCGGAAGTAGTTGACGATTATGGTTGAATTGTTTCGTTCGAGGTTTCATCGCATATCTCCTTAATCAATTCAACCTTCGGGCTCATTACTGCGGTTGCTAGGCTGTCTCGGTCATTCTCAAACTTAGTGGTGTCTGTGGTTAGCACTTTTGCTGGAAATACATTTACGACAACTTCATGTAGGTCAGAGTGTAAATAAAGTCTGTATCTCAAGATATAACGCAATTCATAGTAACCCTTAATAAAAATAAAACGGCTTAGGATTTGATTCCGAGCAAATGTTGGCTATTAATAATGATGCTTATAATTTAGGTTCCGAAATCCGTAAAAATTCCAACTAAAATAATTAACAACACTCTAAGGAAGTCATTATTAATTTTTTTCTTATCCGAAATGGTTATTAATGCCTCTTTCTGCGTCTTTTTTTTAAGATTTGTCGAAAGGAAGTCGTAAATGAGATGGGATTATTTAAATGAAAATGTGGGCTTATCACCAGAAGCCAGCGGAACGTTCGACGCTGGAAAATATAGTTATTGAACAATGATCGTGCATTGAGACAGTGTTTAATGTGCTCAATACTCGATACCCGCGGGGAAAGTCGTATATAATCAACACATAAATGACACGTAACTTTGCCGTCATTTTATTGGCCACATACAATGTCGGCCCATAAAAAGCACTGAATTACCGCAGAGAAGGAAATAGGTAGTGTTTTGATTAAAAGTTCTACTGTTTTGGCGGTTGGACGTCATTCTAAAGCATTAATAGCTCTGCTGCGCCCTTGCCGTTTGGAGATACATTCCATGCCCAAGTGTGATTTCATTTTATGGCATTATGCAGAAAGCCGTTTGTAAAGGATGGTGATTAAGCAATTAAAAGGGGTTTTCCAGTACGTCAAGGACGCATCAGGTCGATTTTTCTATGCGTCATTCGTTTAGGCTGAACAACCGCCTTATTTCCGTCAGTTAAGCATCCGTCTTATTTCCGTTCTTACAAGGCAGTCAAGAGGAGGAGGGAAAGGTTCGTGAATGAAACAAATGACGTGAGCCCAATGGAATGCGCATTTACCAAGGCAAAGACTCGTAACACCGGATTATTACGCTTGTCTCATTCTACTAAAAAGACAAAAGTCTTACGAAATGTGGAGACATATACCCCGACCTCCTAGAGGTGAAGCGGAAGTCATCTGCTTGCTATCAAGGTATAGAACCTTCTGAAGAGATACTAGCTTGTTTAAAAGAGTACGAAAATCAGACCTCGTGGTATCACCCAGGACTTGAATTCGCTAGTGGCGTGCTGACGATAATGTGCCGAAAGTGACAGGTAAACTGCCGTCTCCATTAACGTGCAATGCTGCCCTGCACGGATACTGTGAAGGCCGCTAACCTTGAATACTCGATGCATTAAATGTCCTTAAATGAAAAAAATGCGTCATTCGACGTTCGTCGGCGAAAATCCTCGGTTGATCGAATAGGCGCCGTAGATAGTACAACAATGGCCCACCAAAATACGGACATGGTGATACTCGGGCCATTGGTTGGTCGGGATTGTTGGGATAAGGTCATTTGCGCTATAAGGGATGGGTGGGAAAGGAAGGGCGGAGAAAAACCCTCGGCGTCGGCATTAGCCTACTCTTGTCGAAAGGTGCCAAGGAGTCCGCAGTTTGACGTCCCATCCGACGGACGTCTCACTCACCCAAAGTGCTCTACACAAAGCACCTCGAGTTGGGATCGGGATACCACTGAAAAAATATTTGTTGTCTCCAGGATTTGAACCCGGGCCTTCGCGGTGGGAAGCCTGTACTTTTATTACGTGTGCAGGGCAAGGAACAAAAGTGATGAAGGATGCAATTGCGATGTACGTAATTCCTCGTATGTGGATGTCTTTTACATATTTGTAAAAAAACACAGGGGATGTGATGCTATTGTAATTAATGACATAGCATTATTAATTAATTTATCATTTCCTCTCATATCACACATTTCAAACAAATAAAGATATACGGAAAACTTTATGGAAACCCAAAGAATAAGACCTGTGTTGGGGCTACCGATATTTAATAATTTCATGTATTTCATTTGAAAAATTAGCGATTTATGCAGTTACATATCATTAGAAGAAAGGTAAATTAGAATTTTGCGAAGAAAGGGAAGCAATTTCATGTACATATCAGATAATATTTCAACATTATCGAGGTCAAATAAAAATATTTGGGCTGAAGCTGGAAAAACATCTTTTTTCCACATTTCAAACCACGTTAAAATAATTTGAACACTTTCTGTTCGAAGTAAATTAAAACATCTTTCGAATAAAGTGGAATGGGGTAAATGGAAAATCAGATTTTGTGATAAATGTAAATAAATTTAATGTGATAAATGTGATGAATTTAATGAGTGTTTGCACGGCAGTCAAGGCTTGGTAGTGAATAATAGATAACTGCTATAACTAAGATAATTACATAAGATAGCTAGATAACTAAATGAGAGGGCTGAGATAACTAACTAAGATAAGTACATACCTGTAACTAACATCAGTTAGTGTTTCCTCTGGGTTTGTATGAAAGTTGGAATTCGAAGAGTTGCCTTTGTAGCTTGCTGTGCTTCTACGATGGCGAGACTGAAGGAGTGAAGGATGAACACTGAGGATTGATTGGGTGGAGTTTTAAACGAGTAGGATTCAAATGCACAAGCTAACCTTGATTACTCGTCAAAGATTGATTTGTACGGTATCCTTTGTCACAAGACTATCCTCCTGTAAGACTGCCTCTTCATTAAACTACCGCTAATGGTCTTGATGCGCATTGACTGTAGACTTATTATCCATTTTTCCCCTCAGTAAAAGATCCGTATTGGTTTCGATTTGCAAATGCTCCCATGTGTCGCAAGCATCCTTAGAGATCAGAGTTAAGGAATGGAAATTTCCGAAAAGGCTGGAGATGTCATCGTCCGTGATTGTTGTTGTAGAATTATTGAAATGTATCATTTTGTTGGAACTTCAGTAAATTAAAGTAGTGCCCAGAATATATTGACATTTTCGAGAGCAGCTGAGTTGTTTTTGCCTAAATCTAGATTTTTCGATGATTTCCCTAATCCGTTGTAATCAATTAAATCCAACATCTGCCTTAAAATATACTCACAAGTGTTTAACATTATCAGCATTCATTTGAGCACCCTCGCTTTGAGAGGTTTACTATACTTTATTATAGAAACTCACCGCGATTATAAAGCAAATTAAATAGAATAGCGCATTCCGCTTCATTTAACTGTTTTTTTTTTCCCACAGCAACCGCCGCGTAAGAGACTACGAGCCGGAACAAGTCCATTATTTTTCATGTTGGCTCAGTGGCGGAGGCTGTGAGGAAACTGGTTTCAATGTTGAAAAGGCTTATGTCCTATCATGTGTATCACGTTAATCATTTCGAGAGACGCGAGGAACTCGGTTTTTATTAGCCTCAAACGGGTTGATAATTTAGATTGAAGTGTGCCCCCATGATGACGTCTTCCTCTTGCCAAACTGAACGCTCTCAACAGCGCTCGGGGAGAATGGGTCTCTTTTTTGTCGGATGCTTGTGCTAGATCCTGGTTACACAGCGTCATCCCTTCTTTTTTTGTACAAAAGTGATCATTATGCCTCAATAGTGGCATACAGTGCATGTGGGCAAGGTTCGATTAAGCTGTAGGCTCAGAAATAATGTTGCCGATATGTTTTTAACATGAAGTCAATATCATATTGTATTCGATTTAAAATATATTTCTTTCCTTGAGAGAAAGACAGAATAATTTTATCTTTTAAATAATAAATGGCTCTTTTTAATAAAAATCGCCCTTACCTTTGCCAACAATTTTATCCGACTTTGAATCATACCATGAGATATGATTCGAAGCCGAGTAAAATTGCTTCGAAAACGTTCCTGTTGAATGTTTTCATTAATCTAACCAAATGTTCAAACCTAGGCATGGACTTGCAAAACAAAATCTTTGCTCTGTGAGCATTTTGTTTGACGTCTCAAAATAATTAATCAAAGTGGCGAAGGTATCAAATCTCAGCATATGAGATTAGAGGCGCTAAGTTTTGGGTCATTATAGTTCACGTTCTTTATCTCAGTGTCGACGAAGTCAGTTTCATTTATCTTTAACATCGTTGTTCAAGGATAACGCAATATATCTTTGTTGACATGCTCTGAATATTCCTATTTTGTAGGAACATTTTTTACTATATTTCCAAAAATCATGTCAAATATATGTGGGTTAGATGAAGAGCATGTGGAGTACCAATACGTAATTCACATGATGATCGTATCTGGTGTTTAAAATACATTTGCATGCGCTCATAACTGTAAGTTATACCTGACACTCTAAGCATATTATTATTTTAAGCAAACGTGATGCTGGTTATCCCCGTTGGAAAAAAATTGAGAAAGATGTCAATCGTATGAGTATGAAAATTAATACAAGTTAAGCAACCAGTCCAGTGAATTTTTAGTGGAGTGACTTCACTGGCAACGGTTCTGGGGTTGATCACGGCATTGTTTGTCGTTTTATTTTTGCGAGCGGTAAAGGAAACGCTCTCACTCCTCTTCAAATTTCACTGTACGGAACCCGGAATAGTTCAATTCCTGGTCCTACCATGATTCATTGGAGCTGGGTCGCAGGATACTTGATCGTAAATTATGAGACGTAGGAAAGTTGCATTATGGGCAGCGACAGTGATGACGTATGAAACAAGATCTATGATCACGCTCCTGGTCCCGTTTATCTAGTAAAAAACTTACATTTTAAACCTGTTCTATTCTTGATCTTTCCAATCTGATGTTATAACACACACTACTGCAGTGTGATAGTATTTAAGATATATTTCTGAGGATATTTAGAAAGTCTTATAGTCTGTAAGTCTGATGTGAGTCGGTTTGTTTCCCACACCAGTTAATGCATTCTAGTAATTTCACCGACTAGTCTGGCAAACTTACCTAGAATTTTTTTTTATTTTACAAATCAAGCTTATCTTCGGCTCAATGCATCATATTCAGGTGAGTCTATCTCATAAGGATACGATTCACTAATAGATGCTAGTATCATGCTTATTAATGAGTCTTACTGTGACACGACTTTTTAACCTTCTCATCTCAGTCCTGAAGTACTCTTTGATGAATGCTAGTTTTCTCTTTATTTTCGATATTACTTCGCAAATGTTCTCATATAACACCAAAATATTGAATAGAGCATACACTTTCTATTTCTCTAGAATGATAATGTAAGCGCTCGGCGTAGAATTTGGTTTTTCAGATTTCTATTATCACACATTTCGTTAAAACTTAATTCGAATTGGAAATTTCTATTTAAGTAGCTATCTTAAGTATCACATCTACGACAACGTCTTTCCATTCCAGTGGGCCGTAATCGGAATGGTGAATTTAACCTTTAACAGCGGAAGTAGAAAATCATTTATTTAACACGTATTTTTCAACGAGTAAAATTTGGTAGGATATTTCCTAATATAAAACGATTAGAAATCTGAAGTAGCATTTCATTTTGCTTGCTCAATATGGGAGGATTCACCGCATCTCGATACAGAAGTGAAATACGGAAACAATTAGCTGACCGAAGTTTATCGATTAAAAGACTTTTTGAATGATCACTTTTTAATTTGAATCATACGTGTTATAAGTTGACTGGTGGGCGGTTGTGAAAAATGGATTGCCTTCCTACAATTTTCACTGCGGAGAAAAGTATTATTTTTTTAATAATCGCTATTTTATAACACAAAATAACATTTCGTATTTCGAAGATATTGTATGTCTCTCGCATACCGCTTTCAAACTTTGTAATAAATAGCATTTGCACATCTCCCTCGATGACGAGGTTCAGGTTAGGTAGGCTACATAAGTTTCCTGGAATACCTCACTAACTTTCTCCACTGAACTTCCTTATAGTGGATGTTAACGTGGGAAAATACTTTTGAAGCGCTGTCACCAAATTATATTCATAATGAAGGAGTGTTTGGAGTTATAACGTTTGAATTGGAAGAATAATCCAATACGTGACGGAAGGTATAGGCTAGAAGGGACGAGGAGGGAAATTCGAAGAGTTTGAATTTAAATACGTTGTATTACGTTGACTAAAGACGTAGGCGAAGAGCAAGGGTATATATTTGAAGCAATTATGATGAGACAACTAATATTCAGTTAATTATTTAAAGTAAGCTGCATTTTAGAGGCACAATCAGACGTCGGTATTCAGTTTGAGAACAAATATACGGATTATACACCCAAAATGTTTGTTTATTAGGTTAAAATTCCTCACATATTCGATACAAATGCCCGTTTATTGAGCGAGTGCATGATATTAAATATTTGGGCAAGTTACTGGTTAGTGTATTTAGCCGGTAAAGGTACATTTTTAACGAAGAACAAAGATTAAGATATGTATTGTAGAAATTTTATTTAATTCGTAATAAGTACCCCATTTATTTTCCTCGTTTCATTTATTGTCTGAATCTGATGGTGCAATCGTTTTGGGGGGAAATTATTATTGCACTCTTGAACGTGTCCTTACCCTTCAAAATACAACTTTGAGAACAGTAATGTTTAAAAGGTAATGCGAGCTTAATTTCCCATTATTTCTAGTTTTACTCCTATGGATTGAAGATTATTACCTCCATAGTAATTCTATGTGTTTATGCACACGTATAGCACGGATGAAATAAGGTATAAAAGCTTAAAACAAAGAAAGGACACTCACGAATATGGCTGGATTCGACGGGCAAGCTGTCCTCTGAGGACGATGGATATCAGATCTTCTCAAATCAACCAATCAACTTCTAAAATCCCCACCGCGTCCTAAAACCACTCCCATGCCCTGCAATAAACCTAGAAGCAAAACATGTCCTATTTTAAAAACCAGAATCCCATCCCTCTCCTACCAGCTTTTTAACCCTATCCCACCAATTCTCTACTCCTCATGTACCTCCAGCGATGTAGTTTACCTTCTGAAGTGCCAACTTTGCCCTGCATTTTATATTGGAGTGTACCACACCCCTCAATATTAGAATCAATAACCACCGGGCCTCATGCAAGAATTCTTCCCTGATTGGTATGCTACCAATCTCCAAACACGCCTCCGAATACAACACTCCCTTTGATAAATGATATAGCGTATCCATCTTAGCATCCCTCCCACCCTCTGACCCCCAGTGAAAGTCAAAACACTAGAGCAGGCGTTCATTTGGCTCCTAGATTTCTGGAATAGTCTAGGTATTAATATTAGACAAAAAACCCCAGGAATTAATATTAAATAAAAAAACCCCGATCTTCACATATTTTCATTCCACCTCCGGCCTCCAACACTTTCCATATTATCCCCACACTTCTAAATATCCCTTTCCTAACTCTTCCTCTCGCAAACTTTTCCCCACCTTCCCCTTCCATCCAGCGTTTCCAGCCCCTTCTTTTCCTCAGTTCTGTCCTTCTCTTCCTTGAGAAAGGTGGCGTTGACCACCGGGAATTCGAAACCTAGTGAGTTTCTTTTCTTTTTTTGTGTGTTTATGTGTTTATGTGTTTTTGTCTTAGTCCACTAATGCTAACTGCATATACATTATATATATACACACACACACACACACATATATATATATATATATATATATATATATTATTATTAGGTAATCTACCGGTTAAGGTAGGTTTTTGGATGGACACAACTATCAAATAAACATTTTGTGACTCCCCACCTAGCAAACTAATCTATATCAGGTCCCTCTTCATCTCGGTGTACTTCTTTCCTCCCTTCATCCCGTCCAACATCCCTATCCTGTTCCTACCCTTACCTCTCTTGCCCAACATTCTCCCCTCTATTACCGTCTTCAACATCCCACTGCCGATCAATACATCCTTAATCCATTTTTCCTGCCTCCATAGAATTTCTCCCAACAAACCCCTCTCCTCGCTCACCATCCCTGGTACTTCCTCATTGGTTTTCTTTTCGGTCCATTTCACCTTCTCCATTCTTCTGCACACCCACATTTCAAAAGCCTCCAATCTACGTCTATCCTCCTGCTTCAGTGACAACGTTTCCGCGCCGTACAAAGCTACGCTTCATATCAAAGTTTTTACGAGTCTTGTCTTAACATCCCTACTGAACGTCCCCGTCATCAACTCCCTCCTTGAGAAAGCCTCCTTACCTAGCGCAATTCTTCTCCTTACGTCCCTACTACTTTGGCCGCGTTGGTCCAAAACACTTCCGAGACATGTCAACTGTTCTTTCTACCTGTTCTACTTTTCCCCTCCTATTTTAATGTTTAGCTTAGCCTTTTTCTTTCTGGAAAATCGCGTAATCATTGTTTTATTAATATTGATTCTCATCCCATATCTATCTCACTGAACCTTCAATTCACTCAGCAATGCTTGCAACCCCTTGGCTGACTGAGCAACTAATGCTTGGTCATCAGCAAACCTAACCGATTTTACGAATTCCCCTCCGACTTTCATTCCTACCTCCAGTTCTTCCCATGCCGGTTTAATCATTTCCTCTACATATACATTGAACAGTACCGGTGACAATGGGCAACCCTGCCTTACACCTCTTCCTAACACTGCCCATCCGGACTCTCCGTTCCCCACTCGTACCTGAGCAGTCTGAGACATGTACAGGTTGCGGATCAGTCTCCTGTCCCTCCAATCCATTCCTATGTTCTGCAATACACGCATTAATTTTTCCCAATTCACTCTATCAAGCGCTTTTTCGAAATCTACAAAACAGGAAAAAACGTCCTGATTGTATTCTATATTCCTCTCGACTAGTGATCTCATTACTGCAATGGCATCACGCGTACCTCTTCCTTTCCTGAACCCAAACTGATCATCCCCTAAGTAATCATTTGCCTTACTCTCTATCCTTTTGTTGATGATCCTGAGAATAACTTTAGCTGCGTGGGATATCAAACTTATTGTTCTGTAATCCTCACATGACGAAGCCTTTGCCTTTTTTGGAATAGGAACTAACACCGATCTCACAAAATCTTCCGGCCAGATTCCTTCCTCATAGATACTACGAATCAGTCCATATATGGCCTTCTTCCCACCTTTCCCTAACCATTTCAACATTTCTACAGGAATATTGTCCACCCCCACAGCCTTATTTGCTTTCATCTCCTTAAATGCCCTTTCTATTTCATCGTCGAGTATGCCTGGACCTAAGCTATCTTCTTCTACGTCATGTTCCTTTTCTATGTCTAACCTTGTCGGCCTAAGTTCTTTACCATACAGTGTTCCTATATATTCCTTCCATCTCTCTTGGATTTTTCCTGGTTCAACTATTATCTTACCCCATTTATCTTTAACTGTTAGCACAGATCTTGCCTTCTTACTTCCCGATAATAACTTAACCTTGCTGTATAGAGCGTATAATGAATTTTTGGTACTCAATCTGAACCCTTCTATTGTTTCAATTTTCAATAAAGAAGTACAAGTAGAAAAAATGTCTGACTGTCCTATAGTTGGTGAAATTTTCAAATGCCTTATTTAGTCGGGATCCACTTGCCATGAAACGTCATTGCGTTTTGGCGAGGGGTTTAATTATTAATCAACGTCTCAAGGATCTCGCTCACGGATACAATAACATTGAATAACAATGCTTGGCGTAAAGGCTGTAGCATACAAAAAAAGCCCACTCAAACTATTCCCTTCGTTCGAAGGAGTTCCCTTTCCCCTGAGGCGCCGCTCAAAATTGCCTCTTTTAACCAAATGCCTCCTTATTCGAGTGTTTAGTCTTTCCAACGGCTCGCAGCCGGCGGGATGTTTACCTAGAACTCGTCGCCTCGTGCGTACTCGACGGCCTGCCTCCCCCGCCCTTGCTGCCCAGGGGAGAGCAGGAATTCTCGTTTTCGTGGAGACGTGGTCCGTTGATGGAAACGTCCTGACCGGGGGTTCGCTCCTTAAAAGCCCTCTTCCCGAATTCGCTCCTCCCACTCCCCCTTGCCATCCGACCACTCTCCGAGCCGCAAGCACCTCAGTTCCCCTGGTGCGCTCCCAGTTGCCACGATGCAGGAAACGGGTAATTCCGTATCCAAGAAAAGCACACTAGAAGAGGGGACAGGCACTCGTTACGCTCCGGTTTATCTCTAGTGGGTGGGCACTCTCCCACGATAAGATATGTCGTTGTTTGCACTTGCCTTACCGATTTATTTCGTAACGTGGAAAGTTGGAATTTTTCCTCACCAATAATTCTGCGTGGCGTTAGTAATCCGCAATAGGGGAGTTATTATAATGCCGAAGTTTCCGCGAGAATGGAAACGGTTATATATTTCGTTACGGTTTTGTTCCACTGTTCAGAGACTATATAATATTAGACTATCACTCCCTGCGTCAATGGTTCGATTTCTAGGTAATACTGGCCTGATGGCGTCTCATACAACTTAAAAATTTTAACTCGGAATCCTATATAGCATACGATTCAAAACCACCTCAACTATATTAGTTCCTCACACACTATATATTTCGACAAATTCCATTTATTATTATTAGGTAATCTACCGGTTAAGGTAGGTTTTTGGATGGACACAACTATCAAATAAACATTTTGTAACTCCAAACAAACCCAATCCAGCAACCTAATCTATATCAGGTCCCTCTTCATCTCTGTGTACTTCTTTCCTCCCTTCATCCCGTCCAACATCCCTATCCTGTTCCTACCCTTTCCTTGCTTGCCCAACATTCTCCCCTCTATTACCTTCTTCAACATTCCACTACCGCTCAATACGCCTTTCATCCATTTTTCCTGCCTCCATAGGATTTCTCTCAACAAACCCCTCTCCTCACCCACCATCTCCAGTACTTCCTCATTTGTTTTCCTTTCGGTCCATTTCACCTTCTCCATTCTTCTCCACACCCACATTTCAAAAGCCATTTCCAATTATATAAGCATTTTTCTCCCTCGTGCAAATGTTTCTTATATATTGATGTTAGTTATTCTAAATTACTCAATCTCCCCAAAATGACGAAAACGCCGTCCCAAGCAACTGATAAAATATCTTGTTTTATATTCCCTACGTATGTAGTAGATATATGGAGACTTAATTGCATCGTATTTCCATGGAAGTGTTGAGATGATACATAATCATAATATACTCATATATGCAGTCTGTTTTTGATATTCATTTGAGGGCGGAAGGGATTAGTTTGAAAAGCGTTGTGTGTTACGGAAGAGGTATGTTTAGTGAGTTACGATGTACTTAATATGGTCTAAGTATTTTCATCAACCCATAGGCACGACCAATAAACTGGTTCTTCGGGTATTTGGTATTTCTCAGCCACTATCAAGGTGAGGATTGGGCATGAAGGAGGACCAGGAGGAAATGGTGGACTTTGAAGCTGAATTTTATAGAAGTAACTACATTGGCAGAGTGCCGACTACTCTCTAGCCATTTAGATGATGTATCGGAATGACCTAAGAAATTGGAGTAGGAGTTACAAACAGAAAATGTGCAGCCCTCAAGTTTTAAAATAGAAGAAAAAGAAGGACAATGGGTAAATTATCTTGTAAGCTAGGTGTTATTGATTTAAGTGACTGAAAATAGGTCAATACACTGGTGTTAGACTGACATCAAACCTTTCATGGGGTACACAAATTAGATAGATATGTGGACCAGCCTCAGATTAACCAGGTTTCATTGGATAAGTTGCAGAAAGTTTAATGAAAAGGGTAGAGAGAGGTATTACTCCGCTTTAGTTTACCTCAACCCCTGACCTTTAGATTACGGCTAATGAAAGTAATAATTATTATTACGCAACCGAAATAAAGTGCAATTTACATGTTTTGGTGTTAAGGAAAACCTCAACCTGAGGTCAGGGTAATCCCCAGGGAATCGAACGTCGACGAGGAAAGTGAACACCGTGCGATAAACGAAGAAGAGCGAAGGGGAATGTTTAGAGCGGGGAATAAAGGATAATGGCCGCCGCTTTTTGGAGCCATTAATGCGGCCACCGCACCTCAGCGTCCCCCACCTGTTAGTCGCGTGGGAAAACGCCTCTTCCTCGCTCAACGGTTCCCCGGTCTCCCTGCCCCCCTCCCTCTGCACTCTTCGATTCATTTCCTCTCCCTCCCCCTGCACCAGTCCCCTTCCCCCTTCTCCCCCCTCACTCTGACTCTACCCCCAACCCCCTTTTTAAGCCCCCCCATCCCTCGTCTCCCCTGTCCGGATCAAGATGCACCACCGCGAAAGGAATTGTACGAGTGCTTTAACCTCGGTCGTTTCCCATGGTTTCCGTCTTTTCAAATCCACCCCAACTCCTTTCCGCTTCCTCCATTCTCGCCGCCGCCGCCGTGTGCCGTGTCTCAGCCGTTTTTCTTCCGCCGACCACGTCCTTCTCCATCAGGCTCCGAAATCGGAGATGCCACGCTGTGTTGTAGGTTCCACCCCGCGCATTAAGTAAATGTAATTGAGCGTTTAGTGCACATTCTAACTAATTTCATATGTGCAAAGAAAACATTGGAAAGACGGCGTCTCGCAATGCGTATAAGCCTTCGTTTTGGTCAACCAGATTTGACAAACATTTGATTTTCCACACTAATCATCGTCAAAGCTGTGGATTTAAAATGAAAACGGCTCTTTCATGCTGGCAGACTGGCTTTCCAAATGCAGTTACGGGAGGCTGCAAGTTATCAATACGGACACCATGACAGAAAACACATAGATCTCTCTTTCGATAAATGTGATAACGAAATTTAGCCTCCCTAACTTCATTAATGTCTCCTTCTCTCTTTTTGTGGCAGTTTGGGATAACTTCATTGTTATTTTTGTGTGGTATTTTTCAATAGTTGGAGCAAGGATGTGAAAATAAAAGGAAATGTATCAGTTCGACCATTGCTTGGGATTGTAATATTTCATAATTGCCTGGGGTTATCAGGTCATATGGCGGAGGAATTTCAAGGATAAGATTAGGGGAGTGAGTGGGAAAGAATGAAACCGGAAGATTTCAGAAAATATTAAAATGATTTTGGCCTTAGAGAAGGAAGTGTGGTGGACTCCAGTGTATGAGAAACACCGAAAAATTGCTAGTGAATTGAGACACATAATTAGGTAAAGACCTAAAGAAACGCGAGGTAACATTAAGAAATGTACCTCAATTTTTAGTAAAAAAATCGGGAATGAAAAGAAAGTAAAGTATTGGGATACAGAGTGGTATTTTCTAGCTTTATCTCCGAAAAATATGTGGACTTTGGCATTCCAAAAGCTCACTTTCTAAGTGATAAGTGAATTAAACACTTTTCTTAACTAATTGAAACGATCTTATTTTTTTATACCACAACTAAATATAAACATTCAAAACGCAAAAACCCGCCTCAGCGAACAAATATTCATTCACATGGTTATAGGTGTATGGAAAGGGATTGTTATTATAAGGTAATCTACCGTTTAAGGTAGGTGTTTGAGTGGACACAGCTACCAAATAAATATTTTGTGAACTCTATCAAAACACAATCCAGCAACCTGCTCAACATCAGGTCCCTCTTCATCTCCGTGTACTTCTTTCCTTCCTTCATCCCGTCCGACATCCCTATCCTATTCCTGCCATTTCCTCGTTTGCCTAACATTCTCCCCTCTTTTACCGTTTTCAACATTCCACTACCGCTCAATACGCCCCTCATCCATTTTTCCTGCCTCCATAGGATTTCTCTCAATAAACCCCTCTCCTCCCCAACCATCTCCAGTACTTCCTCATTTGTTTTCCTTTCGGTCCATTTCACCTTCTCCATTCTTCTCCACACCCACATTTCAAAAGCCTCCAATCTACGTCTATCCTCCTGCTTCAGCGACCACGTTTCCGCGCCGAACATAGCTACGCTCCATATCAGAGTTTTTACGAGTCTTGTCTTAACATCTCTACTCAACGTCCCCGTCATCAACTCCCTCCTCCTTGAGAAAGCCTCCTTACCTAGCGCAATTCTTCTCCTTACGTCCCAACTACTTTGGCCGCGTTGGTCCAAAACACTTCCGAGATATGTAAACTGTTCTTTCTACCTGTTCTATTATTGTCCTCATTTTTGAATGTTTAGCTTAGCCTTTTCTTTCTGGAAATCGCATAATGATTGTTTTATTAATATTGATTCTCATTCCATATCTATCGCACTGATCCTCCAATTCACTCAGCAATGCTTGCAACCCCTTGGCTGACTGAGCAACTAATGCTTGGTCATCAGCAAACCTAACCGATTTTACGAATTCCCCTCCGACTTTCATTCTACGTCCAGTTCTTCCCATGCCTCTTTAATCATTTCCTCCACATATACGTTGAACAGCACCGGTGACAATGGGCAACCCTGCCTTACACCTCTTCCTAACACTGTCCATCCGGACTCTCCGTTCCCCTCTCGCACTCGAGAAGTCTGAAACATTAACAGGTTGCGCATCAGTCTCCTGTTCCTCCAATCCATCCCTATGTTCTGCAATACACGCATTAATTTTTCCCAATTCACTCTATCAAACGATTTTTCGAAATCTACGAAACAGGCAAATACGCCCTGATTGTATTCTATATTCCTCTCGACTAGTGATCTCATTACTGCAATGGCATCGCGCGTTTCTCTCCCCTTCTTAAACACAAACGGATCATCCCCTAAATAATCATTTAATTCACGTATTTTTGCCATGATACGACACTTGTGAGTGGGCGTGCATTGCCTTGATGAAATATGACTTTTCACGTTGCAAAACCTTTACTTTGTTCGTTTATATTTTCCTGTATTCCGTCCAGGATGTTAGCGTAGTATTTTCCGGTAATTGTTTGACCAATGGGCAGATAACCTATCAGGAGAATCCCTTTTGTATTCCCGAAAATTGAATTTGCTTTCTTTGGTGGTGGTGAATCAAATGTTACCACTACTTTGACTCCCATCTCTGCGGTATAGTAGTGCACCCAAGTTTTATTTGTGGGAACAAACTGGCAAAGAAAATCTTGTTGGTTGCTCTAAAACGAGTCAAACATTGTTCAGGAATTTGCATTCTGATGCGTTTGTGATCCTACGTCAAGAGTCCCGGCACCCATCTAGCAGATAATTTTCTCATATCCAATTCCACTGTTAAAATGTGATATGCCCATTCAGATGATATCTCAACAGCTTCAGCGATTTCTCACACTTTCAGTAGGCGTTCCTTCATGACCATTTTATGTACTCTTGCCATAACCTCTGGGGTAGTGGCACATATTGGCCGACCACTACGCAAATCATCATCTACGCTGTTCCGACCAGACAAACTCGTTTGCCCACTTGGAAACAGTTGAATACGACAGAGCAGAGTCCCCCAGAGTTTTCTGAAAGTCCGGATGAATTTCCTTTGCTTTGATACCTTTCTTTACGCAGTATTTCATCGCTACTCGAATTTCAATTTTTTCCATTTTCACAAATCATTAGACGATATCAACAACCGAGAAGCGTCCGCACCACAGATCTCGTCCCAGAGCATTGACGGGTTACGTGTTTACTGATAAATTATTGCCTATTACTACGCGGGAAACTCGTTGCGCTTGCACTGACATCTGATGGCGATTTCGAGAACCTTTCTAACTACCCTATAGGTTATATAAATAGGAATCACATGGGACTATTGGCCTTGGTTCGAATCCCGGTCTTCTCTGGGCACTCTCAGCTCCACCCTATGATTTGTGCTGTTTCTTTGATTGAAGTTTTGTGATTTTTCGGGGTACCAGGTCAAACTGGGATAAATAAACCATGAACACAGTAATCAACCCGAAGGTCGGTTTGGTAGGTGATGGTAGAGTTCACCCAATCCTTGCCCGACGACGTGTGAAATTCACACAGCAGGGTAGGGGGGTGGCAGTTCCTTTCCCTATGCGTGCCATGGTTTCCCAGGAAGACCTGGTCACAAATCACCAAGCAGTCGCCTCCTTAAAAAGACGCACGTTAGCCTTTTCCATCGGGGCGAGTTAAAGAGGGAAGGGAATGATTGAGGAACGAGGAAGAAGGAGACACTCTGCCTAAGGATTGAGAGGCGATGGTTGGACGCGAGTAGGGGCACCTGGACGGAAGAGTAAGGTTATGGTGATCTTGTCTGACCGATCGATTCAAATAATATTGCGTGAATTGACGAAAAATCAATCCGCACCCATTCATTCGCCAATCAATAAACTTCACTGAATCTCGATCGTATTTGCCTGTAGATTGGCGACAAAATATAGAAAACTCCGAATTCCGCAAACCGAGGCTCGTTGGTTCATGGCTGCAAGTCAATTTTCACGTCCTTATATTTCGCTCACCCTGAGGATTCTAATGAAGATGAATATGATATATTATTTATATCTGTATCTCACCGAGTTTGATTCAGGAGGTGTCTGTCAGGGTGTAATAGCACACCAGTTGCATATCGTCCCTTTGGGTATTATCCTTATATGTATTTTTTCATTCTAGGAAGTGGCATAACAGTTGTATCATCTAAAAGAGAAAAGTAACTGAGGTTATTTTCCTCTCATTGCAATATTTAAGTTTACACTATCACTACTTACTATCGGACTAAACAATGATTACTCCGCAAACATTTTGTTATTTAGAACACGACCAGGGTTTCACCTCAAGAGGTTCATCCATTGATACTTTACGAAGTACGTATTCTACATACAAGTTTTTGACGTATTCTAAATGGCATATTTTGTGCGAAAATTGATTTTGTAATAATTCAACATGAATAGATTCCACGATGAATGTTGTCAAAATAAAATGTGTACATCCTCTTGAAAAATGAGCCTTATTTTTCAAGTTTATTTTTCATGTGGATTCACAAAGTTTTATTTTGACATTATTCATCTTGGAACAATTCCACAAAGTTACGCCTAAAACGATTAATAATTAGCTTCCGCAAAGTCGCACCTAAAACCAGAGATTTTTTATTAATACTATATTCGTGCAAGGCGAACCCGAAAAGCGGTTGTGATACCATTACTATTATTTTAAAGATACTACGAACTTAGCGCAGCAGATGTTTAAAATATACGTACACCTTCCGGGTTGCGCCTTTATATTGACCTTTTAAAAAAATTGAGTCTATATATTAACTTCCGTTAGAGATTCATATCTCTATCGCTTTCGTAAAATAGCCGCCCTAGTTTTTGATGAGATCTTTTTGAAATATTTAAGTTTAAAAATTGAGATCGGATGAGGATTAGGGGAGATATACGAATAGATATTTTATTTTCCAGGAAAAGTGTAAACTGATGTCCTTTATTCGCAAAAGATGGAGATATGCAAGTTAAACGGTTTGCATACGAGTCGACATAACCCAGTTCGAAACTCGTCGAATCGAATAGGAATGAAATTATATATAATCATAATTAGTATAAATCGAAATTGGTTAGAAGATTTATTTTTAAAAACCGATGGTATGTGTTTTTATCTCTTTCTGGGCCAAGTGTACACGTGGCAATAAGAACAAAAGAAGTATTAATATTTTTCTTTACCGACTTAGTCAGTTAGAGAGTCTCTAAAGTCAAGAGAGGAGGGTGAGAATGATACACAAGATTTAGAGGAGTGGAAAGATGTCGTGGGTTAGAGATGGGCAACTAAATAGATAATATTGACATCTAGGATAAATCTAGATACATCGACATCTAGGAAAACTGTCCAAATGATAATTTGATACATTTATTCAATATTATCCATAGAGTGCCGTATCGAATGAAGTACCAATATTTTTTTCAGAAAAAATCTTTGCATTAAAGTTGCCCAGAAGAATGGATTTAAATAATGATGACAATTGCTACTGATAGTAACGTGTCGTGCCACCTAAATAAGCATTTATCATAGTACCACGTGTGTTATTCCCACGTAAATGTTTTATCTACTTTTATTTCATTGAAATTTAGTTTCAAATGATCCCTCAAGATAAAGTGCTGACTTATAATACGTCATTACGTTGAATGAGATGTCAGTTTTAAAATTTGAATAGTTTTACGTCCCTGGCTTCAAATAGAGTGCAGTGAATTTGTCAAAAAATATATTGCCTCCGTTGGCTTTTTGTTAAGAATGGGTATTATTTGTTGTCCTCGTAGTTTTGTTTGATTTTTTTCTGTCCAAAAGTGAGAAATTAAAAAAAAAGACGACAAAAACATATGCCATTAAAATGTTTTTTTTTCGTCGATATTAAATTATTTTGAAGGAAATTCTCCGATCGACAAAGGATGAACTGAATAAACTGCATAAATCAATGCTATAGAGCTTTAATTAACACGAGCCTCTGACTCAACTAGTCGTGCCCGGGGTACTTCTTCATTGTTTTCAAGTTTTTTATCGTTTAAGTAGTAGTTAAATATTTAAGATATCATTTTAGGAAGAAACTTTACCAGTAAATATACATCATTGTGAATACATTGAGCATTTAAATAGTGATGAGATACGGAAAATGGAAGAGGGGAGGGAAGAGCGGCCGTCAGGATTTCGTCGGGTCTCGAATCCTATCACTTCGCGACAATTAATTTTGGAGCGAATGGAATCCGAATCGCCATCTCTGTTCCCCTCATTCTCCCCCTAGTGAGATCCCCTTCTTTCGCCCGTCGCCGTCCAGGTGCGGCTCAATTCGCCCGTAATCGTACGCCAGGGGTGCGTGCGCGAGCGTTCTCCGGGTCCAGCGGCAAGGACGTCCCGTCACCTCCTCCCTCTCCCCCTGGCTCCATTTCGCTCATCCCCCTGCATCCACTCTCCCGACCTCCCTTTTCGCATGCCGCCCGAGTCATCGTCACCGTCTTCGAGCGGCGTTTGTCCCTTCAAAGGCGAGGGAAGAGCGAGAGGATCTTGCGTGGGCGCAGGTGTTGCGCTCTTACCTCCTCCCACGCCCCCTTCTCACCACTCCCTCCTCTCCCCCTCTCGCTTCCACTCCCCCAACTCCACCGGATTGATATCCTGCCTCCATCGCCTCTCTGGCTCGCTTGGCTTGTCTTCGCCCTCTCCCTCCCTCTCGCGGCACGCCGTGTCCCACGGCTTGACCTTCAACGTCACATAGCCTTGCGTAGCCTGAGTCTCTCTTTCTCCGTCCCCCCCTCTTTCCGCCCCTTTTATTACTATCCTCAACCCCCTGCCCCCCCCACACACCCTCAGTTCCTCGAGAACAGCTCCCTCCCTCCTGCAGTCCCTGCTACAACCACCGCCACTTCTTCCTCGCAGTGCTTTCATCCACTTCGCCCTCCACCCCTACGGGTTCTTTAGCTTCCCTTAAACAGGACATGATTGATTGCTACCGGTGGCAAGGGGGGGATTTCTTTTCTTCCCTTTTGATTTTGACTTACCACTTTGGCCTGAAGGAAACATGAGGAGTTGAGAGGATTCGGTAATGCACCAATGGGGTGGAGTATCATCGTGGGCCGAGAGAAATTTCGTTGATTAAACCTCTTTGTACGTGACGTCGAGCGGGTGAAATGGTAACTTCACTTAGTATTATTCGTTTAGTAATTTTTTGGATGCGGTAAAGTTAATGACGAGCACAGATTGTTCTGTACATTAATTAAATATGATCGAAGAGATTAGTGGAGAGTCCCTTCTGTGTTAATCACTCAATAAACGTCAGCTGCTCACCCGCATTACGCCTAACACAATTAATTTAATTGGTTAAATTCAGCGTTTTCACATTGTTATTTAAAATTATCCATCATATGACAATGGCGTTTTTTTCTTTTTATAATAATTCTCTCGGTGTACTTTTCTATAAATATTTAGCTACATGGTTTTAGGAAACTAAGGAGTAGGAAATAAGTAACAAGGAAATGAGTAGAATTTTTTGTGCCGCCTATTGTCATTTTTATCATCTGCCTAGGCTATATCTTATTTTGAAGCACCCATTCTCTCACGTCTGGAAGATTTAGTTGAAGGGAGAAAAATAAAAGAGGTACAGATGAGTACCAGGTGCCAGATTTTTCGGGTACCAGATCTTCCTGGGAAATCATAAACGGCACAGGGAAAGGAACTGGTCCCCCTACCTACACGTGTGAATTTCACACCCCGTCGGGCTTAGTTCTGGGTGAACTCTATCATCACCTACCAAACCGACCTTCAGGTTGAATACTGTTTTTTTTTAGATGAGTACAAGGGAAAAATTGGGATATCAATCAATCGGAAAGAAAAGAAGGGAACTTGTACTTGCACTTGAGTACTTTCATGTTGCATATTTTCTTGCAAAAATTATGCAGCTCTTCGTCAATTTTTCCTGTAATGATTCTCTTAGTATTTGCACGTACGTGCGATGCACTCTTTTAACATGAAATAGCTATTGAGCTTTTTTTTTACTTGTAAAATCAGATAATATGTACGATCCGTTGTACAGTTGTTGCTTCTTGGACATTAAATTTACTTCTTTTGGCAGGGTAAAACACTGTGATCATAGAGACTATATTGAACAATCTAACTAAATTTATTCTAAGTAAAATAATGCTGTTTTCCATGAACGGACGATTTATTCCATGGCGGCAGAACTAGGGAGTGTAAATTATACAAATTTATTGACATCCCCCTTGCAACGTCCTAAGACGCGAGATCATAGTAGGCCCTGGGAATTCTTATTGCTGAATTATGTATGATCGAAACATGCATATATAATTTCAAACAATGCTGAAGGGCTAATAGTTGTGTGTGTACATTAGAATTGTGGACATTAGAATTATACGAGAATAAGTTTACTATAATTTTCTTTCACTCCATTCTTCGTATGTTTTGCAGCGTCACATATTATGCACTGGAGGTGCCACTCATATGTATATTGCATCTTCCTGTTCACTATGCTCTAAGATAATATTAGGTTATTCCCCTGGCGTATGAGTCAAATTTTTAAATTATGGAGAGGTGATCTTAGTGTTTGTCAGACATGAAATTCATTGTTTCCATTCCATTGCCATAGAATCTTCCGCATAAAAAAGAATATCATACAACTGTGGTGAAATTGCACTACGTACCTTTATTTTTTAAATGTCTGTTAGTATTTGATGAGTATTTTTCTAGTGTGAGTCAACCTTAAATTTGAAAAAGTAAGAGAAAGGAAGAAAGTAAAAATGCAGACGAAAATTCTCCCCAAAATTTCCACCAACTGATGTTACTTTTATCATATTTTTAAAGAGTTAATTAACGAAATAGTCTTTTCTGTGAATTGCTTGGATAACCGCTCGTAAAATGGCACCTTAAATATTCCACAAAGATAGTCTACCAACCAACAATATAGACTCCATGAAATCATGTTGGTATTACCATTTGCCAAAGGGTAAGTTTTTGTTTCCCTCTAATTCATGATAAGATCATGAATAAATACTGCCTTTAAATAAACGTAGTATAACATTTCCAGCTGCTAAAATGTCCTACACGCTCTCGTTCTGTCAGTAAATATATGATACTAAGGTCTAATCAGCATCGTTACTTTTTCAAATAATATATTGGTAAAATATCGAAGGGCAATTACTTTTAAGATGCGTTGATAATATTAATTTCAGTACCCATTAGCTGTAAAATACCTTTTTTCCACTGACCATCCCCTGACAGTCTCTATTACTTTGTGCACACAAATATACATCCTTTAAAAATAATGGAAATACTTCACCTCGGGTCAGATTTTGTTTTCATATTTTCTCGGTGTCGATATGCGTATTATACGAGTATATCTTTGCTCAATTGATGTCGTTTTTACGTAAGGGGAAACTCCAATGATATTTTTGCGTACATATTTCTACTTGCTGATGGGCGAGCCAATCTAAACTCACTGCTCAATTAGTTTCTTCTTCTTTGGCGATCTAGTCTTAGTCTATTCATCTCCATGTGAGCCAACCCCACATCGTCCTTCAAATCTGATTCATGTACTCTTTCCTTTCCCGTATTATTTTTCGCGTTTGTATCCACTTCTGTTAATCGTCCTTCAGAGGCTCTCGTGTCGATTGATGTGCCGTGCCTTCTTTATGGAAATGTTTTTCAAAGCGTCTGCCTTTCATCGGATCTCCGTCTTTTTTTACCCTAACATTATTTTTAATTTAGCCTCTTCGATTTTACCATAACTCAGCGGATTGTAGTCTTCTACGCTCTGCTACTTTTACTTTCCATGTTTCATTGCCATCCAACATAATTCTTCACAGAAAGGTATTGAGGAACACTTTTCTTCGAGTTTGGTTATTTCAGTGGATTTTTTAAACTTTTTTTCTGTTATTAAAGTTTGTTTTCAACTGAGTTTTTTGCTCCAGTGTTTCCTTGAGCGCTCTTTCGCTCTTTGCCAAAACCACAATATAACCGCAAATCGGATCATGTATCTGTACATGTACCCATAGTGGAAATTATCAACTATCAACACCATGATTCTTGAAATATTTATTTCTGGAGTTGAAGATTTTGCGCCGTTTTTCGTGACCCGCACGACGTATTTCATAGTTTCTTGCTGCTTTAAATGGAATTTTTGCAATAGAATATCTAAAGGTAAATAGTGGTCAATCACGAAGAGACAATAGAAGAGGTGGAAGGTCACAAAGTCTCGACTTCCATTTTCAGTACTAAATTACGTAAAAATATGCATATTATGACACTATATTATGAAGGATAGTAAATTGATGAACATCAAGACAAACTGGAAAATGTATTGATATTATTAAACTCAGCTTCGCATCCTTGGTGAACGAACTAACCCTTAAGGTTCTACAAGAATCAGTTGTTTATCCTGACGTATCATAATTTTTACTAATTATATGAAGAACGCTCTTGGAAATCTTAGTTGAAAAATGCAGCAGCTTTATCCAATTTTCATCCCTAATTTTGTCCACCGGGAAAGAATTTACCCTCCGTTGCGAGGAGATCGTTTTCTATTCAAGGTGTAGAGGCCGTACAGTACCCTCTTTACTCTGTCTCCGTCGGAAATTAAACGACCTTTAAACCCAAAACTAGCTGCCCACCTGTGGGAATGGGATTAGCTGGTGTCACCAGTTGCCAGAGCGAAACCCACGTTCCGTAATCGGGGATGTTTCCCATAAATAAATCCACAATGAAGAGAGAATTTGTGATGCAATCCATGTAAACAATGCCTTTAAAGAAACCTCATTTCCGCATCTTTTTTTTTCGTCCATTTCTCAACAAAGTTCAACGCATTTAGCAAGCGCGAAAACTCCTCACCCTCCCTCCTCCCAACCGAAAACAAAGCCGTGGCCATGCTTGGAGGGAACCCAAATCAGAGAGAGGGATGCTGCTCGCTGCCTTTTACAATGTCAGTTCCGCCCGAATGGACCCTTCCCCCCTCCCGGTTGTTTCTCCAGCCGCCCCCTCCTCGGCCAGGGATACCTTTCGGAACAGATGGCGGACGTGTTTAAAATTCCACTGCACCATTCCAAAACCCGCGCATCGGCCACGGTGCGGTCACGAAGACCCTCGACTCCCTTGGGGCTTTCCCAGCAGAGTGGTCCAGTCTGTGGAACGTGCTGAGAATCATTTAGCGAGAAACAAGAGTGCCTTCCAAAAGTAATGCATTTATTTTTTTAAAAGTAATTTGTGGGACAGATTTGAACAAACACTTAAAATTCTTCAAAGTACTGCCCTAGGGCCTCTACACATTTTTCCAGCGAATCTTCCATGATATTTGTCTGTCTATCTGCTTCTTTGTATGTATACACAACCACAGGTAGTCATTTCAGAATGGTGTTCAACGCGATTGGAATATGGTTGACATAATTGTGTGTGGGTCGCGGCAGTCCAGGGGTATACTGATCCGAGGATCCGGGTTCGGGTACCAGATATTCGTGGGAATCCAAAACCGACCCAGAGAAAGGAACCGACCCTCTGATGTGTGAAATTAAATCGCCGTCGGGCTTATTGCTGGGTAAACCCTAACATATACACGTATGTATACATAAATATTACATATAATACATGTATATAATATTATATATTATTGTTTATAATATATACACACAATTATATATATATATATATATATATATATATATATATTCATTCGCATAGAAATAGATATAAGGAAAAGGGATAGGAAATCAGGAGGAAAAAAGGAAATTGAAATCAGGAAGATAAACAGGTATTGGAGCATTTGAGACGTGGGTGCAGAGGCGGATGGAGAGAGAGAGAGAGTATTTCACGTTAGGAAAAACAAATAAGATTAATCTGTTCATGGTGGTGGAAGAGAGAAGTCATTTCGGCAAAATTCAGAGAAGGTAAGAAAAACGATTGGAGGTAATATTGAGTGACAGAAGACTGTAGTAGATTGGTATAGGTAAAATGTGGGGTAGACAAGTTAGAGGCCGAAGAAGATTGGGCATGTTGGACAGAATAAATGGAGGCAGGAAGCTTGCCGATCTGAAGGCTAATATTAATGGAGGATCTAGAATAATTCTCTAGTATTGTGCTCGTATCGGGCTTAAATACAAGGGTGCTCTGAAAAGTTTTCGACCTAACAATGATAAAGGGCGTTTTTCTGAATTTTTTTAGGTCGGAAACTTTTCAGACCACCATTTTATTTAAGCTCGATACGAACACAACAAAAGAGAATGATGTTTGATCTTCCATTAATATTTTTCTTCGGATACAAAGATACAAGAAATTTTCTGAAATTTTTTAAGTCGGAAACTTTTCAGACCACCCACGTATTTCGCGGAGTTTAGTTGTTTTTATCCGTGGAAAAGCTATCTTTACCGGTAGAAAACTCTGAACAATAATATTTTTATCATTATTCTGGAAATAATTTGAATCTAATTTTTTTTATTTATGGTAATTGGATTAATTGAACTCAGACGAAAGTACTTCTTTTGTCGGTAACAAAAAATATCTATGTAAACTATTTGTGTTAGACTTAAAAAATTCCCTTTAAATGTCTACATTTTAGCCTGAAATAGTATCCCGAATTATCTATTGGCTTTTCGTCGAGAAAAATAAAGCACGCACTTCATAAAACTGGCTGAGGATGGTGGGGGAACGTAGGGTCCCTTTGGCGCGCGGGATGGTGGGTACCTGCGTCCTGCGCTACTTGGTCAGTTCTTGTGTTTTTCCACGGAATCGGTGACGAACGCGCGGCCGGCTCCCTTGGAATGCCAAGTATGGGCGGTGGGCGACGTTGGGCAAGCGGGACGGAACAGAGGAGCGGGGGCGGGGGGAGGGAGAGGGGGAGCGGGGGGTTTGGTGCGAAGAATGGCGATGTAGCGAAGGGAGTGTGCGGAGGGGAGGGTGGGCGGCGAGGGGAAGGGCCGTATTCCGATACAGCGAAGTTTTCCGGTATTTATGCGTCATTTAGACGATGCGATACCTCTCGCGGAATCTGTAATTTTACTTTTCCAAACTGCCTGTTATTACAAACAAGAGCATTTTAGTGGTCTGCTTCAGATAATTAAATGATGAAGACGCTGTGATATTCTTGAAAAAAAATGTACGAGGGAGATAGCGTGTAATCAAAAATTCTAATATTATTCCAATTTAGATATATCCTCGTAAAATTGTTTGTTGAAAGTGTAAATAAATAAAATAGACGATACCTGTACGTGTATATTCAATCAGGCTACTTATAAACCGATAATTCACATGCTATGCGATGGAATGTCGATACGCGGTTTTATGAAGATATATGTTGCATTACATAGGTAGATGAACTTATTTTCTTGGATCAAAGTCGCTAGATTGGGTCGCGGTTGGATGCGATGTGTCGGAGTTTAAGACTTGACTCTAGAGAAGAGTTTCTTCACAGAGATTTTTGTGAGACAAATCTTCAGTTTGGAAATACAAATGAATTTCGAAAATTCAACTGCATCTTTCAATTTTCAACCTTTTCGCGGAAACCTTTTCCTTTATCAAGCCTTGGATATGCAAAATAATTTGAACAGCCGCACTAGGCCTCACTACCACTGACTCAATCACACTAGAGTGATTCGTATTTGCTTCCTAATTCGTTTACAGAGCTTGTTCTCTATTTGTGAAATCAATGGCTTCAGACACAATTAATTGGACAAACACTGAATCGCGATGTCGATATTTATCCCCAACGACCACCATTATGAAGATGCATATCAAGTTTTTTAGGGTAGGTATCCTTGTATGTGTGGCCATTGAATTTTATGGCCTACGATTTTTTCACGTTTTTCCGTTCCTCTCCGGGAAGTTGTGTAAACAGGAGTGTCGGAGACAGTCTCCCCTTTCCCTTTGCTTTCCTCCAAGTCTCACTTTTTTTGCCCCTGCTCCGTCGTTTCGGGCCATATATGGAAGTGGGCGGTGAATGTCACTGCCAATCCCTCTCTATGGAGACGTCTCTCAGACCGTTGGGCGCTGCTCCATTCTTCCCTCACTGCTTTCTTTTCGCTCTCGTGAGGGAGCACTGCGTCGCCCGGAACAGAACGGGGGACGGCGGCAAGAAGGAAGGAAATGCGAAACAGGAATACGAAATAAGTAATGCGGGACTTTTTTATTTTATCATTTATTATTCTCATTGCTTTCAGCTACATGATTACCTTTACAGTTTTTGGGAAACCGCTCTCAAGCTCACCGCAAAATATAATCATATTTTATCAAAATCTTCATTGTACAAAATAGAATATATATGTTTATATATATATTATTTTTAAAATAGAAAATACATGTTACAAATATGTACAGTAATATTACATTGACATCATCATGCTGACTCAGGCGACAGTAATAATGCAAATTTTTGTACTCTTCTAATTGAAATGGCGTATCTCACCAGCCTATGATTAACAAAATTGAATTTCTACATCTATTGGAGAGAATTAAATAACCCTTAGTTTTCATTACCGCCTCGCTCATTCTTTCGGCACACCGTCTAATAAAGCTTTTTAACTAGACTTTTTATGTACCAGTCGCCTGCTCCAAGGAGCAGTTATTTTTATTATAACGTGCGTATATAACTAAGAATACATTCAGACGCCTACAGCTTTGGTATTTTACAGTAGAAATACTAATTGCATAAGTATGAGTAAATATGTAAAATCCATGTCGCAAATTTGTTTCACGACATCCGAGATTACGATTTCCAGTGAAGGTGTTTCAGGATTGATCTTTTATTTTACCTTTTTTTTATTTTAGTACGCAATTGGGCAATTAATTTTCATTCACGTCAGCTACCTTACCTGCAAGCAGTTCTTTATTTCTTCCTCATAAAAAGAGAACTAGGAGCGAATAGAGGATACACGTCATAGGAAATTTCTGGGTAAAATTTCCTTCATGTCCCAAGACGTCAAGAGTCACTACCGAATCCGGAACTTAATGGAAATTACGGGGTTTTGGTTTTTGACATTGAAAATTTCCCACCAGCAATGAAAAAAAAATTGAAATCTGCCGGAAACTATGGCATTTCAGTCGTGAATGTGAATTCGAAACAAGCAATTGTTCCATTTTTCGTATCCTCTTCGCTCAAGGCCCATAAACTTGGGTATGTAAAATATTTCTTTATTTTCAAGGGCGAACAAAATAAAAACCCACTTAACGGACTTCTTATAACTTGGAGCGTTGATGGCATTCGGTATTGCCGACAACGACCGCAAACGGATAAAGGACTGCGTAACATTTTTGCATTCGTCCTTGAAACGGCCTTGCCAAAGACTCGCCTCCCCCGACACGCAAAGGTCCGAAACTTGATTTCGTTATCGGGACTGGTTATGGCGAGAGACGTGCCTAGGCATCGGCCGCCGGTGCCCGTGTGTGCCGAGAGATGGGGAGGAAGGAGACTGGATTGAAATTTTTCTGAAAAGGGGGGAGGGGTCAGGGGGATGTGACTTAGGGGGGGCAGGCGTCTCGTTGCCTGTGTCGACTCAAAGGGAGAGAGAGAGAGAGCGGCGAGTTGTCCGCGAGGAACTTCCCGCGCCCGGCAGAGAAAGGGAACGGAACAAACACGTCTGCCACCCCATTAAGAACCACTGTTCGATAATATTTAGAGCCCTTCCATCTCTGTCGTCCACGCCGCGTGATTTACGTCGCACTTTCCTCAAGCGAGGGCCAGGGAACTAAACATCCTTCGGCGGAAATCGACCATTAAAGGACCCGACTGGGTGATGAGAGACAGTCGAGGAAAGTTACGTCTCACGGCAATAGAATGACCTGCACACAGCAACAAAGCACTGCGCAAAGGAGTGATGGTGGATTGTCTTCAGTTTCCGCTGCAGACGGAGTTTGACACTCGTGGACGGAGAGCACTTCCACCAATTAATGAAATATTAAAGGAATTGACGCACATTTAACCGTGACTCGAGGGATGCTTTACCCGATACTTTGACGTGAAGACATTGGTAAATCGACGCACGTCTCAAAATGGGTGAACTATTGTTTAAAAGTTATTGATCCGAGTGAATTTCGACTTTTGAGTCCAATCAAGTTTCCAATTCAATGCTAATTTTTGGTTTCCCTCTCGCAGTAAGTGTTTCCCCTCTCTCCAGAATACTTTTATTCTTCCCAGGCCTTTTCCTTTTTTTGCAGCATATTTCGCGCAGTGTTTTCTTTAGATATTTTTAGTTATGTCTTTTACGCCGAATCATGCCAAAAGATAGCCAGCGAGGCTTGAAATCGAGAACAAAGCCCCGAGTGACTTAAGCAGAGGTGTCACGGAGCCGTGAACCGTAGTGAGTGGAGCGACAAGACTCTATTATTACCGAATGCAGATTTTGTGAGGAATACAGAGCAGACTCTTTCATATCAACATTTGACGTGCATTGATACAAAAGATCTATATATATCTCATCGACATTTGGCTTTCAAAGCACTTCCCCTTCAATGTTGGGCAATAGGAGGAGGAGGAGGACGGAAAAGGGGTATAATGGGATCACTTTCATGCCGCGGCTGACTTTGTGGTGTCTTTTAATTTTTTAATTGCAACTGGGGATATCTTTTTCGTCGTGTTGTGAATGTATGTCCGCTTCCATCCGGGAGATTCGTTCCACTGCAATCGACTCATCTTCGCGGGCGACGCGGAGGGGAGGGAGGGCTGCGTCCCTCTCATCCACACCGGATTCCCAGTCGTCTCCGACACCCCGTCTCTCTCCTCGGCGGCCCTCTAGCAGATGCGACCCCCTGCTCCGGCCAGTCCTTGATCCCTCCTCCACTCGGCAAGGCGACGCGTGAACCACGCCTGGGAAACGGGAAAAGGTCAATCAGTCACAAGTGATTCCTTTGGACTTGATCTCGTAATGGCACCCTGACCTCCGGAAGGGATGTGTTGACTTCAGGTTTTCAAAGTAGGGCTCTGAAAACTCGAGGACAAGCTTTATCTCTCCGCAAGGTGCGTCTTTCCCTTGTTCAAATGTAATCAAGTACTGACCTGACTTGTACGTTCAGTACAGGGAAAGTTCATATACCAACTGTCTTGCAAGAAAAATGTATTCGTAGCCGTAAGGGGAGGCGACCGACAGCTGAGCCATTTGAGACCCATTTGAGATAAGTGGGTAATAGTGGGAGGGTGGAGACTGCGGTGTCGAGATTAGCCTTTTCTTCACGGAATACACCAAGAGGTCAAAATTTGAACGTCCCATCCGACGGACGGCCTACTCTCCTCTACACATGGCATCTAAGTAAGAATCAAAATGAACTGACCTCTGAGAAATTTTGCCATTGCCAGGATTTGAACCCAAAACCCTTGGGGTGGGGTGTTTGAGGAAGAATCTGTAGTTAAATCATCTTATTTTAGTTTAAGTTTTTGTGCATACATCACTAATTTGGAAGAAGTTCACAAATCAAAATGCATACCTTTCAGGAGAAGAGTATCTGTGATTATGAATTTAATATCATCTGTGACACTTTCCCCTTAAATATATTATTCGTATATGGGAAGTGGTTATGCTAAACTGAGGAAAGCAATTATTTGTACTGTTGTTAGAGACAGATTTTTAAGGTGTAACGATCTTCTTCCAAATCTGATTAGTCATTATAATAAATATCCAATGAATGGGGGCAAAAGAACTCTCAGTACTTAACTCCTCTACCCTGTGAAATGCGAATAAACAGCACGCCGGACCAAAAAGTTTTAAAGATCCATTAAAGAAAGCACATCATTTATACATTTTAGTTTAATCCCCTGCTAATACGTAAATCTGAACTCGTGGTGCCAACAAATTTCCCCAATTTTTTTATTTGTATAGTGGGTCGCGATAGCACAGGGGTAGAGCGTTGAACTAATGACCGGAGGGTTCGATTCCCAGTCATGCCTCTCTGGGCACCTTCAGCTCCACCCAGCTTTGTGATTTTTCGGGTACCAGATCTTCCTGGGAAACCGTAACCGGTATTTCACACGTCGTCGGGCTTAGTAGTGGATTATTGCCTACCAAACCCACCTTCGAGTTGATTACTGTGTTTATAATATATATGAATTAAATAAATAAATATGTAGAAAGAAATATTTTTAGCCATATGGCGGTATTTCGTATTTGAATGTGTGTGTGTATATATATATATATATATATATATTCAATAGTGTTGAATAGCTCATAAAAGACAAACACAGGGTAGTATTGAAACAATTCTGCCTGAAATGTGCACCCTTCCACTTTTACCACTGTCCTTTTATTGTATTTTATATGTGTTACCTATCGCCGTTTGGCAGATTTTTGAATGCATAAATCTCTATCATTATAGATATAACTATAATTACGCACATGCATACTTATTAATACGTATATATGAAAACAACCTTGTGAACGAATTTGCGATGAACGTAAAACAACCAAATGGATTCTGAGAATGGGTTATGTAATGAATTCTTCATCCCATACGTTTGACGTATGGTAGTGATTCCGCTTTCAAGAAATGATATTTCACTTTCCAATTTCCCCTTTACGATATGCCATTTTGTTAAAATTGTAGCTTATATGTTTTAATGCGTCAGTTATATTGGTCAAGAATCACGTAGCGGACCAACGACATCCATCCGTCGTGATTTCCGTTTTATAAAACCTTACCTGGTGCCTTTAATGCTATAACAAGTAAGAGACAACGCGTATATTGTCATTCAAATGAGATGTAATAAAAGTTTACACTTCTTTATTTGTGGTGACGTGTATTGGCCGCTATTCAAGATATTGTATTCAAATAATGCACTATTTTAAAATTCGAATACGCTTATTTGATTGGTCATTTGTTACGCTCGAATACGCGTGTTTGATTGATCATAAAATAAAGCTTACTACAATCAGTGGCTATCAATAAAAATGAGAGTAATAAATATCTTTGGAAAGCATTGAGTTTATATCGATCATTTCTTGATTCAAATTATATGGTATAATTTCTTCGCGATGCTATTTCAAGTGATTGCCATATGTGGACATTTGTAACACGGAAGTCCCAAGTGTAAATACACATTTTATGAATACGAAATTAATTTTTTTTCGCAAATATTCTTCAAAAACAGCATCATCCCTATTAACCTCATTGGCTAAGTGATTATAGTGCATGTAATTGCCTCGGGTATGTATACCACTTGCGCAAAGGGAAGCGATTTGCCAAGGGTACTGGAGAAATAAGACCTCGTCACTTTGCTGAGCATGCCATGCGTAAATAATTGAGCCATAAAAGAGTGTTTTGAAATCGACAAACAATGCAGTGAGACGGCAGTAACTGAAGCTGAGATTACTGCTCGAGTATGCATTTTCAAAGGTGAAGCTCGTTCGCGACTGAGCCTTAATCTATGGGTATGAGCAGTAGTCGTTATTTTTAATGAGAACGGTAATGATTTTCTTATTTTCGCAGTTTCATAAATAGTTCCGTAAAGCTAGTGGCGATACGTGATTTTTAAAAGTTCAAATTCTTAAATTATTCCATATTCAAACGATAGGACCAGAGGAGACTTCACAGTGGCCCGAAAAAATTATCTACTCTATGTAAACCATAAACACAGTAATCAACCCGAAGGACGGTTTGGTAGGTGATGGTAGAGTTCACTTAGTACTAAGTCCGACGGCGTATGTAATTCACACATCAGGGTAGGGTGGCCAGTGCCTTTCCCTTTGTGCCGGTTATGGTTTCTCAGAAAGATCTGGTACCAGAAAAATCACAGCTTGGGTTGAGCTGAGAGTACCCAGAGAGGCTTGCCTGGGAATCGAACACGCTCCCTCGGTTAAGTAATCCAACACTTTACTCCTGGACTATCGCCACCCTCTTGTAATGAGTAAGACGCCGAAATTATTGTGGAATATTATTTGTAAAATACGACTATTTAACTTTAATTTGTCGTATCATGGTTAAAGTTGTGCACACATTCGATGCAAATGTCCATTCATTTATAGAGCGAATATATGATATAAAAAATATGAATAAAAATACTTGTATATATATGTATGGAGATATATATATATATATATATATATATATATATATATACACACACACATATATATATATATATACACACACACACACGCGTGCGCACGCATGTGTTGGGTTGTATTTTATCGGTAATCTCAAAATCAATGTCTTACACGACTCAAGAATTACAGTATTTATTATCCATGACTAAACAAAATCACGGGATAAATAACCTAAGTATACATAAATTATAGTACCAAATCATTTAAACCACGTAACAGGTTTGTCTCATCTTCGTAGGGAAAACTAAAATACTCTCATCAAAATCTAAGATTCAGTGTTTACATAAACAATGTTTCCCTAGAAATATCTGTGTAAAGATTAATTATGGACACACTCGTATAGTTTCATGTCACTTGTAAAACCTAATAAATGTATTCATATAAGAATAAAAATTCATTCTTTAAACGTTTAATGAAGCATAACGGATGGCATTTTCTAAATATATACTAAACATTCTTAAAAGCAGTACTTGGAAACCTCCTCTACGCCATGAGAGTATAAGAGAGAAAGACTTATTAGTAGGCGGTAGGCAACCATAAACGTATGACTATTGTGTTTTTAATAATTCCGCGGATATTTATTCCAATTGCTGTGACTCAAATTATAACTCTGTGTGATTTTTCTGAGTATTTAAGAAATCTATAGTATGTTGGTCGCTGTCAATAATTGTTTGTACGCTAAAACCGAACATCGATTCATTATATTGATAATGCGAATTTGTTACTATGTGATAAAGGATTTTTATGGGCTAAATTTGAAGAAGACAGTTAACTTTTGTTTAAATCATGAGTCATTTGATGGGCGTAAGCAAAATGAATTGTTAGAACTACGCACACGCATAATAGGTGTGATTTGCAACATTAAAAGGGGAAGTTGATCTTAAAATAAAATAATTAGTTCTGCCGTTTTCTCCGGATTTGAGCAGATTACAAATGTAAAAATATTTCCTTGACCGGACCTTGAACACCGGATCTTTCCATTTGCCGGGCGGATGTTCTAACCATATATCTATTTCCATGTGAATGAATATGTGTTCGCCATATGGCGGGATTTCGTGTTTGAATTTATTATATATATATATATATATATATATATATATATATATATATATAGTAGCTAGGGCCTCGGTGGTCCAGGGGGTAGAGCGTTGGACTACTGACCGGAGTCAGAATCGGGTTCGATTCCCGTGCAAGTCACTCTGGGCACCTGCAGCTCCACCCAAGCTACCTGTATGTGATTTTTCGGGTACCAGTACTTCCTAGGAAACCATGACCGGCCCAGGAACTGGGCCCCCTACCCTGATGTGTGAATTTCACACGCCGTCGTGCTTACTGCTGGGTGAGCTCTACCATCACCCACCCTACCGACCTTCTGGTTGATTACTGTGTTTGTGGTTTTATATATAGTAGCACGCTCTTATTTGCACGGGTATGGATTGGAAAAATGAAATTACCAGAAAGACTGGAACTAACCGTATGGAATCTGAAAAGGTCGCATATGTGTGCACTGGACTTGTATCTTAAGGCTTCGATAATGGTTCGTCCGTGACCTTCTTACCTGGACTTCCCTCTCGTGCAGTCCCGTCTCCGCAGCCAAGAGCATGACGTCCGTGCTGTGCGGGTTCTTGAGTCTCGCGAACTGGTATTCCAGGGCCTCCCTCTGCGCGTCCGTCACGAGGGGAGCCGGGGGCAGGAAGGCCGCAGGGGCCGGCGAGAACGTGCTGCCGTTGGAAGACGCCGCCGAGTTGGAACCAGGCGAGAGCTGCGGGGAAACGGACTTCACGTGCGCGGACGGTGAGTAGTAATAACTCATCCTTCCTTCTTCTTCTCTATCCGTCTGTGACTGTTTGGGAGTGGAAAGAAAGAGAGAGGCAGAGCGTGAGTGTAAGTAAACAGGACGGCGGCAAGAAACGTCGACGACAATGGAGCGATTGTCTTTTGTTCGACCCGAGGGAACGACCCTGTCACCATTTTTGAGCGCAGCGCAATGTTTCTCGCGTCGCGTTTTGAAGTTTTGCATGCGGAATGAGGTGCCGTTTTTTTCATAACAAACTTAATGACGTATTCATTTAATTTTTTTCTTATCATTCAACGAAAACAAAACTAATCACGATTCGTTTCTTATGAAATATTTTAAGTTATACTACTCGATTATGATGGAAGATTATGATTATAAGTAATGTAGCAGTTCGTATTAATAATGATTACAGCAGCGCACCACGATCGAGATTTCAAAATCTGATTTGAAGCAACATGAGAAATTCACGCTTGCTTTCCTTCGTCCAAGATTCGTCATGTATCGAGACTGAGAAAATTTTTAATATTGACCTACGTGTTTTACATTTATGTATGACTAATTTGAAAATGATATTTACTGGTAGAAGTTAATGCCTGGGTAAATATAATAATTTTTCATGGCACATTATGGATTATTACTGACATATTTGTGAAAGGAAACTAGCACACACACCCACAGTTCCTTCCCCTCGTGTGTCAATTTCACACATTACGATTTATGGACATTTCATTACAAAGTATATTTTTAAAAACCGATTTATTCTTTATTTAGAGATTAAACTTTTTTCTAATTAGAATTACTGTATTTTAGATTGTTTGTATGAGCTATTGAATGAATGAATTAGCTCCAATAGCCGTAAACAGTTTACCTTTCAAAACAAAGGACAAATAAGGTTAGTTGGCAACTGCCAACAAGTCAAAGGATGGAAAGGGTAAAAATGGATAAGGATAAGAAAGGTCCTTATCCATTTTTACCCTTTCCATCCTTTGACTTGTTGGCAGTTGCCAACTAACCTTATTTGTCCTTTGTTTTGAAAGGTAAACTGTTTACGGCTATTGGAGCTAATTCATTCATTCAATACTGCTAGCCGTAAGAGCTCAATTCTAGTAATATGTATGAGCTATCATCATTGTTTTCTGGCTCATCATTTGAAATAACAGAGGACCCTCATCGTGCCAGAAATATCTTTTTAAGCATCGTCAGTATTAAAATTAAAATAAAATGCCATCTCTAAATTTGCCATCCAAAAGGAAGAATTGTGAGAATGTTGTCATTTGTTGCGATGTAGAGCAGTGTGCACACGATGGTATTGTTTCCAAGACTTGAAGGTCATTCTGGACGCGGGGGTAATTGCTGGCAGCGTAAAACGTTCTAAAAGATTTTCGATCTGGCGGAGTATTTCTCCATGGAGGCGCGAGTGGGTGGAAAGGTACCCAAATAGACGTGATGAGTCAATGGAGCACGTGGAGAACCTTTGGTTATTTTTTCTCGCAAGCGATGGTATTCCCGCTTCCCTCCCTGTTGGAAATAATTGAGACGAGGTTGCTTACCAACAGACGCCACATGTTCCGAATATCAAAGAAAAATGCTCGGGAATCTAAAAATATACTCTGCGTACAGAAGTGAACTAGTTGAGGAAAATATTTTTCGCTATGTAGGTTGAATAAAGTGTGCCTCGTTCCTGCGAATTGAATGGTTTTAACCGCGCATTTCTTCGAGGAAAGTTCCTGTTCTTTTGTTTGTCAAGTTTCCCAGGGATTAAACCTTTTATTCCTCCTGAAATATCGAACCCGTGACTCCATTTTTGAAGATATGACCCCAATATCAACCTCACTTATTCTTGAAGAAAAACAGAGCAGGATTAAGTTTATGAAATAACTTGAGATGCTGAGGTGACTGAAATTCCAAAAGAAAATTTGTTTTAAGGAATGCCGAATACTTTGAAATCCAAGCAGATCGCTTGCTTGGTTTCAACAACATGCATTACGGTCAAATCTCACATTTCCTCACTATTTTCAAATATTTACTGCGGGTCTGTTTTTATCTCAAACATCTACGTAGTTGTTAAGCTCTCTTCGCTGTTGGAATGCGGAGCGATTTTGATAATGTCAAACTAAGAGTGAAATGATGAAAATCTTCCAGGAATCAATATTTCGCAAGTGTCATGCAAATAAACAAGTCGCGATATCTGACGAAATACTTCACTTGGAGCGCAATAACTTGAAAAGTTTATCCATTCCTTATGCCAAAGAATTTGAAGTTAATTTGTACGATTTTTGATCATTTTAAGACTCTTAGCTTCATCATGAAACTTTAAGCGCGAATCCTGGTTAAACTTCGTTTTTCTTCTCGCATAATTATTTCCACATCGGAAGTTAAAAGAGTTAATTTTTCGAGTAACTTTGAATTTGGCTCATTTATTTATTTTTCTTCTAAATTTTAAACATAACGCTTTTAATTTATTATGACTACTCAACACGTTAAAGTTTAATTCGTCGGAAGTAGGGAATCTTCATGAGATTAGTTTTAGGTTGATAGCATTGCGAGGGATTAGGGGAATTATCAAGAAGACCAACTTCAACAAGGTATTTTCTTTATCTAGAGAAATTAAAATATTCCTCTGATTAAGAATGATTAATTTTTTATTTGATGAATGAACAAATATTCTGACACGAATTTCCGCGGAATTAAGTTTTTTTTCAGATTGAGGATCAACACAAAAGTTAATTCTGATTCAACTTGGCTGTAATTAATTTTATCGGGATTGTTTGCAAAAAAATATGCCATTTCTAAGTGGAACACTACAACACTCGCCCGTGCATGACTGAAAAAAAGCCTTTGATTGTAGATACATTAGCTTTAGCTGGGCGAATAGAGCTTTTCGAATGGGATATCGTTTAATGTTTTCAAGATCTGGTTCCGCCCACATTATTTCCGCGCTCTTCGCATCGATCCGATTCAGTGATGCATTATGCAGAGCTTTCTCGAATAGATGAAGCAATATATTTGTCATAACGCATACTAGCGAAGCTATTACGTATGGATAGTTCCTACAGTGGGATGTCAAGTTATAAAATTAGTATAATTACTAGAGAAATGCTATAAAAGCAATTTGGTCTATCTTATAAGAATTTCTTCCTCATATTCACGGTTCATAATAATAGCTTAGAAAAAAACTTATTGTTGTTATCACTCAATCGCATTTGCTCACTCATTTTATTTTCTGTGCAACAGTCCATTTGCACAAATAAAGCCTTCCCTTTCATATGCAAACATGATATATCTTCCCTTACTCAATCTATGGAGATGATTTGAAATACAACCAACTTTTCTACAATAAAGATACACAAGTCGTAACAGTTACTTACTGACGCCGAGGGAATGAATTTCCCTTCGTATTATATAATTAGGCGAGACCACAGAAGTCTTAAGGAAATAGTCCCTCGATCCCTTTTTCTCGTGTAAAATTCGTGAGAGTGGTAAAATGATGTACGAACAAATCTTTTGCAAAATTACTGCTTGTCTTCCACGTTGCGTGATCGAATCACTTTAGTTTCGCTGAGTGGTTGGTGTCCCAACACTCCTTGGGGCGCACTTGGAGCTCAAATTTAAATGCATATGACACACTAGCGAGAGGGAGAGAGTTACAGGCTATCTCCGCATTTTCTTTTATTTCTCACCTGTTATCTTTCTCTTTCTCTCTACTCGTCGTAATCGTCTTCCGTTCCTCACTCGCGAATGCCACTTTTCTTTTCTCCCCGTTAATTATCTTCCCTCATGCAAATTTTTTTTCTTGTCCGATTGTCTTTTCGTGCTACCCTACCAATGTGAGAGTAGCATTCAAAGACGTTCTGTTTTTCTATCCGCGAAGTAGTTAATAGCATCAGGCGTAACTTTGTGGAAATTATGAATTGTCATGCCGTGACTAAATTATGAAACCCTTGTATGATTCCACGTGATAGATTATAAGTACCATTTGATTTCAGCGTTACGCGGATTGGAAGGTGAAAGTGATGCAATCTTGAAAATGATCAAAGCAAAAAAATATATCGTGTGGATTTGTACGCAGTTTTATTTCTCTTCATCGTTACTACCTAAGTCAACGAATAGAAAAACAAGACCTCTTCGAACGTACACTGGTTAATTTCTCTCATTTCTCTTCGTCAGGAACATGAAGATATTCCACGCATTAATCCCAGAGTGCATATTTACTATTATGGGCGTATCAATTGCGCCTTTCTTTTTTACCATTTTCTTTTCATGTGTACCCTAGTACTCATAGGTAGGTACGATCTTTGTTGGTTCAAAATATAACCGGCCTGCTTTTGGTCTCGGTCTAGGAAAACTACATTTGTGCATTCACACTGTTATGTATTCCATTACTTTCTTTACTTAAAAGTGGTTTCAAGCAGAAAATGTTAATAGCAATACAAACGAAGGAAGCATTGATTTTGGTCAGGATTTGGTCATTGATTGATCAGGAAAAATGATTCATAATGTCATTTATTTATTTAGGTATCCTGCAATCCACCGCTAGGGTGTGTGGCAGGGGGTGAATACACACCAAACTAATTTTTACCCGAACATCACCCTACCGAGTTCGGACATTATTATTCTGATCACTTATCGTTTGTGGAAATAATTTCATCTTAAATATATCTGTGCATCATAAAATAGTCCTCATGATAGTTGTGTCCATCCAAAAACCTACCTTAACCGGTAGATTACCTTGTAATAAATATATCTGTTCTACTCTTCATCTCTCTTTGTTTATTAACATGATACCTGTTGCCGTATTACGATGGGAGTAATAATACATTTTCAACATCACTGCTAAATACACGTCCTTCCAATTTATTCAAGTGCTTCAAATCCGTAATTTAACCTTCGCTCCATGCTACATTTTGTCCTAATTTACTTTGTCAATAAGTGGTGTCATATCTCCAATATACAGGTATTATTATGTTAATACTTCCAATTTTCTTATTCAGAACTTAAAAATCGATTTCTTTGAAAGCTTTGATTCTTCTCACTTTTCTTTTTCCTCGCAGAACCACCTCGTATCTCAATATCTCTTTGCAGTTGGAGCGTCGGACTCTAACTGGTAGCTGATTTTTTTTCTCTCTCTCGACTCGACCGCCGCGGGTTCGATACGTCTTCATAATGAGGGTCGCCGTCCACGCCACTCTCATCTTTTCAAAAACCCTCGCTCTGCGGACGTGTTCATAATAAACAAAAGAGTGCCAAACACTCAGCCCTTTTCCTTTCCTCTTCCATCCATCTTCTCCCTACCACGCCACTTCTCCTTTCTCATTTTAATAACAACCCTCGGCCTTCAAGTTTAAAAATAGATCCCTAGACGCCATACTACTCCGTGGTCGCAAAACTGCGGTTCTCTTCTTATTCTCATTGCTCCTATACCAGCTATATATAATCACCAACCCCCTTCCACATTGTTAGTTCCAGTTTGCACATCACGTTAATCAATCTTCAATCAAAATTTGAATTACGAGTGTAATATTGCATTTATTTGGTCTATGCTTGTTTTCCCACGCTTTAACGGATGTGTCTGCCGCCACCGAGCTTCTAATTTACTTCGTGTAATTATTGCATTGCCTCTTGTCGGAAGGAAGCATACGAGGTGGGTTCAAAGAGTAAGTCGGCTTTAACTTTTAATGAAAGAATATTTATTTATTCTTCAATATTCAAGTTGCCTCCTTCAAAGTAATCTCCACCAGGTATAACACACTGGTTCCAACGGTTTTTCCAATCCTCGGAGCAATTCTGATAGGCACTTTCAGGTATACATACTCGTAGCTTTGAGCTCTTCTAGCGAAGCAGTCTTTATCTCCTCAATCGTAGCAAACCTCCGTCCTTTCACAGGTCTCTTCAGTTTTGGGATCAGGAAAAAGTTGAAGGGGGGCCAAAACCGGCGAATATGGTGGCTGAGGCATAATTTTGGTGTTGTTTTTGGCCAAAAAATCTCTCACAAGCAACGATGAGTGAGCAGGTGCATTACCGTGATGCAAAAGCTATGAATTGTTTTCCACAATTCCGGGCGTTGTTTTCGTCTTTCTTCTCGCAAATGGCACATAACTTCAAGGTAGTACTCCTTATTGATCATACAACCTTGTAGTAAGAACTCCTGATTCACTAATTTTTTATTCTAATTCTAAACTAATTCACGATAATCGAAGAAAACAATGAGTAAAACCTTGACATTTGATGGAACCTTTTTCGGTCTTTATTCTCCTGGGTTCTTCCATTGGGTTCCTCATTAACATAAACGCATGATTCGTCACCAGTTATGATCAAATCAGCAAATGAGGATCATCATTGACGTCATTCAATAGCTCCTGAACGATGCTCATGCGACGTTTCTTCTAGTCAAAATTAAGCAGTTTCGGAACGAACTTCGCTGACACACGTCTCATGCCCAAAACATCCGAAAACATTGCAATGCATGAGCCAACCGATATGTCAACATTCTCATCAGCTTCTCCAATAGTGATTCGACGATTTTTCAAAACAGTTTTCTTCACTGCTTCAACGGCTTCATCTGCTGTTGACGTTCTGGGGCATCCAGAGCGAGGTTCGTCATTGGCATCTTCTCGGCCACCTTGGAAGAGCTTGTACCACTTGTAAACATTTTTTTACTCAGAGCAGACTCACCGTATGCCATTGTCAACCGCTCAAGTATTTTTGAGCACTTAGTTCCATTTTTGACACAAAATTTGATACATTTTTTTATAGCAAAAAATTGCCGAGCACACCAAAACACGTCTAACATTTGAACCTGTCAGTTACATACTTTATACGCTGAATTGTTGAAACTGTAAGCAAATGTTTGAGATATGTGAACTAACACAACAAAAAAAATGAAAATCGACTGTATGTCGCCCGCGAAATTTGAAAAGTCACCTTAATTTTTTAATACACCTAGTATTTCCTCAAAAAATTCCATGAAAAATGCTTCTGTCATTTTGTGTTGATTCGTTCTCGAAGACTAGCCATTATGGTTGCAAAAATTTCTTCCAATCAACGAATGACCAAGGAGTATATATTTGAAGCGGGTACATAAAACAGTCAGACAGTGACCAAATGGTCTGGATTAATCTCCCTCTCCAAATAGTAAGGTACGAGAGTGACCAAATGGCCTAAAATCTTCCCTCACATCTCGACCCCTCCCAATAAACGTGTATTATCGCTACCACTAAAGCATTCCACCACTTCATCCCTCCTCCAGCGATTCTCTTCATTCCCTCTCACTTCCCGTTTTCCGTCCTCCCACGTTTTTGTCTCTATCTTTCTCCTTCATGACCTCGAAACGTGGAGTAAATTTATACACGCCGCAACCGTCGCAAACGAGAGACAGAAAAAAAAATATTATTCACGATCGCGGGTTTGGCATCCTGTTTTGGCGGCACAAGGTTTTGTCTCCAGCCCCCCCCTCCATCCTCCACTTTGCCCCCCCCCTCATGTCTTCCTAGCTTTCTTTCCATTTGTCTCTCGTCCGTCTGTTCGTCTGTGCTTTTAATAGAGTTAAGACACTAATCGCTCGTTCCATTTCGCGAGCCACAGTACCTCGCTAGATGTGACTTTTCCGAGGTAAGTTTTTACCCGAGAGCCGTGAGGGGAAGAGACGTGAATCTTTTAGGTTTTCTAGGCCGGTTTCGTGTCCCATGACCGGTTTCGTTGAACCGGCGATGCCATTGTGATCGAAGGAGCTTTGGCGAGACGACTGCTCTCTCTTGGCTCTCGCCTCCCCACTGCTCCCCCACCCTCCTCTTTCCACACAGTTTCCAGTTTGCTCAAACCCTTTCAAAGGGTGATGCCGGGTCGGACTCCGTCGAGTTTGTGTAAATACTCGTATCCCCGGCGGCACCGACCATTCACCCCGCGATTATTATAGAAGAATAAGCACTCGTCCCGCTACTCGGGGATCTCTATCAAAAGATGTAGTGCATGGCCGGCCGGGTGCCTTTGACGAGGTACTCGCCTGTGAGTGTAACCCAAGGAGAACTCTTTATCCCCTCGAAGTTGAATGCGGAGGGATTTTTTTTTAAATCTAAAGATAGTATATTATGCTAAGTCGATTGTGGGGCCATTGCCCCTAGCATTTCATCCCATGCTCTCTACGTAGCCGTCAAGGTGCGTCTTCCAGTCGGCGTTATTGCTGATTGTCCGGGGTGTACAACCTCCGAATCATTTTTTACGCGTTAAGGGCTGCCCGACACCTACCCAGATACATTATGTGGACCGAGAGGCACGTTTCCTACGAAGATTCCGACTTGCCTTTTGCACTCGTTTTTTTATCTTCTGATCACTATGCATGATATTAAAGTGGGTTGCAATAGTCATTCAAATAGTCGAGTTATCCACGGATGGCAATGAGAAAATTGCAAATAGAACTACATATAAAATACGAGCGATGGATGTTAATATGGAGCATTGGGAAGAAACCACGGGGCGGAGGGAAATGTTTATAGCTAGTCAACAATTTTCATATTGTAGGGTAAGGAAGCACAGCTATTCCACATTAATTGTGGAATGGAAGGAATGAAGGAATCCCTCCCCCAGTGAAACCTGAACCAATCTCATATACCAATCCAATGTTTGAATTGCTGCTTCTGTCACTGAATATTTGTCATATAAGATTTGTTAATTTCATTTGAAATAGTCGAGATGTAGATTTATAAATGGATCGAGCCTATTTTGTTCTCGAAATGTCGATCTGGTGTTGCAGAAATCAGTTAATTCTCCTCACACGCAATCTTGTTTCATCTCTACCCAAGCTCGACTTGGTTTTAGTACCATTACCGATTGTTGACTATTTTGTGCCATGACCAATTTTTCATCATACCTGCTTAAGGTTAGCTTTCGTCTCGGATTTAAAACCATGTGTGCAGTCCTCATGAATCTTATCCTTAGCCAAACTGCAAGGTTATAGTCTTCTAACTTGATGCATTTTTATGTATAACGTACTTTATCACGTTCTTGGAGAAATATATGTCCACGTCATTGTGATCGCATCTTTAAATCAGTTTGATTGCAAAAAAAAGGTTGATAGATTTCCAGAAAAAAAGAACCATATCGATGAGTAGTTAAGGCTTGCTGTCATAATTAACCAGTCCTACGAGGAAGTCAAATCATTCAGGGTGGTTACACCCTGTCAGGGTTTGGATATTCCAAATCTTGGATATTCCAATCAGTCAGGGTTTGGATATTCCAAATTTTACTGGATATATCATTCACTTTATTTCTAAAAGAATGTGAGATTGTTTCCATAAATATTTCTCTCGTGTTTAAAATAAATTTTATCGGTCAGGATGTTTCATAAGGAAAGATGAACTACAAATTACGTACAAGTAGAAGCTTTCATTTTTATGGAGCCTAATATGAGTTTCTCTCCTCACAAGGATGCTAGTATTATTACATTTATATTGTAAATTTAATTTTATAACAAATATATAAGTCGTAAGGTTTAATCAAAGTCAGTGTATTTCAATGCAATAAGTAGCTAAATATTTTTTAATAAATACTTGAATTTTCTTAAAACCCAAACATTTTTTGATGGATGAAAACATGTTTACATCTTGCTTCCAATTTTCACGTAGATGCTGCTAATTTACGAAAACAATACTGTACATGTACGTACATAACGTGCATCGTTTGCACATTTATTCAGAGTAATCTGTCATCCATTGAAGGTAGTTTCTGGAGCCTCTCTAACGGCTTTTATCTTCCACGTATCCCGAAAAGGTCCTCAGGTTTACGCTTCTTTATTCCCTTCATCAGTTCTTCATACGTTTTGGTTGCCTTCATGTCGTATAAGAGCTTATTCTTCCTTCCTCTACCACACTTCCTTAACATTCTTGCTTCAATCGCGGTCTTTCACATCCCATTACCTCTCAGCGTGTGGGTATTAGAACTTGACATACACTTGTCCATCAAGTAGTATAATTTTCCCTATATTAACAACTATGATGGCCAATGGAATTCCATTTTATACGTGTTGTAACATGCCTTGTTTTTTAGCAAAATCTTAACCATAAACATTTATTATTTTCAGGTGTTTTTGAAAAATGTAAATATGATAGTTAACGCACGTCAATAATTAAACCATATGGCCATTCTCTTTATTAATCAAACAGGCATCGTCACTGTGGCAAGTTATTTGTTTTTTCTTTCCCCTAGTTTGTAATTCCAAAACCAGATTATGACTATTTGCGATAAACCTTTTTTCGTGACGGCTTTTTTTTCTTTTCCCTGGAAACCCCGTGATTATTGGTGAATTACGCACAGAAGTTTGGGTTTCTTCGGAAGTGGCTCGACTCGTCGAAACGATAAATTTCCAGTTTTTTTTCCGTAAACAGCCATAATAGCCGACCGCCTCGATTTTATTTCCATAGTAACGGTAGTGTAACTGCATATCGCGGCACCATTGTTAACCGCTTCGAGCGACTGCCGATTGAAGCTAAGGCACACCGCAAAGGTGCTCGCTTAAATAGCTCCTTCTCCGACTCGGTAGTTCCCTGATAGTCCCACGTTCACGGTTGAGCTGCGAGTCTCATCGCATTTACGGTCGCAGAACGTTCTTTGTCGTGGATGGGGGAGGGGGGGAGATTGTCAAGAACGGCTACCGCTTCACTTTTCCCAAATGAACAGAAAAAAAATGTAAAGGCATCACGAGTGTGGTGCAGCGGCTATAATATGAAATGATTTCGAACTTTGATACAGTGTTACCTAACGGATCTCTCCCTCCACCTCTGTCAGTGCTTCTCACTTTTAATACGCGGCAGTTCATTGAAACAGGTCACGTTCGTTCTATCCCTTCCTAGTTGTTTTACCGTGATCTATGGCCAGTGCTCTCTGCATTAAATGCATATGTCTAGGAGAGTTACGAGCTGTATGAATATAGACGTTTCCATTCTGTGATATTTCATTTACCATTCTGTATGCCAATACCGTCTTCGTTTGTTCTTCCGTGGTCTATAGTCAGTTCTCTATGCATCAAAAGTATACGTCTGAAAGTTTTAAGTGACGCAGTAAGAATATAAGGTTTTCATTATGTAAGTATTTACTTCCTTATCATTCATGGAAATGGAAGAATAGTAACTTTGTGATTCCACAGAAAATTTATTACGATACGACCCGGGTTTTGACGTTCAACGTCATCTTCAGGTCTCTTGATTAAGATTAAGTTGAACGTCGAAACCCGGGTCGTATTGTAATAAATTTTCCGTGGAATCACAAAGTTACTATTCTTTCATTTCCAATATGAATCGATTCCATAAAGTTACGCCAGGAGACATCAATTATCCTTATCATTATGTGTATATTTCGTTCGTTTTCTAACGAGCCCTCGCGATGATGATTGACCAAAGCATCAAATTGGCATCCAAATCCCCTCTCGGGTATCAAATACATGCCATGCATGTCTCTAGGGGTTCGTATCTCGAAGCCACAAAATAGTTTACAAGCCAATATATAGAAATTCCAGTTTAACTGTCATTGACCTTGGCTTGTCTCCTACAGTGCGAAATTTCTGTACATACGAGCTCGTAGTTTCACACCAGTGGATGACTACGTTGAATAACTGGTACTCGCAACTGTGGCGCAAATCAGGAAGTCTTTGAATCCGTCCAGGTTTGCAAGCCCTCTCGACTTGCACACATGAGAGTCCAATTACGGTAATAAACAGTGCAACCCTTGCCCAGCATTGCATATTATACGGATTTGAAAGTTTTATACAGCATTCAAGTCTTCACAGAGGACTTTTAAATTAAATTATAGCTTTGAGAAACGGGCCCATGATATCGTTTACCTTTAACCTTAAAAATTAGAAACCTTGAATGGAACCGATAAGATAAAGGAGGGCATGTTTGTTTATATAAAATACTCCGGCATTGCATTCATTAGTGTTCATCGCAGAAATATTTCAAACTCCAAGGCAATTAAAACCTTGCGAATCGAAAACGAAAGAGTAATTATTCTAGGATAGACAGACAGCTATTCATTTTCTGCCACAGTCATCTGGCATTGTGGAGCCAGAAGCGGCGATGCAATTGGAGTGCACGTGTGGAAACTGTTGGACAAGCAGACTATAGATTTAGAAAAAAAACATGATTGCATTATGCCACTCTCATCTTGCGGTGATTAAACTCACTCACGCTATTCACTCAGTAAAAAATATACTATTAAATAGATATTTGCTTCCATGTTATTCACAGGCCATCGGTATATAAATGCAATGAAATATAGTAATCCATGAGTAGGCCTGTTGATATCTTTCATGAATTTCTCCATTTTATTTTCTCGGAGATCCTTGCAAAACTCCCAATCACTCTCGTTCACACACACAAAGCTCAGTTCCCTGACTTCGGTGTGAAAGATTGATTCCGATTTCCCAAAATCGAAAATCAATTATTATTTTTCTGTCGAGTGTTTTGGATTCGATCCAATTTATTTGATTCGGAGGAGATCGGTATTACAGTATCTTCGGTCGGAGGGACGGACAACTCGAGCTCCTCCCTCCATTGCTCAACTTACGATTCGTCACTATTCATGCGATTAATTTCGATTTAGAATGCGACTCGAATGCACTCGTGGAGATCGCAGTCGTCGGAATGGATCGTGTAATACCGAACATGCGTGATTTCGTCAATTTGTTTTTTATATTGCCTACTTCGAGACATCGAAGGCGAAAGGATTTGAGAAGTTTTATGAGCGTGAGAAAACGTCCCGAGGACGGGAAAGACTTTCGATAGACTCTCCCCGCCTCCCCCATCTCCCTAAGCGTGGGGAAGAAGGCAAAAAAAAAGAACTGCCGTCGTTCGCTCGACGAAACGTATCTTTACTCGCCCGCTCCGGAAAAGCGTTTCGAGTGTGCCGGAGCGAAAGAAGAGGAAAAGAACTAAGAAGCGAAGACCTCCGACTGCACTTTGATGGGCTACTCGAGTGTGGCGGCGAGGGAAGAGCGTAGTCTACGCCGCCCCCCTTTCTCCGCCCCACACTGCTGCGGGGTCCCGAACGACCCAAAACCCTCCGACAGAGGTAAGTGGTCGTTATCAACATTGGGTCAAGTTCGAAAGATTTTCCATGGCGCGGAGGATTTCGGGGGAGTGGGGTCGTCAGGGGAGGAATGATGCGGTGGCGACGTCGGAGGGGTGGCGATCGAAAGGCGGCGAAAAAGAAATAGCGAATCCGAACGAGGATGACTAACTCATAGAATCCGCCTTGATTTGAGCGAATTCCATTTCACAGGGAAGAGGTACGACACGAAATGCATTGTTTCCTTTATTCTTTGGATTCGAACAGCGTTTAATATCAGTCATCGACGATGGGGAATATCTGAGGATCTCCAAGATCTCTCTTTTAATGTGTTGTTTACAGTTTCGTCGGCGTTCTGTCAAAGAGTGCGCAAGGATGTGTTCGCACTCGATAAGAACTGACAGGTCTTCATCATTAACGTTCGGACTTACATAGATATTCTTGATCTGTTTATGATAATGTTTTCTTATGAATGTTTTGGCACGGGAGAGGTTACTTTCGAACGCCGACCTTGGAGCCAGAGCCACGAAAAATTACATCATAAATTTATATTAAAGCATGCAGAAGTCTCGATCAATGTCATTGACGGAAGATGAAGGTTGGCAATCTCCGGCAGCAAGAAGGACAAGGTTCGGAATCCTTGAAATGACGAAAAATTCTAAGCAGTCAAGTGGCCAGCATCACATTGATCGAATGAATGTGGCCACGCATAGTGATTGTTAACGTTGAATTGCTCTCTTTTTAAAATCACGTCACTGCCGTTTTGTAGACGCTAGCCTCTTCTGCCACTGAGTTTACAACAGGAGTCATGAATGAACGGCATAACAAGGACGTGAGTTTAAAATACATTTTCAAATTCTAATATTTGCAAAATTTTAAATGAAGGCTACCTCCTTCTCTTTAATTTTCCAATTTTATCCAAGTATTCTAACGCTTGGCATTGGATAGCATCTTTTCACGAAAGCATTTGCAAAATAGACTGAGAGAAAATAACCAAAAATGATAGAATTTGAACTGGTAATTCGAGATAAAGGAAGAGAACATTTTCATGAGCGTGGGTGTAGCACTGGTGACCTACAAAAGCATCGGGCTTCGTGATATAACGGAAATTTAGACGCATTGTCCCAATAATAAAACGCGTAAAGAGAAATATTGTTATTCCTTAAATACCTATTCAAAACATGAATACTTCGACATTTTTATAGGCAATTATTTTTTGCCTTACGCATTGTGTATGAGAACAAATACTAGTATATGCAAATATATAAGTTATTCGGTAGACTAAGCAATTAATATTAATATCATCCCGTCGTATTTGGCATCTTAATATGTTTTCTCTTAGAATTTTCCCCAAATACTCATTGTCTCAGATCAGTGCCACATGCTGTCTCTCCCTCGAGTGGAACCCAAAACAAGTAAAGGGAATTTAAAAAAATAAGTCACTCACGAGGAAGCGTCTCAAGAACGTACACACTCGAGTTTTCCGACCCAATAACTTTTCAGCGCCTCATTGGCTCCCCGTTAGTTTTTATACCGGAATGCCTGAAGCTTTGCAGTCCGCATGTACCTACAAATCGAATAAATAGCTATTGTAACGGTCTCTACGTGACGTTGAAATAGAATCCACGACATTTGGGTTTATGCTTATTTAGGGCTCATTCATTCGCCTCATTGCCACATTCGAACTAAGAATTTCATTTCGGGTAAAAATTTGTATTCACGCGCTGGGTTGCAAATTCTGAAGTCATGTAAATGTGGTACAATCGGACGAATAATTTTTGGAATGAATTTTCAGACAATAATACGAGAGAGAGAGAATATTTTCCGTTCGTTTTTACTACATTAGTACTACCCGATATTTAGTATATTCGGAGTACCTCTTTCACTTTGCTAATACAAACACACACGCGCTAGCAAACCACGAAATTAATCAGCGTTATAACAGAAAATTAGCATTAAAAATATATTGCCTACACATTATAAAAGAACAATCCATGTCAATTAAAGGTTTGCAACTCTGAATCAATCTATTTAACTTCACAATTGATTTAAGCTCATGTTCTGCAGTATTTTCAGGAAATACTGGAAATTTCTAATCGAATTTTAAAATTTCACTCTATTCTACAATATTTGATTGAATATTTTAGTTATCATGCGGAAACACTATACTCAAAGAAGAATAATAATTCTTTATATTATCGGATTCGTCTAATAAATAATATTTTCTCATCACGGATCACCGTACATCAGGTAATATCCTTCACTTAAATTGTTGATACTTAGTTAACTGTTTTAAAAGCGGTTTTTGGGACACGAGTAGATAGTTTTTATGATGACATTAAGATAACATTGATCGACAATTTCGAATACAAGGTAGATTGACCATCCCGCCTCGCCATTCACAAATATCAACGACTTTTTGGCGCTGACTCTCGTGAAGTTGCAACAACCCAGTCCGGACCTATTGTTAGAAGCAAGCCGCGACGGATTGAGAAGTGGCCAGAGTCAGCTTGGTGCGGGTGGCGTAGTCCTCACCCTCCTTCCTTTACTCCACAACGACCCTTCCCCTCCCCCAAGGACCATTCCCACTCTCGCCCTCCCCCATTCATGCCCTCACCCACGCTTCCTTCCCAGCCAACCCCTAATTTAAGTCGCTCCATCTCAAGATGGATGCATAGGAAATATGGGTGAAGTAGCGTCAGACGTTCAAAATACCTCGCGGTTCTCGCGCAGCGGCGGCTGAGATGTGGTTGAATCCGTCCGCGGCCGGCGCCGGGGCCGGTGGGGCGGGCTTTCAATAGATTCGCGGGAAACGATGAATGAGAGAACGCCTCGGGGGGAAGGAAGGAATTCATTCCTCAAGTGTCCCGTGGGATCGATGGATATTTCTATCGGCGTGTGACCGAAGCACCCGACGTTCCCGAGATCTTCGGCTCGAAAGTACAGAACGAATAGGATTTATTTTTTTTTGAGGTGCACATAGGGTTTGGAACCGCCTGATTCACGAGGAGAGGTGGCGAAACTAATTGCAAGACTTTTAGAAAAGTGCGAATGCCTGAATTTGGTTGTGGTACCAAGGATATTATTACGTCCACATTCATAATGGTAGATTCGACCGCTGGGATAAAATTGGAGAGATAGACACCGTCGCTGCCGGGTTCGAGTACTCGTTCTTTCCTCGAACGTTATACGAGCGAATATGGAGGCTGGGGCATCGTTACAATATTGTTTTTGGCCAAAAATTCACGAACAAGCAATGAAGTGTGAGCTGGTGCATTAGCGTGGTGCAAAAGCCATTTTGGAACGAATTTTGTTGCTACGCGTTTCATACCCAAAAAATTGGAAAAAATGTCTTGACATGATCCAATCGATATGCCAACATCATCAGCGACCTCTCTAATTGTGATTCGGCGATCGTTCATAACCATTTCTTTCACTTTTTCCACGTTTTCATCGATTGTTGATGTGCTGGGGCGCTGGGGGCTGGGGTTGGGTTCGCCATCTTCAAGGTCTTCACGGCCTTCTTGGAAACGCTTATACCACTCCTAAACTTTTGATTTACGAATAGCAGACTCACCATAGGCCTTTGTTAACATTTAACACACTTTGTTAAATTTTATTTAATTTTTTAAGCAAAATTTGATACAAATTCTTTTATCCATTTCTTTTAACAAATGAAAATCGCCGAGCTCATAAAACACGTCTAAACTTAGTGGCTGTCACAGACAAAGTCCACAATGAAAACAGCTGAAAGTTTTATCATACTTCAGGGGCATGTAGACCAACATAATAAAAAAAGTTTGACAATCGGATTCTCCAAGCCCGCGAAATGAAAAAAATTCCCGTTAATTTTTGAACACACCTCCTACATTCGTAACGATATGGTGCCCGAATATTTTTTTAAAGCAAAATTTAATGATTTAGTCAAACATTTCCATTTTATTGCACGATGCACCTAGGCATTATTTGTGAATATGAGAAAAATCATTTCAGCATGAATTGCTAGTGCCATAACAAACCCGGTCACACTCTTGCGGCGACTTTCGGGGCAATGTGTCAATGTAGATGTATCTTATTGAGGATTTTCGTAGCGAATAGTGTGGAAAACACGCCTAACAAAAATGAGAAAGAACACCACTTGATTATTTTAAAATTCTATGTATGGTCAACGGCAATATAAGAAACACCCATAAGAATGACAAATTAAAATGAACTCTTCAGTCAGGCCCCGGCGACGTTCTTAGAAGGAAGAACGGAATATTGAGTTATTTGAAAACATGCTCAAAATACACCAGGAAGTGCCGAACAAATTATATAAAGGAAAGCATATTAATGATTTTTACAGTCTGTTTTAAAATTTGGTAGTCTGCTATCAGGACAAGGACTTTTAAGTCTCTGAAACAGAAGAGCATGTATGAAACGACTGAAATTGATGGATACGAAATATTCACTATCCATGAAAAACTAAAAGAAGAAGTAGAAATTGGAATTTATTAATGAAAATTAATGTTTATTCATATTTAATTTATAACTTTTTTATCTCTACACTGAAGTAATATTCCTCCATCTAGTGTAATTCCGGTGCACAGATTTGGAATCATTGCGTTTGCGGTTAAACGATGCTAGAAAAATCAAATACCAGTGTGGTGACGCTCAATCTCGATGAAAGAACGCGAAAGCTTATTGCAGCTATGAAGCATCCTTGGAGCAGTGGAGATAATTTCACTTCGATAAACAACTCCACGAGTTGTATCTTCTTCTATTGATGGTAACTAAGCTGATTTTTCCAACAAGACGTGTGCGATGGAATTCAAAACAAACGAAACTAAAGCATAGCAGGCACAAAGTACTATATTATTTTGAGTTTCTCTGGCACATGATATACCACTCAGCATATCATCACCTTATGGTAAGCGACTTATTGCCGATGAACGATGTAAAAATAGTTTATGCACACGCTACGTAATTTCAAATTCCACAAAATACACTGGAAAAAATAATTTTATGAGTTCCTAATTCTTATTTCTCGCCAATGGATGGAACCGGGAATAAATTCTTAAATTTGCGAAACTGGTTTCGTAGCATAAAATCTCAGAAAAATTTCCTCAGCCACTTTTTCTGTGGGAATAATTGGTCGTTTCGATTAGCGTGTGCGATTAAGTGAAAGTATTCCATTTTTTTCTCCTGTGACTGGTAAGATGCAGATATCGAGTTATATGTTAAGAAATATTCAGTATCATTTGAGATTAAATGAAAACTTTGTAATGGAGAAATTTTGCGTTGAATATTGAGGTAAAACACATTAAAAAATAAAATTTATTCTATCTCCTGAAGAGAGAGGGAAAAGCAATATCTTTTATTGAACCAGGTGCACATATGAATGAATTAAGCTTTGGTATAGATTTTCCAGAATGCTAAAGTCACGGTTCGATGCCCTAGATCCTTTCCGAGCGTTATTTGTCGCTTTTATATTCACTGTGCAATCGCAAGGGCTGGAAGATCCGGGTGGCAATTTTGTGAATCGTTCTTATTGAAATACTTCGGGAGAAAGAATTATTCTTCACCGCGAACACAGTGGAAGGATAAGTCATTCACAACTATATACTTTAAGAGAAGGGAATGCAAGTCTCGCATCAGAAGGCCCTTCTCCTATACAGCCTATCTTTGCGTGTCCAAGGTGAGGATCGTCGCACGCAGAGCATTCCCCCCCCCCACCGGCGTGTCCCAAAAAGAACACCCCTACGTGTCAGCTTTCAACAATGAGGGACAGTACACCCACTTGAATGTAAATATATTTTTAAATTGTCATCGCGTCAGTTTTGTTCTGTGAGCGCGATTGATTAAGACTTGCAACCAACTTCTGTAGACGACTGGTCTCCTGATATCTCAAAAATTTTGCGAGTGCCATTAGATTAGTCTTCACTATCCTATTACTTGACTGATTCAGTTGCTTCTGGTGAGAGTTGCTAATTCCACCCTTTTTTCATTCGCGCGCACTTGGAAACGTGAACGGAATGCGTAGATGATTTCGGAAAGAGAAATGATCTGATTATTTTCTGTTCCTCCAGTTGCCACGGCTACCCGATATTCTGGACACGATCCAATCCATCCGAATACTATTGCTAATGAGCAAAACGTTTGGAAATGCATGTGGAGAATGTGAATTTTCGCCTGTCCTCGTTTGGATTTCATATTGGAAAGTGTTTCTGAGTCTTTCCTGCTTTCTTTCTAGAACTCTGGAAATAGTGTTCAGCTTAATTAGTTATTCACATATAACTAAAACAATTAGTTTTAGAATCGAATCGCTCTTACCCCCTGTTGACTTAGCTAGAATTGCTCGTATCTATTAGGACATTCAGTATATGAGTCACTTAGTTAAAGTCTCATAAGACATATGTATATGAATCTATTACTCTATACGTATAACGTTTGTTATTTGTTTAAACTTTGCAATGACTGAATCCCATAATTTGTATTGAATCAATACCCACAATTTAGCGGGCTTTTTACTCTCATTTGAGCTCTTGAAAGAGGTAACATTATATGTTAATCGAAATAAGGTAGCGTGTATAGGGATTGAAGTGTGAAACTGTGATGGTAAAAAAAAATGATCGAGTTACAAGTTTCAAAATCATTAGCATTACCTTTTCTCAATCAATAACTTATGTAACGTACATTTTACTTACAATCGAAGAAGGCGGAAGGGATTTTGAAAATCGATATGCCGCTCCAGGGTCTTACGCAACAGATAATACGATAATTTGATAAGAAAATGAAGGTGGCACGTTTCCCAAGGACACCTGTAAGTTAATTTGAGTCAAAAGATTGTAATCCGGAAAATGTACGCGCTGGAAAGTTGTTGGCCCACCATTCGAGACATATAAATAAATGTAAATAAAGACCATTTTTCAGTCCTGAATGAAACGGTCTGATTGTGAGTAGAGTCCAAGCGGTAAGGGTACATTTACTAAAGACATCCGTTCTAATTGATTGCATAAAGTTCATGTTTTCCCTGAGATATCTTTATCACTCATCTTCAATCATTAACACTTGCTACGCATGGAAATGTAAGTGTAATCTAAAATTTAGAAACGGCGTCTGTATTGGAAAATATTACTTTTCATGTCTTCTGGTGCAGCTGCTCAGCTCAGCAGCCCTTGCTAAGCTCTTCATCAATTGGCTATCATTGAAAAATGTACTCCAAGGCTGCAGACACAAGGATGCAAATTAGTGATTACACCTTTCAGTTTATCATTTTCCTCGATCTTTCAAGATAATTATATGTTCGTTTTTGTAGTCTTGGATTCAAGTAATATTATTGGTTGAATACGTAACTGAAACTTGACCTTCCCTTTTTTCTGGAAGACGGCAAGTATAAATTGGCAAAAGTGACAATAATTCCTTTTGTCAATTCATTCTTAACCGTCTTGCCGAGCTGATGTTGCATCGACTTAATCACATTTTGTATTTTTATGTATAATTAAGATATCGTACTATAGTCGAAAAACGCAAGGAAAATGATACAAATCCATAAGGTAATCATGTATCATTTATTTAATTGCGGACCAAAGTTCACACATATCGCATTGAAAAGGAAATAAACCCATCATTTAGGAATTAAATTAAACTTGGATAAAATCTTTTACTTTTGATTAGGGAGTTCCCTAAATGACCGCACACTGCAATTTTCTTATGTATCCGTCCCGTGCCCTTATTCGCCAACCTTGAGGCTAGTCGATCACCTCCGCCCCTCAATCATTATCTCTTTCAGCCGATTTAGAAAAGAGGTCAGTTGTTGATATACAAGTCATATCCTTCGGCATGTTCGATTTTGTATCTTAAATATGGCAATTTTCTCGACCAAACTTGCCATTAAGATGACAGTCCGACCATAAATCTGTATTTCTTGAACTGGAAAATAAATTCTGCGTAATATATGAATGCTAATCTTTTTCGTCCTCGCCGGCAGAAAAATGAGGCTAAAAGGAGTGCTCAAGTTTATTCATTGCAACAGACGCCTATTTAAATGCAATCACTGAGGATGTCTGGGGCAATCGTAAATTTTTCAACTCGCGAAGACAACCCGTTTTTATGCGTGGAAACGTTAAAACATTCGTAGATTCTGGTTTAGCTGGGCCTACTGGACTAACCTGAAAAAATAACCAGATATATTTAATGTATTTACCTTAGCCTACTTCACAAAGACTCCATCGCTGATTTACTGTTCGCTTTATGTGTTTAGCTTCGCGACAGCTCATAAATTTAGTTTTGTCGAATGTACAGCTCAATCATTCATTAACGTTATGCAAATGAAATAAGATACTTTGTTTACATTCGATAAATAAATATTGGAAACTTAAAAGAGTTTACGATAAGCAACATGCACAAAAGTAAATTAAAAATATTCTTGTCCATGATGCAAATTAGAAACGTAAATTTTGGTTAATTTAACTCAATTTAAATTATTCTTAATTTGATAAATCATTCTCAGGATTGAGGTGACAATTCTGGCCAGAAGTTAAATTTCATCTCGTGTTCTGTATAGAAAAAATAACCTCGCCTGTAGATTTGAAACGTCGAAACGACTTGCTCAGTGACGAGGATAATGGAATTGGCCCACGACAACACAAATGCTTGCGCCACGCACGAGATTTAATCGAGCAAGGATTTCTGTTTCGGTTATTGGTTTCATTAGATTACGCTAAAACAATCCTAACTCTGCGGCAGCACCCATGCAAAGCTGAAGAAAGCGGGCGTGAGGAGAGGAAAGGTTGCGTCAAAACGTCTGAGAGCACCAAGTGGTCTTCGGCACGAACAAGAAAACACTTCCTTTTCCGATTGACCGGGAATTCGTTTACGGCTTCGGGATGTCGTAAGGTTTCTCCTCCCACCACCGCCACTCTTTCAACGCCGCCCTCTTGTCGAACTTTTCAGCCTCCAGCATCGCCTCGCGCCGCAGGGCCGGGTTCGAAAGAGCCGCGTGATCGTGCGATCGCGTGCGCCCCGCACAGGATCCCACTCCGCCGAATCAGGAGGGGAGTGGAGAGAGGGGAGAGGGGACACGCTTTTGAGGGAGTGCAAGGTTTAGAGGAAGGAAGGATTGGAGTTAACAAGTGGTGCTAAGGAATCCAGTGGCTTTCACGTTATGAGGAACGAAGAGGAATCTTCTTTTCTCAATCTTGTTTCTAGAAGTCTTTTACGAGACGTGCTACATGTTTTAGCGTTTGGAGCAGGGCGCTCTCCTGCATCAGTACTCAAGCCTCTTGATTTTTTCTTTTGTACCCAGTCAAGCGTTCCCCTTAGCCATCCCATTCCAAAAATTCTGCCTCTTTCACGATGCCTCCCTCCGTTCGTGAACGCGAGTTTTCTCTGGTCGTTTTGTTTTCTTATTTTTGAAAGGGGATGAAGAAAACGTTACACCTTCGATTTTTTTTGGCTGGGTTCGCCACCGTTTTTGATATTTTGCTCCAATGCATTCGCTCCGCAGTTTCTCCCTTCAAGGAGGGTCCCAGAACTCTTTTTAGCGGGTACTTTTGAAGGGGCCACCCACCCACTTCTCTCGTTTGTCTCGGTCCAAGGACGTCTCAATAAGCACTCGTTAGCCGCTGCATATGAGATAATTCAAAGGAGCTGCTGTTAAGTCTCCTCCCGCGCAAAACAAAGAAGGCTTTCTTTCCTGAGTAAGGCGGCCGCTAAAACTATTATCTCACGCTTGGTGCTAATTTGCAAGCCTGAGCTGGTTAAGAGAAA